>JARFJB010000542.1:1312500-1520000 GCA_036346205.1 Vesta saturnalis | reverse complement strand
AGTAAAGTTCGTGATGTCATACCACGCTTCTACGATACGGAGATTTACCAAAATAAAAGCTTTTCCTTAACATAAGCGTTTCCTTGTTCTTACCTTATTCTCTATTAAATATATTATATGGAAAAAGTAATTAGACGCCTTTACATACCTTATAAAAGGGAGTAAAACGCAACAAAAAGGTAACGTACTGAACGATAAGAAACACATTACGGAAATGAGTAAGCGTGTTCAACTCACGTTGCGCACAGAACTAAAATTGGATGTCTAAAATATACACAGGAACGTTCGTAATTATGTAGACTAAACAGAAAATATCGAGATATAAAAAATTTAATTATTGGAAGAAAAAAGGAATGCTTAAAGATACTAATGTAATGTCTTATGACTTATCAATAATAATGCAAATTTCAAAACTTAAATTAAGGTAACGATATACAAGAATTGGCACCTTACAAACCCGATTTATCAAAAAGTGCCGGATAATTACAGATAGAAAAAGCGGATGGTTTAAATAAAAGGTGCAAGGTTCCAGTTGGTGTAGCCTACAAAATAAAACTTGCAAATGTAAATTACGCACCTTAACAGAGGAATTTCCGAATGCTTTAGTAAGCTTGGGAATGAATAACTTTTATCTATTGTACCTGGACATAATACAGAAAGTGTTTTTAACAAAGAAGAAATGTGTACTGACTTATGAGAAAACTACACCTTTTAACAAGGGTAGTATTGAAAGAATAACAACGTGACTCTAGATAACGATCCAGCAGTTGGAAAATTGACTGTTTAACTTGGATAAATTCAAAATGTGCGGGCAAAAATGTATAATAAATTTATATTAGTACAGTCAAATTAAACATGAAAAGGGGTTGAACGCTGCATCAGATCGGGTATTTTTGCTTTGTTAGTGTGCTGTTTATGATAAATAAGGAATGTTAAATCTAAGATTTCGGCCACAAAAATCAAGAAAATCTCGACATGTTTGACCTTTTTTCAGTTTTTATCGATTTTGATCCGGAAGGACTGGCTCACATCAAAGACCATTATTTTCGTATTTGAATTGGATTAATTTGGGACAATTTTTAGCCCAAAACAGTTTTTATAGGACAACTTACATAATTTTCAGCGAAATTTTAACATTTTTAGAAGTATTTTTGTTACTGAATTTTTTCTTCTAATACCTACTAATTTAAAAAACGTAAACAAAGTTCTATTTTTCTGGTATTACGCCAAGGTCCGTCGTGCATGCCTCATCTTCTCTATAATCCTTGAAGGCCATACATCCGAAGTCCTTCAACATTCAGTTTCAAGGTGTTTCTAAGGTGGATGCCGAATGTGGCCAGTTATACTTATTTATTTAGAATGTCGGAGCCCATGAATTCAGCAAGTTTGTGTTTTATTTGTTGCGGGAGTTTGAATGAGGGTGATGTGATGTGATGTAAGGAAGAGAGGGATGCAAACCTTTCTGGAGTCCAGTAGTTCATTGAGAAATCAAGAAGACGAGCGTTTCTGGAAATGTGTAGAGATTTCTGTGCATACTGCTTGCCAGAAAAGGCAGAGCAACCCCAAGTTGATAGCTGCAGTAGTTCGCAAAAGATGCAAGACCTACAAGATCGGTGGATGAAAAGTTTAATTTCAATGAACATTGTTTTCTATGTAGAGACATCGAGGTCGAGAAGAGAAGAAAGCCAGGCAAAAGAAAAAACGTGATATTGTGGAACGGGTTGATCTTGGTGTAAAAATGTTGAGAGCACCAGGAAAACGGCGTGATGAGTAGGCTTTAAAAATTAAAGGTTGCACTTCTGATAACACTGAATTGGTAGCAGACGCTAGATATGACCTATTTTGACAAAAGAACCTCTACTTATCCCCAACACAAGATGGTGTGAAGACGGGAGGTTGCAAGTATACCATGAGTGAGAGTGCCATGTACCCAAGAGACGATATTCGCACACAACGTTTTGAAAATTGCATTTCCACCCTCAGGTGACTTCTTCCACGATGTAAATACTGTTATCCTCGAGTTTTTGTGACTATGCTAGACACAGTAATTCTTAAGGATAAGCGGTACTGCCTAGACAAACATAGGAAAAAGTGTGTTGCTCTCGCACATGCAACAGTAGCAGCAGTGAGGCCACGGTCATTCGTTTCCTCATTCTTGCATGTAGTCAGTGTTTATCTTTATCACAAATTTGAACCAAAGCATCTGATTGATTTAATGCCCACCTTTGGATTTGCAGTTTCCTAAAAGTCAATTCGAGATTTTCTTGATTTTTGACAATTACCCTGTCGTCTGGAGGTCGGAAACTTGGGTTTAAAATTATCTTTTCATTATGAATAACATATCAAAATAGCAAAAATACATATTTTGATGTATCGCTCAATGTATAATCTGAATTACATGTCAATTAACAAGCCCAAGTGTAAATAATCAGCTTGGGGACCATATTGTGAACTTTTTTACATGTCCATTCAAATGAACTTCAAAACATTTTAGTCTCCTTTGGTTCAACAGCATGGTATCAAAAGACTGGAGGTCACCATTTACAACAAAATAGTTGGAAATGTGTACGACCCCTTGGAAGATAGTAATAGTTTATTATAAGATAACAGCTACTGCGTTGTTTCTTGGGAACGTTTTTCAATGTGTTTATTGGGAAGAAAGTAACACAAAGACATTGACCAAGATCCAGTCGAGTTACCAGGAAACCAATTAAAAAGAGAAAAATTACCTATACTGTGTCTGCATACAGTTTTAGTTTATGGCCTGTAAATTACGCAGAAATAACCGAAATCAGAGAGAACAAAGATAATATAAATGTTACACAAAAATTTACAGTAAATCAGAAGAATCTGTTTTTTCTATTCCATAGTGTATATCTAAATATCGGAGAGATAGACCCGATTAACGAAATTACTCCTTTCTCCTCAATTACTTGACTGTGTGCAAATAAGAGAAAGTTGGAAATTATGAAACTGGCTCAAAAAAACAAAAAATGGAATATATGGAAAGGACTCTTTCTCTATTAAACATCATTACACAGGTTTACGAGAGAACGTATAGGCAGTTGCGTCAGCTAGAACTCTCTTGTCAAACTATTTTGAAAAATCCGCTCTCATCTGGGTTATATAAAACTTGGGCTCCTCATTTAACAACAGCAAAAGAAAATATCATTATGTTGGTAGTCACGTTACCAGATTATGACTTATAGTTAAATTCCACCGCCATATTGTTTTTAATTATATCATAATTAAATTTTGTCAGTTATTTTGTCCTAGAGGCCACTTTGTCGGCCATTTTTGTTTTGGTGGGTAATTTGAAATAGCATTATACTGAGGGGCTCCCATTCTGTTTTTAATTATCGGCAGTTTTTGTTGTCTAATAAGATTGTTTTATTTTTGTAATTGGAGGGAAATTTAAAATTTTATTCTAATAAGATGGCCCTCATGCTACCTCATGAGACAGTTCCAGGACTCCGGAACTTATTCCAGGATCTTGCCCCTTGACAGGTCTTCGCTCCCTTGGCGGGAAATCTGAAATTGTATTCATATAAGGAGCCCTCATACTACCTCATAAGGCAGGTATAGGACGCCGGAACTTCTTCGGCCACCGCCCTTTACCAAAGGACAGAAATTAATCAAATGAATCAATCGACCAATAAAATCAGTTAAAGCATATCAAACCAAATCAGTTAATCTCGATCATACCAAACAAATCAATCAATTAATAACCTAATTAGGTTAGGTTAATGCTCGCGAGTGAGCATTGACCTAACCTAAAACGTCGCACTTATTTACGGCGTCCTACACCTGTCTTATGAGATAGCATGAGGCCCTCTTGTTAGAATTACAAAAATAAAACAATCTTACCAGAATACTGTTTCAAATTTACCGCCAAAACAAAAATGGTAGGGAAAATGGCCGCCAAAATAAAATGGCCGAAAAAATTTAATTATGACTCATAATTCAAAAACAAAATGGTTGTGATGATACAATTTGATAATGACTCATAATTAAAAAGAAAATGGCGGATAAATTTCATTATGACTCATAATTAAAAAGCAAATGGCGGAGGAATTTAATTATAGCTCATAATTAAAAACAAAACGGCCGAGGAGTTTAATTATGACTCATATGTAGAAATGTTTTAAACTTCGATGAAGTATTCTATTAGTGTTGCTCCCTTAAACTACTAAAACATAAAAATAATACCTGAAAATGAAAATTGGAGGTAGTACAAGTGTAGCAGTGAGGGTTGGTGGGGGTATGACTGGAGAGTCACGTGATCACCCCACCTCCACGTGATCACGCCTCTAAGTAGTGGAGGTAGGAGTGGGGGTATGAGTGGGAGTAGTCACGTGACCACCCCACAACCACGTGGTCACACCCCCTAAGTGGTGGTGGTAGGAGAAGCGGATGGTGGGGAGAAGAAATGGGTGTAGTCACGTGATCACCGCACCTCCACGTAGCCACCCCTACAAAGTGGTGGGTGTATGAGTGGGGGGTGATGGGGGTAGGAGTGGGGTAGTCACGTGACCATTCCACCACCACGTGGCCACGCCCACTTCCAGCTGATTTGTCGTACGCACCGTAGAACCTCAAGCCGAGCGTTCTGATTGGAGGTCCTAAGAGCAGGCCACATCCTCTGGTCTGTGATATGGTGGTGGACTAATGAAGACTAATGGTGTATAGACTAATGAAAGTTTTCTGTAATAGAGATTGATCGTGGCTCCACCTAGCGATATGCATCCAATTGTTTACCGGTGTTACAACATCCGCGTCAGTAAGAGCTGTATCGCCTTGGTTTAGAACTTTAGCTGTGATGTGCAACATGGTCTGACTTAAATATATGTAATCGTTTCCATTTCCGGGCGCTAATTCTATCTCTATCCATTCACCACTCTTGATATTTGTCTGTGTGGACGGTACAGTAGAAAAGCCATTATTTTGAAAATATATCGTCGTAAGTAGGCTTCTTCTTTGTCTTGGCAGCTCTCGGTAGAGACTGGTTATTATCGGACAGACGTATTCGTTTATAGACCGAACCCTCCATCATTTTATCGACTTTATCGTCGGATTTACTTTTAAGATTTCGACCAGCCTCGTGAAATCTTTCTTGAAATGGCTCTTTAATAGAGAATATTGGTGTCTGTCCTTAGAGCTTCTTTTCCAACAGCGTTTGCACCAGACTTAAATAACGGTATTATACTTCGAAATATACCACCTAACCAGCTTCCCATACCATGTCCATTGTTACGTTTAATTTTCAATTTTCTGCAAATTTGTTATTATTATCCAAAAGCTTGTGTATTGTGGGTTTCCTGTCAACAAAGAAATGTAGTCTAGATAAACAAATTTTTGGTAATTTTCAATTCCAGTCAAAAATTCTCCCCTCAACGCCTTCCGCTAACAATTGACAATGATGGATTGAAGGTTTTATGTGTCAATTTTGGTTGATGCCATTTTTCTTTGTTTCGATTTTCATTTAAAATCGCCCTATATTGAAGGGGCCATGAAAGATTATTGGCATCAAAATTAAAATAATTAAGCACTTATTTTGGTTATTGTCTCACCGTGATTTATTTTTTTTTTTATGATTGTGGACCTGAACAGGCTAAATAAGGCCTATCGTGCTAAAGCACTCAGGAACACTTAGGAGGATGGATAGAGGGATAATGAATTGCCAATAGATGCCTATGAACAGCTACCTTAAATTTTCTTATATCATAAGTGAGAGGAAAACAGGAACTAAGGATATCATTCCAGAGTTTAGAAGCCGTGTAGAAAAATGTGGATTGCGCCCGTTTGGTGCGACAAGTGGAGATTTGTACTGCATACTGATGATGGGAATGAGCGAACCGAGTGTTTCTCGCAAAGATAGCCGGAGATGGTATCAAAGAATGTAATTCACCAGCACAATAGCCGTTGTAATAACGATAATGCAAAGAAAGAACTGAAACCATCCTTCTATGCTCAAGGGACTGTATGTGAGAAGTTAAGGACGGGTCATTTACAAGCCTAATCGCTCTCTTTTGAATCAACGATATCGAGAGCGTATTGGGGAGCACTAACCCAAAGGTGAGAATTATATTCCAGATGAGGCCGAATTTGGGCCTTATACAGCAGAAGGAGTTGTCGAGAGGTAAAGTACTGCTTAGCTCTGTACAAAAAGCCTATTTTACGAGCAGCTGTTTTGGTAGCTGACAGAAGATGGTCAACCCATGAGAGATTTGAAGATACAGTCATACCCAACAGAGTAATAGAGTCTGAAAGCTTAAGAACTGAGCCATTCATACTTACAACAGGAAATGATCGATCTTTTGTTAGCATTAAACTTAACTAGATTATTGCTTCCCCATTCGAGAATACGTTGAATGTCTTTGTTGATTGAATTTGCCATTTCAGCTTTAATTTCTTGATTTGACATAGAATGTGGATTATCACTATGAGTAGACTGAGATGAACTACAGTGAAGAGTGCTATCGTCAGCAAAGCAATGGATGGGGCAAGTTGTTGAAGAAATAAGGTCGTTTATGTACAGCAGAAAAAGTGTAGGCGCTATAACGGATCCCTGTGGTACGCCCGCGTTAATGCTAACTTCTTTTGAAAAAAAGCCATCAACTACGACACGTATTATTTTCTCGATTAAGGTTTTAAAACAACCAATTGCAGCAAGTTCTTTATTGGGCTAGCATTCTACCATTGAGGCAAATATTCATTTAAATCCTAACATCATAGTAAATTATCTACTTTATTTTAGCCTACTACTACCACCCTACTGTTACTGTTATTTACCACTCACAGCGAAATTTTGATTGTTTCGATACCTTCCCCAAAGGCTCGACTACACCTTAGAGATACGTTACCCGATTAATTTTGGATATCTGTAACTAAATTAATTTATTGCAGCTTGTAATTATCGTGTTACTGTTGCTGGATTCATTATAGAATCACGATACAACCACCGTTACGGTAAACTCTCTCCCATAACCTACCGATTACTAGAGGTTCAAAAAATTGTGTAACGAATAATACTTACGGTCAGATCTGTGTTGTGTAACTGTCCATCATACCTCCACTGCAATTTTGGTTATCGTTTATTTCATACATTGGAATATGTTTTGTAACCTATAAGAACATTTTCTTTAATGTATTAAATTATTATGTAACTCCTTACTTTCCCAAATTAGTGAATTATATGTACCATTTTACTCCCCCCCCCCCCTTTTTTTGTAAATACGTGTTTTTTTTACGTCCAACTATCTAACCTTGTGTTGTCGAACTCACTTATCAAATCAGCTGATGAAGTATAATTTTCGTATAAAGCATAGTTTATACGTTTATATATTAAAACACTTGTTACTGACGTTTTTTTTATGTTATTTGGATTAGTAAAAATAAGAATTTATTTATCTGTTATTTTTTGGCATATGTGAGTTTTCAACATATTTAGTTTTATTTCCATTCCTTTTTCAAATTATTCTCTCAAGTTTAATTAATAATTCGATTGACAATTCTTTTTTTTAAGATTACAATGGTAAATTTTCTGTAATTTGATTTGAGTGTGAGGATAGAACAATTTATTGTTTTAATAATATTAATAATTTTAATATAAAACAATAATAAATAAATATAATTTTTGTGGGCGCTTAATTTAGTCCTTACTTAATTTTCTTTTTGTTATTTAATTATTTTTTAATAATTTAATTCAATATATACATATTATTGTCATCCTCTTTAATTTCGGTTACACAATTGGTCCTTTTTTTTGTTATTTTGTCAATGTCTACGTTTACGCTCTTTCCTTTTGTGTACGCTTACGGGTCAAAGATTACTCTAGAAACTGGAGTAGTGTTACGCAGTTTTGGAGGTTCGTTGTGGTTCGGAAAAACATACAATTAGGCATCTGGCGCCCTTAATTCTTTTTTACTTCACAAGCATGGTTGACCCACGATCCATACCGACTCGAAAAGCTAGTCACGAACATTTTGTTCCACCCACCAATAAGCTACAAGTATATACCCTTCTTTCTTATTTAATATTTCTTTCTGGGGTAACACCACGCTGATATGGTGCACCTCTGTAAATGGAGTCGATACCGTTACCGGCCTGATTCATATGATGTTGTTGATAAGGACAAATCATTATTGTACTTAAAGTGTGGCTTGAGACATTACGTCCCAAGTATCTGTTTTTGTATTAATCTCGATGTTTTCAAATTCTCGTGTTATCACAGGCATCTAGTGTGCAGGTGAAAAAACCACATCTTTATGACTTCCGTAAGCATAGTTTTCTGAAGTAATGTTTATTATACGCATAAGCGGAGATAAAAACATCAACCGCAATTTACGGTTCAATGATGTCGCAATAAACAAACATCTGCCATTGTAAACCTAGCCATACACTAGCGGGGTGAGGTGGTATTGGTTCCATAGATTTGTTCTGATACGGACGTAAGGCGTAAGGCTAAATGTTGTGAGAATCCGAATAGTGGGAACAGGGTTTTTAATTTCGCAGTGACGCGCTTAATTAGATTATTTTATTCTATTGTTAACAATTTATTTACTAGCTCGTGGTTATTTAACTTGACAATTTCTTCTATGTTGGCATAACTCCCCGAAGCGCAACGTAACATATACCACCCGTCATCAATATACATGATTTTCTCGTGGTCGTGTTGAAAATATGTTGCAGCCTTTTTAATATCGTCTCTGGCACGTTCTCTTCTCCTGCAGGTGGCTCAGTTCTATAATGAATAAAATAGTCTGTTGAACTTACAGCGGCAAATAACAAGGGTACTGGACTTCCGATATGCCTACAACCCATGAGCCAGTTAACCTTATTCGCTTTGGTAGTGGTGTGAAAAAACTTGACGTCACATTACTTGGAAAATACGTCATAGAACTATTACCCAATAAGGTAAGATAAAGCTCCATTTTATACATCTCACAAGTGCGAATTGACACCCAGCTATTAAATCTATCACTGTATCCACGCCACTTGACCAGGTATTGTTTATGTCGCCCGCGACCCTTCTCTGCTAAAATCTTATTGACTTTGACTAGGGTGTCTTTATCAACCGTAACACCTTGCAATTCCTCCTCGTAAAATGTACCCACAACAGGATCGTTATTAGGATTGATTATGCGGTAAACTAGTAGTCTTCTTTTTATCACCGCACTAATTGTAAAAATTTCCTCACTCCAACTCGTTTCATAACCCTTCTCAAAGGTGTACTTAGTTATGGTGATTCTGACATGTTCACCGACTTCGTATTTAGGTTGAATTGCTGCACCTAAGTGTTTCACGTACAGGTTATTCCACACTTCCAAATGTATTCAGCGTTTACAGCCGCAAGGGTCATCTTTACACTTGAATGAGGGCTATTGTTGTAAGCAGTCACAAGTTTTTGTGGTACATCAATATACCTGTAGGTATTTTTGTAAGTGAAATAACGCAACATCTTTGTTTTTAATGTTTTATTAAATCTTTCAACTACACGTGCTTTTACATCAGAGTTGTTTATTACATAGAAATTGATGTTTCGTTTCTTAAAAAGATTTGTGCATTGGACACATTCCTTAAAAGTGTCGGCGATGCTTCAATTACCGATACGGCTGTCTTCGGTTTAAGAGTTCTCGCCCATTTTCTCTTGATAAACACATCAATAACCGTTAGTATGTAATTGTAGCCACTATTGTGTTTGCTTAAAGTCCGCAAATCTCAAAGATCCGCTTGCCGCAGCTCGTAAATGTTGTTCACAATATATCTACTGCGAGGAAACTTCTTTCTGACTGGTTTATGCACCGTACAAGCTTCCTGTGTCTGTAGCCAATTTTTCACTTAACCATATTTACCGTTCACAGGATTAGCTAAAGGTGTTATACACGAAAACCCTGCCGGACGCGAGGGATCATAGTATACAACATCCATGTTACATCTACCACGTATCCCAATCTAGTGATATTCTTCTTCTTGGAGAGATTGTTCTCGGTGCTTCCCGCGATTTACTATCAGGATCTTAATTCTCACTTATAGTCGGAAGGGTCCGTTCAATGTTAGGTGGTACAACAGCGTCACGTCTTCGAGTATTTCCGATAAACTTTCGTATATTTATTTCTTTAATGTACGTCGCAAACTCATGCTGCCTTAACGTCTCTTGAACCAGATCGATAATGTTGGAATGAGGGACTATCTCACCTTTTATTGTCACAGTACCCCTTTTATCCCAAAATACATCACTGTTCGTATTCAGTACACGCAAGAAATCAGCGCCTTTCTTCCTGTATATAACCGAAAGTGTTACTACTTCTTCGTCTGACAGACCTTTGCGTTTAGGTGTATCTCTAATATCATCCGCATCACCGCTGATTATTATGCTTGCAGATTGACGTAACTGATTGGAAAATTGTAGATATCTTTCAAAGACTTAGTTGTACTACTGCTATTTGTCATGGTCAATCATTTTGGTTTTTAAAACTTTATCGGTATCGTTATCCAGGTGGGTTAAAATGTTGTTTTATGTAACATCTGGGGTCTGCAAGTCTTGTATAAAATCGAATGGAAGAATAATCATCTTCTTCAGGTTGTCGTCCATAGTTATTGAAACAAGTTACCCAAAACACCTCCAAGTAATGATCCTAGCAATAGAAATGCACCGCCCTCTGGGCTAGAAACCTTTTCTTCCTTTTTATAGATTCACCTCTCTGAGCTAAGCGTCTTAAAGTGTGCTTATGTTGAGAGAGTCGCTGATTCTGATCTTTTGACAGAGGTACACGACCTTTTAAAATGTTATGTGCACACTCACATATACAGTCCACTTGCTCACTATCCAAACATTTCAATAAAGCGCCATGTTACTTAATCTGGGTAATGTGCCATCGTAGATGATAATATAATCTTTATGACAGTGAGGCTTAAATCTTTTTTCGCTATATATATATATATATATATATATATATATATATATATATATATATACCTGCCAAATGCCTTGAGCCCTTATATATTTGTTGTATAGCGTAGCACGTCCGGCGTATTCTGTTTTAAATCAATCAATAAATATCCGTGTTGGTTTGAAGCGGCATCCTGGTACCCATCCTTTAAAAATTTCGTGTTGTCAGGTAAAATCTGTCTTGCTAAATATTGTATCTGAGCTCTCTCACGCGGATTCCTAACAAGATTATGTAATGAGCGTTGAGGGAAATATCTCTCTATCCACGTCCTTGGTCAAACATTTTGTTTTAAGAAAAACACCTAGTCTAATTTCCCGCAATAACGATTACAGGGATCTACATGCACAGAGGCAGGGCGGTGGTAAGGGCCAATCCGAAACCAACGGGGCGTGCTCTGCCATTAGGTCCTCCAATCAGAACGATCGGCCTGGAGCTGCATGCGCGCGCACGACAAATCGGGTGAAAGTGGGTGTGGTCTAAAGTTAGGTCCTCTAATAAGAACGCATGGCACAAAATGGCCGACAAGCCACACTCACAAAATGGCCGCCACCAAGCAAGGGCTTTCTCTTAAGACCTCCAATCAGAACGCTCAGCCTGAGACTGTATGTGCGCGTACAACCAATCAGATGGAAGTGGGCGTGGCCACCTGGAACTGGGCGATCGCGTAACTACTCCCATTCCACCCCCACATCTTTTAATTGTGACGTCATCCAATTAAAGTTGGTTGGGGAAAGCTAAACCCTTTCTACTAATGTAATTCTTAGAATTTCTTTTGGAGGAGTTGTATTTTCTCTATGATGGTATTAGAGGTGTTGCACCAGATCGGTGACCCATATAAGTCGAGGAGTCGAAGCAGAGTTTTGTAGAGTAGTGTAGCGCATTCGATTTTAATGAGGATTTACGGTTAATGTTAATACTACGTCGAATTCTTGCGCCACGTCGAAGAACCGTGTATTGTTTATTATTGAAGCCTTGTTTGATGAGTTCGCTAATTTTATGAGCTGCTAACTTGCAGAATGCTCTTTCCTGAAGCCAAATTGGTATTTAGGCATTGTGATATGATTTTAGATATGCTCAAGTAATCGAAGAGCTTTAAAAGTGATGTCAGTAGACTAATAGGTCTGTCTATAGCTATTTAACTTATTTTTGTTTTCGCCTGGTTTAGGAATCATTAGATCTGCGCATGCTTCCAGATCAATGAAAAATAATCCAGTGTCATACAAGCATCAAGTGAGCTTAGATAGGCTAACGTTTTCTTATTGAAGTGTTTGAGGATATTGTTGGTGATTAAATCGTGCCCAGGAGATTTTTTATCTGGGGGGTCTGTATAATACTAAGAAGTTCGTCGGGTGAAGTTAGTTGAATGCAGTCAGGTATGGGTATCCTTGTTTCTATATCATTAATAATTAGCATACTGTGGGTCAGCGTGCAAGTAATTACTGGAGTGAAATTACTTTCAAGACTATTAGCAAATGCGGCTGCTTTTTCAAGGTCAGTGGTATAGATTATGTTATTTTCGGAATATAATGGGTGCAGATCTGCTGTTTGGTTACGAACGTTTCTTGTAGTTTTCCATAGGCCCCAGTGTCCCGTACTCAAGTCAGCTACGTGCTTTTGGCACGCATAGGTTCTTAAGGTATCTAACTCTAGTTTGATTCGGTATTGTTTAGTCTGTTAGTTATTGTGGTGTCAAGCTTAATACTTCCCTCTATTTTTTAGGTAAGACAGCGTATAGCTACGTCACTGTCTTTTTCTGTTTAGTACTTGTTGGACAGTGTAGTTTGCTATTCATCTGATCTTTGAAGATTTTCCAACCAACTTTGTCATTGATAAGCTTTGGAATGGGTTTCTTGATGGTTAAAGAGTTCATGAATGATACAATAATAGGGAGATGACCAGAATTTATTTTTGTTATGGCCCTTTGGTAGATTGAGTAGTTAAAATTTTTCTGGAGATCTATGTCAAGTATATCTGGCTGGTGGCCAGCGCGTTACGGGAAACAAGTGAATTCAGTAGGCGCTAGAATTTGGAATGAGTTGTATGTTGCCAGGTTTTCTAGTTTGTTGCCTTCGGGGTTTGAAGCTCTACAACCCCAGAGGATGCTTTTCGCATTTAGGTCTCCAAGAACCAGCTTGATGTTAGGCTGCCTGTAAGTACAGATTAATGTTATATTGCTATGATCATCGAGTTTGGCTATAATGGAAATCAACCCGATTTTTACATTGGGGATTTCAGGGAGTAGAGAATACACGTATTGGTTTTTGGTGAGTATCGCCACTCCACCTGCGATCTTTACGATGCACGTTATAACCTGGTATCTGAAATTTGGTGGTCTGATCTAGGTGTGCTTCTGTTATACGTTGTGTCTTGCTAGGAAGCTAATAAGTAGTGAGAGTTGGTTGATGATGCCATTAGCGTTCCAGTTAAGGATGGTTAAATTTTGTGTAGTTTTCCAATTATTATGATCCACTGATGAGCATTGGTAAAAGAGTATTGATAATAAAATTTTTGATTTGACTGATTAGCCGATTAACTCTGTTTTTATTTCATCATCAGTGAGGGATAATGGAACGTTTTTAATAAATACGGATAATGGTTTATCGTTGGAAATTTGGTAGGTATGATATTGTTTTTTTTTTCTGTGAAGTATTATGTTAATGTTCGAAAATCTTCTATTTTTGTTAAATTGATTCGTAGTGTTGTGTCGCCGTGTGGAAAAATGTAGATTGCGCCCGTTTAGTGTGACACGATGGAATTTTGAGTGAGTAATTATGGTGTAAATGGGCAAACGGAGTGTTCTTACCGAAGATGGCCTGCAATGGTATTAAGGAGTGTAGATCGGAGGCATACTTGTCATGGTAATAGCGATAGAACAAGGAAAGAACCGAAACTATTCTTCTATTCTCAAGAGACTGTTGGGCAGAAGTCAGAGACGGGTCATTTAAAAGCCTTATAGCTCTTTTTTGGATGCGGTTTACTATATCAAGGTCGTACTGGGGAGCACTGACCCAGAGGTGGGAATTGTATTCCAGATGCGGTAGAATTTGAGCCTTATACAGTAAAAGGAGTTTTTGAGATGTGAAGTATTGTGGTGTGTTATCTTCTATTTTTTTTGAGGAGTTATTGCTTGAGGATTCACCACGAGTTAGATTCCTTTCCAGGTTTGCCGGTAGGTAACATTTGTTGCTGGGTAGTAAATCTTCAGAAGACAGTACATAACGGTTTTGAACATCATTAATTGGCGGTGTAAGGTGATTGTAATCGTGCTTAGCAGGCGCGTGAGAATTCATTTTGATTTCATTGACAGGAACATTTATATTAACGATAAGTAAAATACATTTTAATTGCAATATTGGCTACAAATAGCATTACAGGTCAAGTGTATCGCACCGATATCAGACAGGCTAAGAATGTCTTCACCGTATCACTACTCGTAGTAGACTTTTTCCTTTTAATATTTGAAACGGGGAACCGTTAAAAATATTTAGATTTGTTTCTAATTTACCATTTTCTCTGCTCACTTGTTCCAAAACTATTGAGCCAACTTTACAAAAGCTGTTCGTTTAATACTTTTTAAAACTTAATTATTTGCCTAATCGAGAAGTTGCATAATTTGTTGTTCAATTTTATTGAAACATTATCATCATAAAAATAAATCTTACTCGTTGTCAGAGGATTATTCAAGAGATAGCAATGATTTATTTATACCTTGTTTAAGAAACTCCTTTTAACATAATGACCAAGTACCTAGTAAGTGTCTTGTTTGATTAGTCCTCCATAACGAAGCGTGTCATTTATCCGCTACTATCGTATAACACAAGATAGAAAGAATAGTTTGATAATGGTGTATTTGTATATTTAAGTTATGCAATCTAAACGTTTCGATAACACTACAGTTATTGTCGTCAGTAGTAATACTATCTATTAAAATTTTGTGAAATTTGAAAAATTGAAAACACATACATAAGCATGCTATTAATATAGCAGTTTGATAAAAGTATAAAACCAACTATGAATACAATTTTGGTAAACAATAACTAAGTCATTAATAAATTAAACATTGTTAAACTACCTTGAAGATGACAAATCAGAACACCCCCTAACGGTCGGAGGTTTGCAGTGAAAAATGTCATAACCAAAAATAAATTTAGTCAAATTATGACGTAAGTGTAAAGTTGCGAAAAACTTTAATTTGAAATTGACAAAAACATTCACAAATAGAAACATTAAAATGATCCAGTTAAATATAACAAAGAAATGGCTTTGTTAATAAGTGCAAGTGTAACCTAACAATGAACATGGTGATGATATTGTTCACTGTATGCCTTCGACCATTAGAGGGTGTACTGATTTGTTATCTTCAAGGCAGTTTAACAATATTTAATTTATTAATAACCTAGTTATTGTTCACTAAAATCGTATTCATAGTTGGCTTTATACCTTTATCAAACTGTTATATTGATAGCAGGCTTGTGTATGTGTTTTCAATTTTCCAAATTTCACAAAATTGTTTCAACATTTTAACAATTGTAGTGTTATAGAAACGTTTAGATTGTATAACTTAAATATACAAATACACCATTAAAAAACTATTATTCCTATCTTGTGTTAAACGATAGCAGCGGAGATGACACGCTTCGTTAGTGGAGTACTAATCATACAAGACACGTGCTAGGGGCTTGGTGACGTTAAAGGAATGTCCTAAACAAGGTGTAAATAAATCATTGCTATCTCTGAAATGTATTTTTTCTTTTATGTGTATATCTAAAGAATGTTGGCGATCGTGTTGTAC
This sequence comes from Vesta saturnalis, assembly GCA_036346205.1. NCBI lineage: Eukaryota > Metazoa > Arthropoda > Insecta > Coleoptera > Lampyridae > Vesta > Vesta saturnalis. The sequence continues at coordinate 1,504,256 of JARFJB010000542.1, read as the reverse complement.
TTATGTTGATAGAAAAACTCAATAAGCCTGTCACACATAAACTATTTTTTTTATAGCGAATAGATTGATTTTTATGACGGTAAGATTTAAATAAAATTGAACAAATTATGCAACTTCTTGATTAGGAAAATAAGTTTGGTGTCAAGTTTAAGATATTTTTTTTTTATGATTGTGGAACAGGCTAAATTAGGCCTATCGTGCTAAAGCACTCAGGAACACTTAGGAGGATGGATAGAGGATAATGAATTGCCAATAGATGCCTATGAACAGCTACCTTAAATTTTCTCATACCATAATTGAGAGGAAAGCAGGAACTAGGGAGATCATTCCAGAGCTTAGAAGCGGCGTAGAAAAATGTGTATTGCGCCCGTTTGGTACGACAAGTGGAGATTTGTACTGCATACTGATGATGTGAATGAGCGAACCAAATGTTTCTCGCAAAGATAGCCCGAGATGGTATCAAAGAATATAATTCAGCAGCACAATAGCCGTTGTAATAACGATAATACAAAGAAAGAACTGAAACCATCCTTCTATGCTCAAGGGACTGTATGTGAAAAGTTAAGGACGGGTCATTTATAAGGCTAATCGTTCTCTTTTGAATATAATCAACGATATCGAAAGCGTATTGGGGAGCACTAACCCAGAGGTGAGAATTATATTCCAGATGAGGCCGAATTTGGACCTTAAAGGAGTTGTCGAGAGGTAAAGTACTGATTAGATCTGTACAAAAATCCTATTTTACGAGCAGCTGTTTGGGTAACTGACAGAAGATGGTCAACACATGAGAGATCTGAAAATACAGTCATACCCAACAGAGCAATAGAGTCTGAAAACTTAAGAACTGAGCCATTAATACTTACAACAGGAAATGATCGATCTTTTTTGGCGGACATAAGGCAACACTGAGTTTTGTTTGCATTAAATTTAACTAGATTATGCTTCCCCATTCGAGAATACGTCGAATGTCTTTGTTGATTGAATTTTCCATTTCAGCTTTAATTTCTTGATTTGACATAGAAGGTGGATTATCACTATGAGTAGACTGAGATGAACTACAGTAAAGAGTGCTATCGTCAGCAAAGCAATGGATGGGGTTTGAAATGGTTGAACTAATGTAATCGAACACACTTCATCAAAATTAACTTGAAATAACTTCAAATTCCATAATTTTTCTGATTTTTTATTAAAAATGAAAATGTCAATAATATTATTACTACTACTCTTTTTTTTTAAACATTGCTAAGCTACTAAAACAATAGCAAAAAAAAAATAGAATTCAGATTACACATAGCAACCCTCCTTGAAATCCCTTGAGGATTTCAACAAACACAAAAAAAATATTATGAGAGTAACAAATCTAGAAATTGTAACATTGTATAAATTTAAGTCTAAATAACACACAAAAAAAACCTTTCTTTTTAGTTATTAGGAAGCACACACAAACGGTGCACAGAACGACGCACTACAGATCCACCAGGCAGTCTTATTGAAGCAGCACGAACAACACTGTCTGCACCCCGATGTGTATTAGTTATTAACCCAAGCCGCCACTGAAGAGGAGGAAGATTGTCATCCTGTAAAAGCACAATGGAGTTGATGTGGAGGAGATCAGGAAGTTTTCTGCTCCATTTTTGACGTTTCCGAAGTTCAGAAATAACCTCCTTTTTCCAACACTTCCAAAAATGTTGAGATATTCGTTGTGCTCGTTGAAATGTAGAAAGTATATTTTCTCGCACAGACATATAATCGCGTTCAGGAAACGCTACTAATGGACGACCCACCAAGAAATGTCCGGGTGTAAGAGGCACAAGATCATCAGGGTCAGACGACAAAATTGACAACGGTCTTGAATTTAATATTGACTCAATCATCGTTAGTATTGTATACAAATGCTCAAATGTGAGGTTTGTGTTACCTAGTATACATTTTAAATGTTTTTTTACAGATTTAATGGCGGTTTTCCAAATACCACCTTCATGTGGAGAATGAGGATTGATAAATTGCCATTTAATTGCCATTGAAGCCAAAAAAACTAAGTATACGTTCATTAGACCTTTCCTCATGCAAAACTGAATATAAATAATCTAAGATTGTTTTAGCTCCACGAAAGTTAGTAGCTTTATCACTAGATATGCAGCTAGGCATACCCCTACGCGCTATAAATCGTTTCAAGGCTTCAGTAGTTAAGGAAGTAACCAATTTTAAATGTATAGAGCGAGTAATCACACAAACGAACACGCATATATATGCCTTTAATAATCGTGCACCACGAGTGCTTCTATCTCTTATACTAATAGGTCCAGCATAATCCAAACCAACATTGTAAAATGGATATACTTGATTTAACCGAGTTTCAGGCAAATTACCCATGATCGGGTGTTTAACAACAGGATTAACTTTAAAACAAGATACACACTTTCGCAGAAGTTTCTTAATGTAGGAAAGTCCTCCTATGGGCCAAAAACGTTCTCGAATATGAGAGATAAGGAGTTGTGCGCCACCGTGAAATAATTCTTTATGACCGTTTAAAATAACCAGTTCAGTGAACTTGTGGTCCTTTGGGAGAATTAAAGGATATTTCTTGTCAAATGAAAATTCTGAATTAGTTAGTCTACCGCCAATGCGTAGACAACCCATATCATCCAAGAAGGGATTTAGGGCTTGAATTCGTGAATTCTTAATCACTAGGTTATTCTTGAGAGACTTAATCTCATTAATGAAAGAATTAGCTTGACAAAGCTTGGTAAGTACGATCAAGGAATTCCAGAGTTCAGTGACCTTCAAATTGCCGGTTCGCTTTCTTTTATTTCGGCAATTATAATTGAATCTCAAAACGAAAGCTATAACTCGTTGTAGTTTTCCGTAGGAAGAAAATTGATCAAAAATGGAATCATCTAACAAATTGGTAGAAATTAATACAACGGTACCCTTGAGTTCAGTACTCTCATGTGAATCTGGGATGTAATCATGAAAACAATTGGAATCATTATGAATGAGAAACTCAGGACCTTGAAACCAAACACGATTATTCTTCAAGGTCGAAAGGTTCGAACCACGTGATACTAGATCTGCTGGGTTATTATCAGTTGAAACGTGATGCCAATGTTGAATGTTAGTACATTCCTGTATGATAGCAATGCGACTGGCAATGAAAGTGTGATACTTGTTGGGAACAGAATTAATCCAATTTAAAGTAGTTTTGGAATCTGTCCATAAGAAAATATTATGAAAGTGAATATCAAAAATTTTGAGGATTTTAGGACACCACTCTGACAATAACACGGCCGCACAAAGCTTTAACCGAGGGATAGAAACTGTGCGTAGGGGTGCAACCTTGGACCTTGGAAAATAACAAAGTACAAGTTACTTGGCTATCTGCAGTGCAGCAACGCAAACAGAAGCAGCAACCATAAGCCATAACACTACTGTCGCAACACCCATGGAGCTCAATCCGTGACGTAGAGTTCGGAATAACGCAACGAGGAATCTTGATCACATGCAGACGCTGTAACTGTGTCATAAATTCAAACCACTCGGACATCAGCTCGGAAGGGATAGAATCGTTCCACTCAATGCCAGATAGCCAAAGCTTCTGCATCAAAATTTTTCCTCTAATGATAAGAGGAGAATATAAACCCAATGGATCGAAAATTTTTGAAATGCTAGGTAAAATTTTCCTTTAGTAGGAACGGAATCGTCATTAGGTATGTCAACCTTACAGAACAAAAGATCATTCTCAGAATCCCAATGAATACCTAGAGTTTTGGAATCAGAACGTTCGATAAGGGGAACAGTGGAAAATTCAACGACATCGGACACCAGTGAAGATAAAACTTCCTGCTTATTAGATAAAAACTTGCGGATAGTCAAGCCAGCAGCAGACAAGGTAGAAGATACTTCTTCCATTATTCGAATAGCGTTTTGAATACAGTCAGTTGAAAATAAAAGATCATCCATATAGAAGTTCTTCGAAATAACTGCAGCAGCTTCAGGAAAGGAATCCTTATGAGAGTCTGCAATATAGGTCAGACAACGAGTGGCTAGGTAACTAGCCGAAGCAGTCCCGTAAGTGACTGTATTTAAGCGATAAATGTCTAGAGGTTTCTCGGGATGGTCTCTCCAGAGAACATGCTGGAACTTACTTGATGCAGCATCGACATTGATCATACGATACATCTTAGCGATGTCACCACAGAGGGCAACCTCGTGAGCACGAAAACGCAATAAGATATCAAACAGATTGTCCTGAACTTGAGGACCGACGATCTGAGCGTCGTTAACTGAGATATTGGTGGAAGTTTTTGCGCTAGCATCGAAAACTGAGCGCAGTTTCGCAGTCAAAGAAGACTGCGTGATGAGGAAAAACTGCTTAGGTATCTCTGAGGTATTTATAGGACCATCAAACGTTTCTATGAAATGAGCGTCATAAGGAAAATGTCTCTCCGCATATGCTATCCTGGTCATGTGACCCAGAGCCTCGCATTCGAACATGAATTGTGAATATTGCTTCAGAAGGTCTGGATCTCTGTGCAGACGTTTCTCTAAATGGAAAAAACGTGATTCGGGGATGTGTTTAGAATCACCTAGCAGTAGTAATTTTGAATTGAAAGGTATCGAGACGGTAAGACTACCGGTTTCGTCTGTGCGAATAGTATTGAGAAAATGGTTCTCACAAAATCTCTCTTGAGGTGAAAGTAAAGACAGCTTTGAAATAGGTTTGGGTTTATCCAATTCCCAAAATTTGGTCAAAGCTTGATGAAGATCGGTATTGGGTTCATTGAACTGAGATGTGGTATGACAGCAAACTGTCGAAATACCACAACATAAAGAATTTGAAAGCGTAAGAAAATCATTAGGTAAATCGCCCGCAATGACCCAACCAAGAAGAGTGTTTTGTAACGTGGGCATTGAGGATCCTAAAGAAATTTTTTGAGGCAAAGTTAGTTTATGATACATAGATGAACCAATCAAAATATCAATGTCGCCTGGCTGATTATAAGAAGGATCAGCGAGTCGTAAATTAGGAGGAATCTCCAAAAGCTCTTTACTGAATATAATTCGAGGAAGAGGATCAGTAATTTTGGGAACGACTAAACAGTCGATATCAGACTTGAAACCTCCGGTTGTGGAGTATAATTCCACAGAAGTGTACTTCGAGCAGCTTGATACTAACTCGCTAATGCCCTTAAGGGTAAGGTTGATTGATTTACAAGAAGAATTCAACCTTTCATGTAGATTTTCAGATATAAGATTGTTTTGGGACCCTGAATCAAGGAGACCCTTAACAGTAAAAGACTTGTTGTCACTGACGACGTTAACTTGAACAGTGGATAATAAAACCTCAGAGGATCTTGAAAACCCACATACAGAAGAAAAAAATGGTGGGAGTCTCAGAGGACTGAACACCTGGAATTCCTGACTGAGCAGGAGAACCAACAGAATTAGAAGAAGAAAGACTAATAATCTCATTCTGGCAAGGAGCACCAGGCCGAGTAATTTCATGCTTTAAATTATTTGAATTAGCAGACTTGAAACAAAGTAAACTGTTGTGACGTTGATTACAATTTTTGCAATTCGTAGTAGAAGTGCATTTGGACTTAATGTCATGACGAAGACACACAAGACAAAGCCGCAAAGACTTTGCTTTGTAGAAACGATTCTTGATAGATAAGGCCAAGAAGGATGGGCAATGATTTACGAAATGCTGAATTTAGATGTCTGTTCAATATTAGGAATTTTTCTTGCAAATTGTTTGGCAAACTCTTTAGCAGTGATAGAATCTACTTTATTCTTAACAATGTATGCCAAAACGGCATCTTTGTACTCTTGCGGTGATATACCCTCATTGTCTATAGTGCGCAAATGTTTGACAAAATTATTGTAAAATTCTCGCAATTGTGTATCTTTACTAATTCTTGGTGTTTCAAATAAAGAATCAAAATTGCTGAAAGTAAGCAACTTTTGATTATCATATCTTTCTTTTAAAAGATCGATAGCGATAGAATAATTAGCTTCGGAAGGTTTAATTTCACTTAACGTTTGCAAAGCAAGACCTTTCAAACAATTTTTTAAATATAAGAATTTTGCAATTTGGGATAAGTTTTCATTAGAATCTACTAAAGCTTGAAAGGATTCGAAAAATGCTCTAAAATCCTGATATTCTCCGGAGAAACTCGGAAGATTTATGGTAGGAAGCTTAACATTTTCCTTATTTTTATTCGCAATAGAACGCGTACTAATTAAACTTTCGTTTGACAATGATTTAATTTTTTGATCAGATTTGTCAATTAAAGATTGAACTGTCACTGAAATAGACACGAAATCTTTGTAAAATTGCGAAAACGATTGAATATTGTGCATCTCATCCCCATAAGGGGATATTTGCTCTGAAACTGATTTATATTTATTTAAGGTTGGCTTGAATAACTCGAATTCAAATTTTAATTGCTGTAACCCTGTAAGTAATATTTCTTCGTCGAATGCACTAACAAATTCGTTAAAATTACTAACTTGTTCTAAAATGTTACTAGCTCTACACATCAATAACTTGAAATCTTTTGATTTATTTGGAGACATCGAATTGTTTAAAAAAATAAATTAAATGATTAAAAAACGTTTTAGCCTCGATAACTCTCTTTTAAGTGTAAAAACAAAGTTTGCACAAGGAATCCTGAAATGAATGTCTTTAAATACAACAAGCGTATTTAACAAATTTTAATAAGTAATTTAGATATTTTCGACTCAAAATCAATCAAATGTAATTATAAAATGTTACAATGCACCTCAACACATTAAATGCATCAAAGATTTCCATCCAAATGACTTGTGAAGAAATATAGCTTCTTCCATTGTTCAATTATAACTAGTGTATCTGTGAATTCTTGTATGCTTGCTTCCTCAATGTGCATTTGAATGACCAGAAAACATAAAAGTTTGTCTAAAATAAACAAATCCGGTGCGAAGGACCAAATGAAATGGTTGAACTAATGTAATCGAATACACTTCATCAAAATTAACTTGAAATAACTTCAAATTCCATAATTTTGCTGATTTTTTATTAAAAATGAAAATGTCTTGTCAATAATATTATTACTACTACTCTTTTTTTTACACATTGCTAAACTACTAAAACAATAGCAAAAAAAAAAAATAGAATTTAGATTATACAGGGTTAGTTGTTGAAGAAATAAGGTCATTTATTTACAGCAGAAAAGTATAGGCGCTATAATGGATCCTTGTGGTACACCCGCGTTAATGCTAACTTCTTTTGAAAAACAGCCATCAACTATGACACGTATTCGTCTTTTGTCAAGGAAACTAGATACCCAGTTGAGGAGCGTATCATTTGACTTAAACGAGGTGAGTTTGGCAAGTAAACACTTATGCAAAACTTGGTCAAATGCCTTTGAGATATCTGAAACAACTGTTTCACCGGACTGCTCTACTGCATTGTTCCAAACTTAGGTCACATATGAAAGAAGATCGCCTGTTGAACGACTTTGCCTAAACCCATATTGGTGGTAACTAAGGAGTTTGTTAGTTTCAAGGAACGTGAGCAGTTGCTGATTGATGGCTTTCTCCATGATTTTAGACAAAATGGAAGTGATGGCAATTGGTCGGTAGTTTGAGGGATCGGTCTTATTGCCTTTTTTAGGAATAGGTTAAACATTTGCTAACTTCCATGATGAAGGAAATTCCCCAGAAGACATAGAGATCGTATAGAGCTTAGATACGACTGGTATTAATTCGGGGGAATATTTCTTTAAGACAATAGCTGGGATACCGTCTGGGCCAGTCACCTTATTGAAATCAAGCCTACTGATGATCGATTCCAAGAGCTTATCCCGAAAATGAATTGGTTTCATAGCGTATGAAGAAGTTGACTAGGGACACATCTTTTCCAGAATCATTGAAACACGAGTTTGATGCAAACAAATCCACAAAAACATTGGCTTTGTCTACAGAATCAGCAACTACCGATCCGTCAATAGACGTCAGGGGGGAAAATGAAGATGTTCCAAAGTTTTTACTAATGGTTTTCGCTAAAGACCAAAATTTAGGACTGCCTAAAGGAGAGTTCATTGCATTGCATTTTCGTTGTTCGAGCAACTCTTTAGTTTTAGCGATTTCACTTTTGCAGATATTTCTAGCACCAACGTATTCTACATGACTGTCGACCGATTTATTAGATTTCCATTTAATGTAATATTTATTTTTTAAAGATATTGCATCAGCACAAGCCTTATTGAACCAGGGTTGGGAACGTGAATAACCTATACGGTACCGTTTTTTGAGAATGTATAACTCCATTCCCATGAGGATGACTTCAGATACTGAAAAAGCGATGTCCGAAGGAGAGGACGACTTAAAACAATATTCACACCATGAAAAGGTTGCAAAGAAATCCCGTAAATCACTCCATAGGGCTGACTTAAAACACCACAAGGTTCTATCGGTTTTGTGAACAACAGTGGAATTAGGTACAGTAGAAATGATTTCTATTAGACAATGGTCGGAAAGACCTAAAGGCGAAAGAACGGAAGTTTTATAAACAAGAGTGTTTGATGTAATAAAGAGATCTAGAAGATGTGGAGTATGGTTAGGGTTATCAGGGATTCTTGTGGGTTCAGAAATCATTTGTGTGAGATCACATGAAATAGCAAATGTTTCTGCACTATGACCAGCGGGATTTGTAGTAAATGAAAATTGAAGCCAATTAGAGTTATGAACATTGAAATCGCCTACAAATGAGATATCGCAAGATGGAAACTGAGACAGGAGATAGTCAACTTTCATACTAAGGTAATCGAAGAAGTCTTGAAAGTTGCTGTCATTAGGAGACCTATAAATGCAACAGTAGAATTTCACAAAATTAGGACCAGAATGTTTAAACCAAATCACGTCAAAATTTTTATTTTCTAAGGAAGAAACCCTCTTGCAAGCAATTCTGTCCTTGATGTACGCACATACGCCTCCTTTATATCGAAAGTTAGAGTGAAGATGGTATTGAAGAAATTGCAAGTCGGGTGACTCGGAGCTTTCAGAGGAGACTTATGTTTCAGATAGAAACAATATATCAGGTTGTAATTGTTGAAGATGTTGGTGAATAGCATTAAGATTAAACCTGATACCGCGGATGTTGCAGTAGTGAATCAGAAAGTTAATACTTTCGATGACCGAGATCGCTTGGGCCCTGCCCTCCCGGACATCCGAATGGGGCAGGATTTTACGTCCGGAATTTATTACCCTAGAAACCACAGCCATCTTATTTTTTAATTTAGGACTTTTAACCCGATAGGAAGACAGTGAGGGCGAGAAGGAAGAATAAGGATGATGGGAAAGGTAACCAGCAGCCCTTACCGAGCTCATAAAATCGGAGACCCAATATTAAGGAGCCCATGGTAAAGGTGGTGGTACCTCCCCGGCTGCATGGAGTATACATGTCTACCACCTGCAATAGATTAAATGAACAGCTTTGTAAAATTGGCTCAATGGTTTTGGAATAAGTAAGCTGAGAAAATGGTAAATTTGAATTAAATATAAATATTTTTAACAGTTACCTCTTTTCAAATATTAAAAGGAGTTTGAAATATGCAACCTAAATTCGTTTACTTAACTTTGCATGTGAAGTGCTGATTACTACAAAATTAATTAGTAAATTGAAATAAATCCCAATATTTTCAACAGTTACCTTTGTTACATTTTAAAAATAGTAATAAATAAGTAACCTATCTTTGAGCGAAGTTTAAAACATTTCTACAGATGAGTATTATTTTAATTGCTTTTACTGAATTTTTTGATATTTTGGTTGCTGTACACCAACGGACATCGTAAATACTAGAAGTTGGTTTTGCATTATATGCCTATATAGCGATGTTGCAATTATTTACAATATTCGTGAATGAAACATGTCACATATTAGGTTATTTTTTTTCCTACGACCATGTACAAAAGTGACTCATATCGCACAATTAACCATACAGAAAATAATAGGTACTTGCGCACTCTAGTGCGTTTCACTTTCTCATTGTACCCAATACGTAAGAAAATGCTATCTTTGTCACCAAAGGACTGACCTACGTCATCGATACATGCATCTAGCTAAATAAAACCTTTATTTTGCCATCGCACATTTCAGTATACATTAAAAAAGGATGGCTAAAATTTCAAGTGCATTTTGAGCAACCGACGTATGTTATCGACTATTTAAACACAATGAAAAAAGATAACCTATAAAATGCTTGTTGTAACTTTTGTCTTAATTTGATTATGAAAATGCTCCTTTGACTAATCTAGTTTTTTATTCTTATAACATAACCTCCCTTTGCTTGAACACAAAATGTTTGTTTTGGTGTCCTCTATCACTTAACTGTTTTACATGGTCATCTGTAACACCCTGTATATATCAGCGTGTATCTAATTATACTGATATGTTGAGGTAACATTGTCTTACCTAAGACAATCTGATGTAGGGCCAAACGTTGGAACCCCTTCTTTTTTTGTTTCCCTTTTAAAGAAAGGGTGAGCGCCACATCTTCTGATAAGAGTTTTCTTAAAATATTGTTAACATTTTGACGAACTGTGTCCCCACCAACCAGGGTTATTAAAATTATTTATGTTTTTTCCAACCTGATGTTGATGAATATGATAAATTTCACAATCAAAACTAAAAGACACTAATAATTTTTGTATTTGCCATCGCCATCGATGGTAAAGATTGTAATAAATGTCCCAGACTTATGAAAATCGATCATCCGAATATACATTAATCGTAGGCGAAAGTTTGGTTACTGTCTCCCTTCTATTTCATACAAAAAATTGTTTACAAGTAATAAAATAATTGGCATTCTTTTACCAATCACTTATCAATGGTTACATTATAAAAAACACATATTGTTGCAGGTAATTAAAAAATCACTTACAAACCTAAAGTAATTGCGCATCGAGACTAAATTACTAAAATATTAATGTAATCAGAATAAGTTATAGACTAAGACGTGATGTTAAATTGTATTAAACTAAATGATTCTTAATTAATTACTTAATATTAAATATCAACATCGCTTTCAGAATCACTTTCATTTAAATCTATTATCATTCATTTTTATTTTTACCGGTAGGACTACGGTATACCAGGCAGATGACCTCTAACCTTCATTGGACCTTGCTTTATTCAGGGCATAGTTTCTACGTGTCATTTCATTCCTACCTAACTTAAACTAACTTACGGTATGTAACAATAAATAGGCATATAACTACATGGTATAAATATTTCATTTAACTCAACACAGCACGATCTTCGGCCTCTGGGCGTCGTAGTTCCATAATCCCGCGATGACGGGATTTGGATGGGCCGCTAGTACTATCTCCTGGTTGGCTGCGGCGATTTTCATGAAATCCATTAGGGTGGCCATCTTGAGGTGCTTGTGGAGTCGGTGGTTCCTGACGTACCAGGGAGCATCGGTGATGATCCGGAGACACTTGTTCTGGATGGTCTGAAGGCGCTTGGTGTACGAGGAAGCGGCGTATGCCCACGATTCGCAGGCGTAGGTCAGCATCGGGCGGATAACCGACTTGTAGATCAGCATCTTGTTTTCGGTTATTAGGACGCTGTTCCGCCCATAAGCGGATACATCTTCTTGATGATGCCGTCGGCGTTGGCTCTTCTGTCTGCGACTAGCTGGTTCCATCGAAACTTCCTGTCCATGAGGAGTGTCAGATACTTTACGGAATCCCTCCATGGGATGTCCTGGAAGAACATGGAGATGTTCCTCGTGGGCCTCATGTGCCTTCGGGTAAACAAGACCGCGGTGCTCTTCTCGGGGTTGATTTCGATGCGCCATTTGGAGTACCATCCTTCCAGGTCGTCCGCTGCTCGTTGTAAGATCTTGTCCACCTGGTGGCTGCTGTGTGACTGAGCGAGGACTGCGGTGTCGTCCGCGTAGGTGGCTAGGGTGGTTCCGTCGGTCTTCGGCAAATCTGAAACATAAATATTGAGAAGTGTACGGGCGAGTAACTAACCTTGAGGAACTCCCGCGGTGGTTCCCCTGGGAAGCGACCCGTAATGGGGTAGTTTCTTCCTGAAGCATCGACTGGTGAGGTAGAACCGGATCATCTTCACCATGGATAGCGAGATTCCGCGTTCCAGCATCTTGAAGAGGAGTCCGTGGTGTCAAACCTTGTCGAAGGCCTTGGAGATGTCCAGAAACATCCCTCCGGTGAACTTCTTCCAGTTGAATCCACGCACGATGTGTTCCACGACTCAGAGCGCTTGTTGTGTGGTCGAGTGGCGCGGACGGAAGACGAACTGCTCATCGGGAAGGATCTTGAGTTCTTCGATTTCTTCCTGTAGTCGGGTGTGGATGATCTTCTCCAGTAGTTTTCCCATCGCTGGTAGTAGGCTGATCGGGCGGTAGTTTTGAGGGTGGCTGAGTTTCTTTCCGGGCTTCGGAATTATCACGGTGTCCGCTTCTTTCCATCTGATTGGAAGTGTCTGAGTCTCAATGCCGCGTTGTAGATGGCGTGAGGTATGCGATGCCTTTCAATGGGAGGAGCTTCATAGCCTTGTTCGGGATGGAGTTCGGTCCCGAGGCTTTCCTGGGCTTCAGCTTCTTGGCGATGCCTTGGACTTCTCTCGGCGTCGTGGGTCGGATGTTGTCCTCGGTATCCTCTGCTAAGCTGTCCCTGACGGTACGGTGGACTGCGGCGATGTGGTCCTGGTCGGTGTATTCTTGCACCGGGTTGCATTGAAGTTCGATGGTCTAGGCGAACACATCTGCTTTTTCGGCTTCTATGTAGACGAGTCCGCTCCTCCCGTGCAGTGGTATGACGAGGACGTATTGCTTCCTTAGGACTTTCACCATCTTTCAGTATGATCCGTCTGTCGAGGGACTCCACTTTGGCTTTCCATGTCGAGTTTCGGTGCTCCGTGACGGCTTCACACTCTAGTGCATCCGGTTCATCTCCCTCCTGTCGTCCGGGTGTTGCGCCCTGTGGTAGGTTCTCCTGGCCCTGTTCTTCTCGCGGATCAGGCCCTGACCTCCCTGGGTATTGCGTAGGTGTTTACTTGGTGTGCTTCTGTGGTGCGCCTGGCGTCTTCCGTTGCTTGGAGTATGGTCCTCGTGATGTCCTCTACGGCAAAGTTCAGCTGCTGGACGTTGTCGATGGTCGGCACCAATGTGATTCTTCCTTCTATGATGTCCTTGTATCTTCTCCAGATTATCGTGGATTGTTGTGCGGGTGTGGGCGCTTACGGAGTGCCTGGTTGGAGTAAAACCGGGTTGTGGTCGGAGCTGAGGTCTTCTATCGTCTCAATCACGTAGTGTAGCCTCACGTTCCGGAAAGGCGATGTCCAGTATACTTCCTGGTATGAGAAGTGGGTTGGCTCGGTTGGTCCATCCGCGATGATGTTTCTCGGGCCAACGTAGTCTTCTAGTATCCTTCCAGCTCGTTGGTGATCCTGCTGTTCCACAGTGGGTGTTTCGGGTTGAAGTCCCCCTCCTGCGATCGTTGGGGTGTTGTTCTGGAAGAGGTCGTCCAGTTCCTGTTTGTCTATCTGGGCTCCCGGTGGGTTGTACACCGGCTGTGCTGGTGATGGCTCCGATGGCGGTGGTATCCACCCTCTGTATCCTCGATGTGAGCAGTGGGTGGTGGTCGATAGAGCTCTTGATGTAGATGGCCGTCCCTCAGCCTCTTCCGGTTAACCTGTCCGTGCGGTGGAGCTATCTTCAGGTTGTTGCATGGGCGTAGATGTGATTCCGATACCAGTACCATGTCCAGGTTGTGGTGGTCCATGAAGGCGGTTAGCTATTCTATCTTGTGAAGAAGGCCGTTCGCGTTCCACATCGCGATGTGGAGGGATGCTGGTTTGTGGAGGCGTCTATCCATGAACGGTTTTTTAGGCACGGATTGCCCTCAAGATCCTCATGGCGAGGGCGAAATCGGCGTCTTCTTTCGAGATGGTGGTCTGGGGGGCTGCGGCTGTTGGGGCTGCTGCTTCTTGCGTGTGGTGGTGCTGCTGATGCTGCTTGGGAGTAGCTGAAGCCTCCTTCCACGCTCCTGGTTGGTAGTTGAACTGGTGCTGGTCGTCTGGGGGAGTCGCATCGCTGTTCAACCCTGGTGATGTTTTTGGGGTGGGATGGGCATCCTCCGCAGTTGACGGTGTGTGGTCCCTGCAGTTGCAGCAGTTGGGTGCCGTATCCCTGGACTTCTGCCAAGTGATGGTGTGGTGGAGCCCTCCGCACTTGGCGCATCTGGCGATGAAGTGACATCCACTGGTTGAGTGGCCGAACCGTTGGCACTGGTGGCACTGCCCGAGTTCGTTCTTCTTGTGTGGGGATTCCACATGGATCCTGAGGTAGCCGACCATCCTCATCTCGAATATCTCCTTGGATCTTGCGGTCTTGTCCAGTTGAACCAAAACCAGTGACGTGGGTCAGCGTTCTCGTCCCGCTTGCATCCGGGGCACCTTCTAGACTTGATAGCCGAGAGCGGTGAGGTCATTGGAAACCTGCTGCAGCACGTCCTCTCCCTGGGGGATTCGTCAGATCACTATCTTGAGTGGCCTGGCTTCCTGTAACATATAGGTGTTAAACTTTACCTGTATGTTGTCCAGGGTGGTGGTTGCTCTCCTGTGGTCCTCGGAGGATCCTACGTTGACGATGATGCCCGTCCTCGTTGACCTTGTTTGGGTCGGGGTGATGCCTGCTCCGTTGAGGGCCCGCATCGCTGATCGGTAGTCCTCCTGGCGGTGAAGGATGAGGGGTGGCACACGATCCTTCTTCGCCGGTGGTTCTGGCTAAGCTGCTTTAGGCTCCTCTTCTACGCGCTGCCTCCTCGCCGTTACCTTCTTGGTGTAGACCTGGAATCCTTCGTCGTTTTCGTCCAACGTCTCGTGTACAACCACTTAGCTAGGTTGCGGTTGGGTGGGCGACTGGGCGATTTCCATCGGGGCTTCCTGCTCGGTTTTCGCGTTGGAAGTGGTAGGGGGTGGCGTTGCTTCCTTGCCATTGTTCTTCGCTGCTTTCTTCTTCGGTTTATTCTTTTACGGTTCCTTACCGGAAGTTGAAGGGGTCGTAGCGTCCTTTTCTATTCCGCTGGCGGCGGCGGCTAACGGGCAGGTGTAGTCTTGTTGGTGATGGGTGCCGGAGGAGTGCGTCCATCTTAAGCATGAGCCGGTTGATGGTGGCCGCGAACTCCTTTATTGTACGGTTCTGGCTGGCCGTAAGCTCGTACCGCAAGATCCTTCCGGAGGTGCTTGTTGTCCTGCTGAAGCATCCTCATCTCGTAGACGGTCGGCGTTGCTAAACTTCCGGTTTCTGCGTCCATTTCTTTATGTTGATCCATCGTTGGTTATAGACATTCGCAGAGGGCATGGCTTCAAAACTGAGTAGTAAGTAGACGGACCGCGTGTCAGCATGCAGAACGCTACGAAAAAAGAAAGTCAATTCCGATAATAAAGCGATTTAAAGATCTAAATTCAACCCTCAACTTAATAAGCAAGGTTACTACAAATAAGTAACGGTAAATGATTATTTCAATCGGCTCTTATTACGCGTCTATTCAATTCAATTCAATATATATTTATTTGCTCATAATCGATATTTTACAAATAGTATTTTATCGACATTCCTCCAGGTGTACAATCAACGCCCTGTAGAAATGCTTACATTCCCGTGTCATTAACAATGCACCTTAACTAGGGTAGGGAAGAGGCTCGCCGAGCTCCGGGGTAGTGTGAAACCCTGTGCAAGCAATCCTGAGTCAAATAAAAACACGCTGCTCCGCTTGCCTCCTACCTCGTGTTACCTATATTAAGATGTTGGAGTCGTCGCCGAGGAGATGTTGCATTATCTAAGATGCGGCCATCGCATCTGTACGTAAGCTAATCCTACGTCCGTTCCTACGTTCTTATTTTAACTAAGCCACCCACCGGTAGCTGTCCGCCGGTTATTCCTGCGGCCACCTGTTCCTAACTTAAATTTATTTTAAACCTGCGCAGATGCGCAGGTTGTGACGCGGGCTGCCCACGTCCCGCCCTATTTGTTTGTTCCTTACCTAGAGGTGTCACATGACACCTGTACGCGGTCTAACACCGCGCCCTTTCCCTAATTTCTTAATTAGGACGCTATTTGGCGTACGAGCGGCGGCTATTCCGACGCCCCGTGCCTATTTCTTAAAAACTATCTTATGATCTAACTCAGAATCTTGGGTTTCCGGAAGCAGCCGTCGACCCAATCATCTGTGCACGAGTGATGCCCGTGCCCACTTCTTAAATTAATGTTAGTTCCTAATTCTAAGTAAGCCGCCCTTGTTCCACGTAGTGGTTAGGGGCGGCTGTACGCGAGCGCAACTCGCGTCCATTTCCTTATGCTTATTCTATTAAAACTTCCTTCTCCCCAGAGTTGGAGCGGGGGAGAAGAAAATTTGTGCGACGGTGAAGCCTTCGCCCGTTTTAGTTACTTAATCTACGTGTTTTAAAAACTACTTAACTAGGATACCCCTGATTTCGCCGAAACTAGAAAATCAAAGGTATCATACACAAGCCACGCCCGTGTTAGTTTACGCTAACTAAGAACACCGTCCTTTCGGTGGCAGGCGTCGAAAGGAAGGTGCCTGCGCACGACTGGGGTCGTACCCGTTCCGTACTCCTTAAGATTCCGCCGCTCTCGGTGAACCGAGAACGGCGCCATCTGTGCACGAGTGAAGCCCGTGCCCGGAAGGCTACGGCTAAGGATTTGCATACGCCGGCTACAGTCGGCGGCCGCAACTCCTATGCGCGAGTGAGGCCCGCAACCTCGAGAGATAGCTCTAAGGGTCCGCGTTGGCCGGATACAGTCGGCGACCGCGGTCCCTGTGTGCGAGTGAGGCTCGCACCCATACATGCATAAGGTACGCACCCTTTCCGGCAACGGAGCTTATAGTCTCCTTCGCCGGAAAGGACGCCGCCTATACGCGAGTGAAGCTCGCGCCCTCGACGCTATTTATCTAAGTCGACGCTTTTCCCTTTATGTAAATGCGTCGACTGTACGCAAGTAAAGCTTGCGTCTGGTCAAACCTACTCAAGCACTAGCACGTTTCCGCAGGATAAACACTGTCACTCGCGGTCACTAGCACTAGCACTTTCACTAACACCGTCGCCCCACGACGCTCCGGCTCCGTGGCTGCTCCGGTGGTCCTTATTCGCTACTCCTTCCCGTCGATTCGCTGCCCTCGGAAGATCGGCGACGTCCAATAAAAAACTTGGCAACTTCCACTTGACCCGAAACGATGCCGTGGATGGGCCTTCGTTCGCCCGTCGTTTCCTTACGAGCGACATCCGGTTGACGCAAGGTCCGCACCGACCTGCGGCTTCTTCCACCCCGCATCCCACCCACGGCAACCATTCGCAAGACCTTTACGTGGTTATCGGGGATCCGTTTCTTCCGCCTCTCTTCCGAGGGGGCCTACTCTAACACCGGAACGTAATTTAGATCCGGTGGTCCTTAACGTAGTTTGCGCGCGACACTAGGAAACTTGATGCCGCACGCGCGCCCGCCACTGTCAAATCCGGGTTTTTATATTGTCCCAATCGGTAATAAGTCCTGTGGTAGGTTCTCCTGGCCCTGTTCTTCTCGCGGATCAGTCCCTGATCACCCTGGGTATTGCGTAGGTGTCTACTTGGTGTGCTTCTGTGGTGCGCCTGGCGTCCTCCGTTGCTTGGAGTATGGTCCTCGTGATGTCCTCTACGGCAAAGTTCAGCTGCTGGACGTTGTCGATGGTCGGCACCAATGTGATTCTTCCTTCTATGATGTCCTTGTATCTTCTCCAGATTATCGTGGATTGTTGTGCGGGTGAGGGCGCTTACGGAGTGCCTGGTTGGAGTAAAACCGGGTTGTGGTCGGAGCTGAGGTCTTCTATCGTCTCAATCACGTAGTGTAGCCTCACGTTCCCGAAAGGCGATGCCCAGTACGTCTGGTCTGTATACTTCCTGGTATGAGAAGTGGGTTGGCTCGGTTGGTCCATCCGCGATGATGTTTCTCGGGCCAACGTAGCCTTCTAGTATCCTTCCAGCTCGTTGGTGATCCTGCTGTTCCACAGTGGGTGTTTCGGGTTGAAGTCCCCCTCCTGCGATCGTTGGGGTGTTGTTCTGGAAGAGGTCGTCCAGTTCCTGTTTGTCTATCTGGGCTCCCGGTGGGTTGTACACCGGCTGTGCTGGTGATGGCTCCGATGGCGGTGGTATCCACCCTCTGTATCCTCGATGTGAGCAGTGGGTGGTGGTCGATAGAGCTCTTGATGTAGATGGCCGTCCCTCAGCCTCTTCCGGTTAACCTGTCCGTGCGGTGGAGCTATCTTCAGGTTGTTGCATGGGCGTAGATGTGATTCCGATACCAGTACCATGTCCAGGTTGTGGTGGTCCATGAAGGCGGTTAGCTATTCTATCTTGTGAAGAAGGCCGTTCGCGTTCCACATCGCGATGTGGAGGGATGCTGGTTTGTGGAGGCGTCTATCCATGAACGGTTTTTTAGGCACGGATTGCCCTCAAGATCCTCATGGCGAGGGCGAAATCGGCGTCTTCTTTCGAGATGGTGGTCTGGGGGGCTGCGGCTGTTGGGGCTGCTGCTTCTTGCGTGTGGTGGTGCTGCTGATGCTGCTTGGGAGTAGCTGAAGCCTCCTTCCACGCTCCTGGTTGGTAGTTGAACTGGTGCTGGTCGTCTGGGGGAGTCGCATCGCTGTTCAACCCTGGTGATGTTTTTGGGGTGGGATGGGCATCCTCCGCAGTTGACGGTGTGTGGTCCCTGCAGTTGCAGCAGTTGGGTGCCGTATCCCTGGACTTCTGCCAAGTGATGGTGTGGTGGAGCCCTCCGCACTTGGCGCATCTGGCGATGAAGTGACATCCACTGGTTGAGTGGCCGAACCGTTGGCACTGGTGGCACTGCCCGAGTTCGTTCTTCTTGTGTGGGGATTCCACATGGATCCTGAGGTAGCCGACCATCCTCATCTCGAATATCTCCTTGGATCTTGCGGTCTTGTCCAGTTGAACCAAAACCAGTGACGTGGGTCAGCGTTCTCGTCCCGCTTGCATCCGGGGCACCTTCTAGACTTGATAGCCGAGAGCGGTGAGGTCATTGGAAACCTGCTGCAGCACGTCCTCTCCCTGGGGGATTCGTCAGATCACTATCTTGAGTGGCCTGGCTTCCTGTAACATATAGGTGTTAAACTTTACCTGTATGTTGTCCAGGGTGGTGGTTGCTCTCCTGTGGTCCTCGGAGGATCCTACGTTGACGATGATGCCCGTCCTCGTTGACCTTGTTTGGGTCGGGGTGATGCCTGCTCCGTTGAGGGCCCGCATCGCTGATCAGTATCCTCCTGGCGGTGAAGGATGAGGGGTGGCACACGATCCTTCTTCGCCGGTGGTTCTGGCTAAGCTGCTTTAGGCTCCTCTTCTACGCGCTGCCTCCTCGCCGTTACCTTCTTGGTGTAGACCTGGAATCCTTCGTCGTTTTCGTCCAACGTCTCGTGTACAACCACTTAGCTAGGTTGCGGTTGGGTGGGCGACTGGGCGATTTCCATCGGGGCTTCCTGCTCGGTTTTCGCGTTGGAAGTGGTAGGGGGTGGCGTTGCTTCCTTGCCATTGTTCTTCGCTGCTTTCTTCTTCGGTTTATTCTTTTACGGTTCCTTACCGGAAGTTGAAGGGGTCGTAGCGTCCTTTTCTATTCCGCTGGCGGCGGCGGCTAACGGGGCAGGTGTAGTCTTGTTGGTGATGGGTGCCGGGAGGAGTGCGTCCATCTTAAGCATGAGCCGGTTGATGGTGGCCGCGAACTCCTTTATTGTACGGTTCTGGCTGGCCGTAAGCTCTCGTACCGCAAGATCCTTCCGGAGGTGCTTGTTGTCCTGCTGAAGCATCCTCATCTCGTAGACGGTCGGCGTTGCTAAACTTCCGGTTTCTGCGTCCATTTCTTTATGTTGATCCATCGTTGGTTATAGACATTCGCAGAGGGCATGGCTTCAAAACTGAGTAGTAAAGTAGACGGACCGCGTGTCAGCATGCAGAACGCTACGAAAAAAAGAAAAAGTCAATTCCCCGATAATAAAGCGATTTAAAAGATCTAAATTCAACCCTCAACTTAATAAGCAAGGTTACTACAATTAAGTAACGGTAAATGATTATTTCAATCGGCTCTTATTACGCGTCTATTCAATTCAATTCAATATATATTTATTTGCCCATAATCGATATTTTACAAATAGTATTTTATCGACATTCCTCCAGGTGTACAATCAACGCCCTGTAGAAATGCTTACATTCCCGTGTCATTAACAATGCACCTTAACTAGGGTAGGGAAGAGGCTCGCCGAGCTCCGGGGTAGTGTGAAACCCTGTGCAAGCAATCCTGAGTCAAATAAAAACACGCTGCTCCGCTTGCCTCCTCCCTCGTGTTACCTATATTAAGATGTTGGAGTCGTCGCCGAGGAGATGTTGCATTATCTAAGATGCGGCCATCGCATCTGTACGTAAGCTAATCCTACGTCCGTTCCTACGTTCTTATTTTAACTAAGCCACCACCGGTA
Source organism: Vesta saturnalis (assembly GCA_036346205.1). NCBI lineage: Eukaryota > Metazoa > Arthropoda > Insecta > Coleoptera > Lampyridae > Vesta > Vesta saturnalis. Next base: position 1,483,703 of record JARFJB010000542.1, on the reverse strand, counting down.
GCTGTCCGCCGGTTATTCCTGCGGCCACCTGTTCCTAACTTAAATTTATTTTAAACCTGCGCAGATGCGCAGGTTGTGACGCGGGCTGCCCACGTCCCGCCCTATTTGTTTGTTCCTTACCTAGAGGTGTCACATGACACCTGTACGCGGTCTAACACCGCGCCCTTTCCCTAATTTCTTAATTAGGACGCTATTTGGCGTACGAGCGGCGGCTATTCCGACGCCCCGTGCCTATTTCTTAAAAACTATCTTATGATCTAACTCAGAATCTTGGGTTTCCGGAAGCAGCCGTCGACCCAATCATCTGTGCACGAGTGATGCCCGTGCCCACTTCTTAAATTAATGTTAGTTCCTAATTCTAAGTAAGCCGCCCTTGTTCCACGTAGTGGTTAGGGGCGGCTGTACGCGAGCGCAACTCGCGTCCATTTCCTTATGCTTATTCTACTTAAAACTTCCTTCTCCCCAGAGTTGGAGCGGGGGAGAAGAAAATTTGTGCGACGGTGAAGCCTTCGCCCGTTTTAGTTACTTAATCTACGTGTTTTAAAAACTACTTAACTAGGATACCCCTGATTTCGCCGAAACTAGAAAATCAAAGGTATCATACACAAGCCACGCCCGTGTTAGTTTACGCTAACTAAGAACACCGTCCTTTCGGTGGCAGGCGTCGAAAGGAAGGTGCCTGCGCACGACTGGGGTCGTACCCGTTCCGTACTCCTTAAGATTCCGCCGCTCTCGGTGAACCGAGAACGGCGCCATCTGTGCACGAGTGAAGCCCGTGCCCGGAAGGCTACGGCTAAGGATTTGCATACGCCGGCTACAGTCGGCGGCCGCAACTCCTGTACGAGAGTGAGGCCCGCGCCCTCGAGAGATACCTCTAAGGGTCCGCGTTCGCCGGATACAGTCGGCGACCGCGGTCCCTGTGTGCGAGTGAGGCCCGCACCCATACATGCATAAGGTACGCGCCGTTTCCGGCGACGGAGCTTATCGTCTCCGTCGCCGGAAAGGACGCCGCCTATACGCGAGTGAAGCTCGCGCCCTCGACGCTACTTATCTAAGTCGACGCTTTTCCCTTGAAGGAAACGCGTCGACTGTACGCAAGTGAAGCTTGCGTCCGGTCAAACCTACTCAAGCACTAGCACTTTCCCGTCATTTCCGCAGGATAAACACTGTCACTCGCGGTCACTAGCACTAGCACTTTCACTAACACCGTCGCCCCCACGACGCTCCGGCTCCGTGGCTGCTCCGGTGGTCCTTATTCGCTACTCCTTCCCGTCGATTCGCTGCCCTCGGAAGATCGGCGACGTCCAATAAAAAACTTGGCAACTTCCACTTGACCCGAAACGATGCCGTGGATGGACCTTCGTTCGCCCGTCGTTTCCTTACGAGCGACATCCGGTTGACGCAAGGTCCGCACCGACCTGCGGCTTCTTCCACCCCGCATCCCACCCACGGCAACCATTCGCAAGACCTTTACGTGGTTATCGGGGATCCGTTTCTTCCGCCTCTCTTCCGAGGGGGCCTACTCTAACACCGGAACGTAATTTAGATCCGGTGGTCCTTAACGTAGTTTGCGCGCGACACTAGGAAACTTGATGCCGCACGCGCGCCCGCCACTGTCAAATCCGGGTTTTTATATTGTCCCAATCGGTAATAAAGTCATAATCGGTGATGTGTCACAATAGGTAAAAAGACGCGATTTTAGTAATAACGACTCGGATTACACTACTCGCGCAACGTTCGGTTTAAGTCTCTGCACTTGTTTCGCGAATTTAGATAGTTCCGTCCACCATTCCCGTTCGCCCGCCATCGCCGTGATTTCCTACCACGCTTGTGGCCACCGTAGGCCCGCGCCGACCAGTCTCGCGTCCGCCAACCTTCTAGCGCCTTCCTCGATCTCACAATCGAAAATTATGTGACCGGAGTCTTCGGTGGCGTGCCCGCACGCACACCGTTCGTCTTCGGTCTTCCCGAATCTTTTTAGGTAACTTCCGGTTCCGCCGTGCCCCGTTACGAGCTGGACTGTAAAGGGGTCCAACTCGGGTGCAGTAAATATCCTCTGTGCGACGTCCGGTAGAAACCTGAAGGTTAAGCGGCCGGCAGCCGCGCCGGTCCATCTTCCCTGCCATCGAATTTAGCCACGAGCTCGTCGTCGTCGTAAGCACTTCCGGTCGGCGGTAAATAGACGACACGGCGTAAAAAGTGAGGTTCCCGACGACGGATTTTATCTCGCACGTGGTGATCAGTTCGTCTGATAGCTGTCCGACTAGTGTCGACGATAACCCCTGTCTGTGGTGTATGATGCAACTCTTGGTCCCCTCGTTTGTTCCACCGGCTACCTCGTACTCCGCCGGAAACCCTATTATTTTTCCGCGGTACACGTGTGGTTCCTGTACGAAGCAGATGTCGATGTCCTCGTTTTTTAAAGTTTTTACGAGATTACTCGTCGCCCCTTTACCCCTTCCCGCGTTTAATTGCGCTAGTCTCAACGGCCGCCTTCCGTGTGCTCCGGTCGTTACTTTTTTGGTTTTAATGTCCATAATCGGTCTTTAGCGAAATTCCTCGTTTTATTGACGCGTGACTTCCGCAATTGAAGTCTAGTACTTCGTGGCGTTCGTCGAATCTCTCGCGGCGCGCTTCGTCGTTCGCCCGTACACATTGAACGCACCTTACCCTTTGCGATCGACATTCCCTGGCCCTGTGCCCTACTTCCACGCATCTTCCTCAATATTCTTTGTTTGCGCAGTTTCTGGCCTGATGACCTATGCCCCAGCATTTGTAACAGTGTAGGACCGAAAGATGGTCCTCCACAGTCACGCTACTCCATCCTAAACACACCTCCTTTCCTACAATTTCCTTTCTAAGTTCGGGGTGGACCTCAAAAACTACATCCTCGTAAGGGTTGCGCCCTCTGCCGCCTAACCTAAACCTCTCTTTAATTTCTCCCTTAAACCTATCATCGCCTCCTCTTTTCCGTACCAGATCCCCGTTAAAACTTACTATCTTCCCTATAATTTGGTCTGCCGTTATTTCCCTGTCGACCTTTCTAAACAGTACGCGCGGATGGCCTTTCTTGATTTCTCTTCCCTGTAGAGTTCCCGTTTCCTGAACCGGGCGCGTTAACTTCTCCGCGTCCCCTTTCCCTGCACAATCTACGATTATACCCTGTCTCGTGTGTCGTATCTTTTTAACGGCTATATTTTCCGGATTTACTTTTTCCCTCAATATTTTCCCTACTTCCTCCGGCGTGGTCTTCTCGTTAACCGCCATCACGCTGACACTAAATGCGTTTCTGCTAACGGGTGACGCAATATCGGTTATGTTAGGGGGACCCGCGCGAACCAGTTGCGCGTAGCTGATACCCGGCGTTGTACCTGTTGTGGCGCGCGACCTAATTTCACGACTAGCACCCTGCGGCGCGTTATATATGCTCTGAAAAGATCGTATATGAAGATTAATGCGATGTTAGCCTGGTCCTGTAGGTAGAATCTGGTTTCGATGGAGTTTCTCTCCTTTTATGTATGCCCTGATAAGAACGTATATAGAAGAATGGATGCTCGAGTCGATTCCGAAGTTTTGCTGCTGTTTTTCCTGTTACTGTGGTTCTTTTAGGTTCAACTAGCGTACTTCGTTTCAATACAAATGTCCTGAAAAGAACAAAGTATTGAAATTCCGATGCTTTATTGATGCCTGGATGTACTACTGGTTTGGATCGGATGGAATGCTTAAATGTGTGCAATGAAAATCACAAGAGCTCTTAGGATTGGTAGAGGCTTACGTTCGAATGTTCAAACTGCTCTGTCTATTATCATTGGTGCGATGTCGTCTTCATCAAGCATCATTTCGCGATCCTACGACTAACCGTACGCATGTTTTAAATCAATAATTTACTTCGCCACCATATAGAAATAATACGATCTGATTGGGTGCGCGGCGTTCTCCGACTAAGTGCCGAGGTCGGGGTGGGAAATAACTGCGGAGTACCGAGACCAAGGACAGAATTAAAATAAGCCAAAAAAAGGGAATTTTATTATTATTAATAATGCCTAGTAATTGTTATTTAACACTTTAATTTAACTTTATTCAGTTATTAAAGTAGTATATTGCACAAAAAATACCAAAACATAAGTGGTAAAACAAACAAATGCATTATAACGTTTAGGACATTGTGGTCAACATTTAACTGTATGTTCCGAGGTCTTTAAATTTTTCTTCGTTTTAGTTAATCTTTCTATTATAGGTTGTACATTAATTACAGCCCTAGATGTATGTTTTCTAGATAAATAACTACCAGCAGTAGCTAGGTAAGAGTCCCAAGCTGTGCGAGTAGAAATCTTCTTTAAGTGTTGCATGCAGATATTTACTATCTTTGAAGAAGTGCAATATGAATTATGGTGACTGTACTAAAGCCTTAAATTCTGTAAATTCCGTCTTAGAAGAATCGTTATTATTTTCTTCTGGATTTGACATAGTACTAGTTGACTGTTATTCTATGCCTATGCTTCTTTGGTAATCTGGTAAATCTGGTATATGTGCATCAAAATGGGCAGATGTCGCTGGAATTTCTGTTCGTAATGACTCATAGAATGTAAGCGGCATAACATTTTCTTCGCAGTTATAGCGGGTGAATTGGGAACATTTTCTTGAAAATGATTATATACTCCCGCTTGATGTTTGAAAAACTTTTCTAATCTTCCCATTTCGCAAGAGCAGAACCCCAGAGCAACATCGTACATTATTTCTGGATTACTTTCGCACGGCACTTTGTAACAATTTGCTTCCAGCCTAACTATGTCTTCTTTTTTTAAACACGAACATTTCAGCAACTGTGATCCCAAAAGTAGGGCTGTTCTGATTTCTCTGTTATTGGAATAATCGCGAAGTCTTCTTTTAAAATTGGTCTCCATACCTGTGCAGACGAAATCTACCAATGAAACTGCATTGTAGGCTTTATTCTTAATAAGACAATGTCTTTAAAAGCCTAACGTTAACTTCACTAAAATTATTAGTCTGATGTCCATGCGTCAAAGAGGTTCTAAATGCCAGCGACCAATCTTCTCGTCTCTTACAGTAATTAGAAATATACGTTTTTCACTTTGGATAACGCAAAACTACCGCAGTAATTCCTTGAGCAACAGTATCTCCTATACAGAGACAATAAGCTTCAAATGCACCCAAAATTATAACCCAGAACATTTCCAAATAATAGATATACTATATACTATATGTGTACACCCCAAAGAAAAATATTAATTTAATTAACTTTCGCAAGTACTCAGAGCGGATTTAATCCAGCTCATAACCGCTTTACCAAAAAAATAAAATAGAGATAAAAATACTTACAATATTTATAATATGTTTCTCTTTTCACGATGGAAGGCCTTCCCTTACCCCTGAAAGAGAAGCTTAAAAAAATTACGCTAACAGCGCGTAAGAAAATTATTTACAGTTACCAAAACAGAAACTTGCTGCCGTTGTACACCAAAATTATAACAAATACATTTTTAATCGGTAAAGTTCAAATTTACACCCAAAATCAAAATAATGGTTAAGTAACCTTTATACAGGAATGATACACCTATAGTCATACCAATTTACAGTGCGTTAAGATAGCAAATAGCGATCATCACCATCATCATCATACAGCCATTTGCGTCCACTGCTGGACATAGGCCTCCCCTAAGCTTTTCCAGTTGCGTCGTTCTTGTGCCTCTCGCATCCAATTTCCTGCTATCCGTTTCAGGTCATCAGTCCATCTCATCGGTGGTCTTCCTTGACTTCGTTTGGTCTCTCTGGGCCTCCACTCCATAATGTGTTTGGTCCACCGACCATCTCGAATTCTCGCTAGATGACCCGCCCAGTTCCACTTCAGCGTTGTGATTCTTTCAATGACGTCTTGGACTCCTGACTTTCTTCGAATTTCCTCATTTGTTATGTGTTCTCTGAGGCTTACGCCCAGCATTGCACGCTCCATGGCTCGTTGTGTTATTCTTAACTTATTAGCTGATTTTTTGTTAATGTCAAAGTTTCCGCTCCATATGTTTGCACTGGCAAGACGCACTGGTTGTACACTTTTCTTTTAAACACATTGGGACATTTGATCTTAGAATGTAATTCAGCTTGCCAAAAGCTGCCCAGGTCAGACCAATTCGTCTGTTTATTTCGTGTGTTTGGTTGTCTCTCCCAATTTTAAGTTCGTGTCCTAGATATTTATATGTATGTGCTTGCTGTATGGTGTTGTTGTCAATGTTTATGTTGTCGCTCATTACCAAATTTGTCATGACCTTTGTTTTTCCGAAGTTTATTTTTAGTCCTATTTTTTCAGAGGAGTCTTTTAGTGTCTTGGTCATAAAGGTTGCATCTTGTAAGTTATCCGAAATCAATATAATACCATCGGCGAATCGTAAGTGGTTTAGTCTTTGTCCATCGATGTTGACACCGACATCTTGCCATTCTGTGTTTTTAAATACAAGTTCTAAAGCCGCCGTAAATAGTTTGGGTGAGATGTTATCCCCTTGTCTTACGCCACGTTCTATATTAAATTTTTCACAGTCTTCATACACCTTTACATTTGATGTAGCGTTTCTATAGATATTTCTAATTAATGACGTATATCTATAGTCTATTCGGCTTTGATTAAGTGCTTCCAATATTGCTTCCAGTTCCACCGTGTCGAAAGCCTTCTCGAAATCTATGAAGATCAGAACTAATGGCATATTGTATTCGATACACTTTTCGATCAAGATCTTTATAGTTTGTAAGTGGTCGTTTGTGCCATATCCCGCTCTAAACCCCGCCTGTTCCTTTGATTGGTAGAAATCCAGCTTAGGTGTTAATCTCTTTGTTAAAATTTTCATAAACAGCTTATACATATGTGTCAAGAGGCTGACAGGCCTATAATTAGTTAATTTTGTAATATCTCCTCTCTTATATAACAGTATTATCACTGCATTTTTCCAGCCACTAGGTATGGTTCCTTGTTCCAAACATTTATTAAACAATTCTTTTAGAGAGCTTATGAGACATTCTCCTCCAGCTTTTATCGCTTCGATAACTATTCCATCATCTCCAGGTGACCGATGATTTTCATTTCGCCTATTGCTGCTCTTACTTCCGATAACGTAATAGGTAGGAGTGTTTCCGATCCTTGGTTTATCAGCGTTTTGACTACTGGTTTCTCATGTTGTGGTTTTTTACTAGTGTACAGATCTTTGTAAAAATTTTCGGCCGCTTTGAGTATTTCTTGTCTGTTTGTTTTCATAATCCCGTGTTCATCTCTCAATTTACATATTTCTCTTTTGCCTTCTGTAAGCTTTTTCTCATTACTTTCAGGCTTTTATTTTCTTCTATTGTTTTCGTTATTATTTCGGTATTGTGTTTCCTTATATCTTTTCTAATTTCTTTTGAGATGGCCTTATTTAATCTTCTGTATTCTTCGCCATTTGCTTTGGCGCTTCCTTTCAGGTTTCTTCGTTCTTTCATTAGAATTTTTGTATTTTCGCTGAGTTTTTCGTTTGTGATGCTTCTTTTGCAAAACTTGGACGTTGCTGTTTCAATTGCATTTACTATCTTTTTATTATGTTCATTTATGTTTAAGTTTCTTTCTGAGTCATTTTCTAGAAGTTTATTGATGTTATCAATGTATGCTTTTGGTTGTTCTGGTGGGCTCCAGGTGGTGTTCTTCCCTTTATTGATCATTTTTGCTCTTTCTTTCCGTAAGTTGATTTTCACTTTAGCTCTGACTGCTCTGTGATCGCTTCCTACTGATACTTTGTTTAAAACACTTACATCTTTAACTATCTGTTTTTTGTCTGAAATGATGAAATCGATCTCATTTTTGGTTACTCCATCCGGGCTTGCCCAAGTCCACTTTCTATGTTTCTTTTTTCTAAAAAATGTATTCATTGCATACATTTTGTGTTGTAGCATGAAATTTATTAGCATTTCGCCGCGTTTATTTCTTTCGTCTATTCCGAAATTTCCGATTGCTAACTCATGTTCATCTTTTTCTTTCCAAGTTTGGCATTGAAATCTCCAATTAGTAGGTTGTAATAAGTTGGTTCTTGTTTTTGGCTTTTCGATGTCTTCATAAAAGGTTAGGATTTCTTCGTCACTATGGTTGCTTGTTGGAGCGTATACCTGGATTATTTTAGGCATATCTTCTGTTAAGTCTTATGTTTACGTACATTACTCTTGGTGTTATGCAAGCAATGCTCTGAATGTTATTGACTTGTCTTTTGTGAATGAATAGGCCTACTCCCCTGTTGTATTATCTTCTTCGCCCATGTAATGAAATATGTTGCCTGACTTTAACTTAATTTGCTCTTCTGCTTTTCTTCTCACTTCTCCAATTCCTACAATATCCCATTTGACTTGTTTCAAATCTTCTTCTAATTCTATTATTTTTTGTTCCGTTGATAACGTTCTTACATTATATGTAATTATGTGCAATGCTTGGGGTGTTTGTTTTAGTTTAGGATGCTTCTGTGTTTGTTCCTGCGAGTAGTTGCCTCCCCCAGAATCCTTGAGGCAGACCTTGTTTAAGGTGTGGGATTTGGAAATTTTCCTACCCACCTGGGGTATTTCGTATGTTTTCATACTCGCCATAAAGATAGGGTGTTTTTGGCCATAATCTTCCACGCTGGCCAGACGGGTTGGAAGATGGTTAGGATGTTGTAAGGATTAGGAAGAAGGGGTTGGAAAGGATTTAGGTTAGGGAGTTGATCTTCCTTGGTTCTTGGACTTAAGGAGTGATCAAGAGCTTACGAGGGCAGGATCGCTATTCCTGTAGTAGATCTATTCTCTATCGGGATCATAGAGAAGTTTCTACCCGCTACCCTTTAAATAGCGAGTTTTATCTTAAAGTATGAAATAGCAGTTAAATTATGACCCTAATAACTTATATTGAATACAAAATTCCAAATATATTTACAATGAGAAGTAACAAATAGTGAGTTTTATCCTAAAGTCAAATTATATTCAAAATGAAAAGTAGCAAATAACAAGTTGATAGCAGTTCTACAATAACAGCTGCATAACGGTGTTAAATATTTATATCTTTATCACGTGAGGAGTTGGCCTCTGAACAGTAGTAGATATGCAAATGGCCGCCAACTCGACCCACATCAACGATGAGGTTTGCATTCCAAGAAGAATATTGAAAGCCGCAAGAGTAATGTTGCCAGTAACGTTATATGAAGCACTAAAATATTTTGTGTCGGTGGTTGAATATTAATAGTACATTGAGATTTGCATTTATAACTAATTAGCGTAGGTATGTATATTTATAGTGTGTACTTCTAGTCAATAACTAATCAATTGTTGTTTTAGTACCTTCGTATCACTCCAAATGAGTTATAGGATAATGAGGAAGGCATAGATGTATACGAAATAAAACATGCACTAATCTGACCTGTTAACGCTGGTTACCTCACACCAGTTCCATAAATGGAAAATATAACCACTATCATGAAAATAGTTAAACAGCACGCATGAAGTAGATGTAGTTACATATAACCCAATTTACGGTAATATCCGAGAAGCCAGTTTCAAAATATGTGACGATTAATAAGGTTTCCTGTTACTTTTATTTTTCGGTTTCTATTTTCGCTAAAAAAGGAAAAGGTAGGTAAGCACGAAGATAAGAGAAGTTTACGAGCTTACCACTATGTTGTAAGACGTGCGATAAATGTAAAAAAAAAACGAGCCTGTTAAGTTCGAATCTAATATTTTATGCTTGTAGATTGTATGGGTTCCGTTCCCTAAGAAGGAAGATTTTAAATTAGTACCGAATGAGAAAAACTGTAATTCTTACCCCTTATTGAACACTATTAAATTTTGTTTATAATCCGCAAACTTTGCGATCAATAGGACTAGAAAATTTGGTAGAAATTCCTATTGCTTTGACATATTTTACCAGAATCCGAAACAATTTCGTATATTAGCAAGTGTAAAAGAAATCACAGAATTTTCGTAGCGTCCCCAACATGGCGGACAAGAAAGTGAAAATTTTTGTTGTCAAAATCGAATTTGTGATCTATTAGATTTATGTTCAATAAAACGATTTCCCATTGGTTATTTGATACATTAAACCTCGCCCTCTTACGAGAATTTCGTAAACTAACTTAAAGTATTGGTGTTTACAACCATTGTATAGTACAGAGTTTGGCTACACGCCGACAGATGTCATACCTATTTACTTTTGATAGAATTATTAAAATTAACCGGAATTTTGTTAAATTACACAATAGAAAACATGTAAATTACTGCAATGTTTTTAAATACTGATTGTACGAATTGTGCGTTTAGTACATATCGAAAAGAAGTTAAAAATAGATAATTTTCTAGCAATTAACAGAATTATGCACCAATGAATTTTCCCCTTCTTCCAGTTCCAATTTACACTCATGTAAATTAATACTCCTAGTCCATCGTTAAAATATGCTTCAAATATTTCTTTAACATTTTTTGAGGGTCGTAAATATGAAAATGATTCGAAAGTCTCTGAGTGATTATGTTCGTGTTTAAAATCTATTTGACCTGCAATCCAACCTTAAAAAAATAAAATTGGTCAACAAGGTATAATGAATAAAAACAAAATTATTACTTTTTAACACCACACCACAAAAGTAAATTTTTAACAACTTAACTTTTTGCAACCTAACATCTATAAATCGCAATTTTGAAACAACTCAGTTTATAAACAGCAAAGTTCCCCATTTTTCGTATTGATTAATTTTTAATTTAGCGTAGCAATTTTTTTATTAAACACCCTAAGCCCTAAGTCCAAATTTTAGACAAACTGGTTAAATAATATTAAAAAAATTTCTTATGAGTGAACCTTTTTGGGGTACGCGATATGCATGCCTACCTATAAGCGTCTTTTTTCATAGTATCTTTGATGGTACATTTTATTTTAATGTGCATTTTTGCAGGGCACGCACAATTTTTGGACCGTCCTCGTTTATTGCTTTTGGGATCTACTCTCTTATAATTTGTATGATGGCATAGATAAACCATTCTAAAAAATAAGGCACAATTAATACATACTACAAATTGCTTTTATTCTTTAAAATGCCTAAAGTGGATTTAAATTTCATTAATGCCCCGTAAAAACAATTGCACTATTGGTTAATCATTAGACACGCGATGCACGACGGCACGCTAGTGCGCATGTCTAAAGAATACATTGTCAAAGGAACGCGTGCTTTTGTTCAGATCGGGCGTAAAAGAAACCTGAAAAGACTTTAACTGAGCTGACAAATATTTTTGTTAGTGATGTTCTAATGGGCCACCCAATTTGGTGTACCCTGTATAAACCAATTATTTCAATAACAATAATTATACCTTACCTAACGACGAACCTATTTGATGTAATGCACTTTTTAACATTCCAGTTTGTTTTGCTCAATAGACTGTATTCTTCTACCCATTGGCGCAAGTCTTCTTCACTTTTTATATCGCTTCGAATACACTTATCATGAACACACAAATTACGAAACGGGGTAGATAGTAACTTTTCCATTATTATGAATTATATATATATATATATATATATATATATATATATATATAATCAAACAATAATAATAATAATGCAAGATCGCCTGCCGTCTGCACTAGAGATGATGCAACAATACATAAAATAAATATGTATTTAATGTATTTAATTCCGTCTACGATCTCGTCACTTCGCAGTTATTTCCCACCCCAACCTCGGCACCTAGTCTGAGAACGCCGCGTAGCCAATCTGGTCCTGTTATTTCTACATGGTGCCGAAGTAAATGACCGATTTGAAACGTGCTAACCTTACAGATGCTAATGTTTAATGCGGCTGCCACACACTGAAAGAAGACATTTAATACAGAGTAATTAAAATAGTAATCTATGTACTTCTCTTACAGCCGTTAAAGGTAATAAGGAACCGTCATTATCACGTTCCACTTTGAAAAACGATATTATTCATCATTATTCATCTGTTTTCCTCAAATACTAAACCGCTTGGCAGACATAATTATAAACGCGAAATCGAATATAACGAAATTTTTGTTGTGAAAAGAATACATTTTTATAACGAAGATGGTATATAAACACGTAAAACTCTCGAGGCGCGAAACGAAATAAATGAAAATATGAGGTTAGAAATTAAACAAGACAAATGGCAACGTGGATTATTTTAAAACAATTCCGTCAAATCGCTAGAGCGAAATTCACTAGAACTCACTGCGGATGTATAACTAGTACGTTTGGTATAAAAAACGTCATTCTGAAGGCATAAATCACGTGATTTTGAAAAAGAGTTTTAATTAATTTAATTTATGACTTTCGGTATCCAATTCGCTCATACTGTCTTCTCATATAAAACTGAATTAAATCAGGCTGGTGAACATTCGTAGTGCATTTGACGAAATCAACTTACGGTATTGAATAAGCGAATGTAGTAGAAAGAGTAAACCTAGAATCGCGAATTCTATTTCTTTTATATACATATGAATTTAATTCTCATTTGACTAATACTTCAAAACCTCCATTTACATGATATTGTATTTCAACCGATAATCGACGTTTTCTAATTTTTACAAAATAAATCTTATTAAATAAGTAATTGTATTTTGGAATTAGGTAGCTTTAAATGCTGCCATCGGGGTATATTTTCTAATCAGAATGTATTATAACGAAAACAATCGTGACTCATGTTTGTCATATTACACCATATAATTGTATGTGATGACGTAGCGGTAAACACTCCTGGCGAGGATAATATATCACTTTCGTGGCTCGTTATGTAATAAACTATTACTAAATAGCCTACCAAAACCTTTGGGGACACATATTATTAACACAAAATGTCATTTAAAGAAAATGTTATAAATGAACATTACATGTTAGATTTTAATTGTTTTCTAAAAAACCTAAATAATTCTCTTGGATGATTTAATTTTTTTGATATGAAAAAGGTTTACGGTTTTTTTTACACTACAGGTGAATTTGGACAACTTTGAATTAAAACCGAGGATATAAAATATCAAGGGGGGACTTGAGTTCTATTTTAACATAATACTACTTGTTGCTCGCTTTAAACTCATGTGCGAAGCAAGGCAAGAAATAAGAACCCAAAAGGTTGATATCACTTTTTTAATTTTAATTGTATAAATATTTGAATTAAAAAGTAATGTTACACAAAACTAAGTTCGCACGTAACCAAGAAGGACTTAAGTAAACATAATTATTGTTGCTGGCTTCAAACTAGTAAAGACAAGAAATAAGAACCGAAAAGGTTGATATCACTTTTTTAATTTTCGATATACAAATAAGTTTTATTTAATGGAAATATCTTTCAATCTCAATTTACTCTCTGTGGAATTTCCAATCCTGCATGGTTTCTAAGCTAAGTACTTTTATACTGATTTTATATAAACAATTTCAAACAAAGGTTTACGGTACTTTAAAATGACAATTATTGTAATGTAACATAATTTTTCATTTTGATAAATTTGCTACTCGAAAATCAAAATGAAAAAAAATCACTCGTGGGTTTCTTTGGAAGAAAATTGGTGGAAATCGCCACCAACTTATTAGCGGCACCAGCAGTAAAATACACTTCAAATAAATATATTTTTTTAATGCTAAGTTTCAATAACGTAATGTATACCTTCATGTATATTGATGTAATACACCAATGCCTTAAAGTAACGTTTTGGTTTTTTGACGGAGACGTGATTTGGAACTTTCGCTCACGATTTTATTAATTTTGTCAATGACTTTCAAAATCATATCACTGTTCCTAAGTAATTATTTTTGTTTATTGTATTGCTATTAGAATTGTTAAGATCCCTCTCCAAAGGATAATTTTTATACATTTAAAAACGCGTTTTCATATTTATTATATTTTATAAATTTGTTATAAGATCTCAAGTAATTTCTAAAAAATTTCACCACTTATACAAAGGACGATAACTGTAATTGTTATAGAAACATAAAATTTATGTAAAATACAAATAAAAAAGTACATCGTAGTAGAAGAGGGCACCTGAGGACAAAATGGAGTAGGGGAAGTCACGCACACGCGGCCGTGGCATTTCCCTCCCCTATTTTGACGGCTTCTTTTCGGGGGCGTTTTCAACCCTAAACTGAATTTTCAACCCATTGATGGGATCTTCAAACCTTGAAGGCATTTTTACCCCTAATTACTAGACTTTTAGCTATCTTTGAGGATAGGGTCGGATTCTTTTCGGGGTCGATTTTCAACCTCCTCATGGAATTTTCCGCCCCTGTAACGTGTAAAAATCGGTATCGTATCTTTTCGGGTCGATTTTACAATTTTCTCTTATTATTGTTTGAAAAACAAAACTAAATAGGTATCTGTGGCTTGATATTTAGGATTGTGATTTAAGGATTCCTCGTTACTTATTTCTTTACTTTATTGACCTAAATTTTCTGTATTTATTGCCGTTACAAGGTACGTTTTAATTCATAATGGATTGAACTATTTCTTTATCGTATTTACATTTCTTGTTTTATAAAAGTTCTTAAAATAAACCTACTGGTGACATATATACGTGGGTTCTGGTTAGCTGTAAATTTATTTACTTAATAGATATTTGTTCCTTTGCTGAATTAACGCTAGATGGTACCGTTGCATAATTACATATTACTATACATGCTTTATTGAAATACATATGATTAAGATTTAGATTACAACCAAAGCTTTGATAAGAAAATTTTGTTGAATACCATGTTCTTAAGGTGTGATTCCTTTCTAAAACGGCCATTTTGTGTGATCTAAAAACATTTAAAAAAATTTCTCTTGTTGCTTTTTGTTGCGTGTATTCCACCATTTCTATAATAGAATGTTCATAGAAAATATTTCTTTACTTTGTAAAGTAATATGATCGCTATTTATGCGGATGTAAAATAATGTTACTTGCACAAAATGGGTAAGTTTCTTTCAACTTCATTGTAATTGGAATCTTCTTTTCGGGCTTAATATACGATAATTAAATATTGTTTCTTACAAAAATTATAATTTAACCAAATCGGGTTGAAAAATTCACATAGAGCTCGTCTTCGATCTACATAGGTAAAACAACGTTATACAAATAAATTGATATTACATCCCTTACCTTCTTTTTAACTTCTGCTTGTCTTTATGGTTGACGTTGAAATTATATGTCATGTACTGTTACACGTCCAAACCGCACTAGGCGTCGTGCATGCTTACTAATGTAAGCGGGTTGCCAAGCCAGTTAACAGGGAGATGGGCGTGGTCGAAACAATAAGTAAAATGAATGATTAATATGCTCAAACACCTTACACCTACACTCACACAGCTCAGTCCGGGAAAATATGTCTCTAGGCGCCACCACAATCGAAACTTTGCTAATATAATTGTCTTAAGCTGGATGTTAATTAACCCTACTTGAATGTGGAAAGTAGGATTGTACTTACTCAGTAAACTCTTACACGAGGGTTCTAAAACAAACACTCGTCCAAAACAATTCAACTCAAACTCCAATATATTTAGTACTACTCAGGTTATTAAAAACTTTTTGAATACACCTCGTATACCAAAACTTCCAAAATAAAATTGATCATTCAAATTCATTCACGTAACCAACAGTTATATTTTCTACTTATTAATGAATAAACTATTCTTCATTCAATGATCGGTAATTAATTTTTAAAATTCCTAACATGAACGATATCTTTAAAATTTAATTTACTTTTTATAACACTTCTGAATCGTATTTGACATTCGTAAATATTTAAGGTTTCAAAACTCCAACTTTTTATTATACTTAATGAAATTTTTAAAGCAACAGCTGATCCGTTATTTGTGTGTTGCGCTAATGAACCTAACATGAAAATTTTGCAATCAACCTGGCAAATATGACTTTTCAGGTTGTTCATTAATCTTAAAATCCGAAATATGCAAAGTCTACACTTTAACTTGTCAAAAACTACTAGGTCACCAATTAAGTAATCGTCACAACTATATCTCATACCTGGCTGAATAAACAACAAAGTAAAAAGATAACGATAAATATATATTGTCCTGCATAAAATGATAAACAAATGACAAAGAAACAAACACATATATATTTACATATACCACTACAGCGTGGTTGAAAATCAAAACCACACGTCACTACCAATTTCTGCAAAATTCTTAATACTAAAACAACCAATCAAAACCACATAACTCGAGAACGATTATCTTTCGCTTCTAAACTAATTAATATTTAATCAACATTACACAAATGAACTGAACAGAGAGATAATCGTACTTTACTAAATTTTCAAAGTACCTAAATATATTCCTTACTTAAAATTGTCCATTAATCCTACGCTTTTCTTTCTTCTTTCTTCCGTAAATCAATTATTTGTAGTCCATTTGTAATCCTTAAATTGCATGAAGCCACATAACCAGTGCTTCACAATTTCACAAACACTTATTCCTTTCTGTACTCACAAATAGTCCAATAACACGTAATAATCTGTACAAGTTTGGTTGCCTCTTAAAATTTCTAGCAACCTTTAGGACAGTTTAGTCCTTCCTTACACAAATAAACTTTTAATGTCACATAAAATTAACTTAACATTGGCTTAATTTATTACGGAAATTTCGTTTACTTAAAGGTGGTCTCATAAATAATTTTAACTCAATATCGGTACAAGAACACGCGCTGCACTTAACACTAACGTAATAACTGTTAACTTTTTATAAATCTGCTTACGCACTTTTTACTTTCTTGAAAATAAACAAACTAATTTTATCTTCAATCCCACTTTAATTAATTGTTCTATTTATGAATGTCTTATACGATTCATCCTCTTTCGGGTAACGCAGTTGTTCAAACAATGACTGCCTTCACTATTATTCACAAATACAAGTCCAACTTAACCCATTCTAAACCACACAACCTCGCGCGCGTTTCCCCAACATTCACCACGAGCAACAGCCAAAAACGAAAAAGCTCCCGTCAATCCCTGACTTTCCTATTTATAACTTCAGTCATCCATCTTTAAACATGTCTTCCTTCCGCGCTATATTCTCCAATAGTATTCATTCAAAATTTCATAGTTCCGATAGCTACTACCATCTGTACAACCACGCTCATAACTACAATACATCGCCATATTTGTTCTCACTTACAAATTTTACAATTACTTCATGAAGAAATCATTTTTCGTCATTACATTCATTCAGTAGCCACTCTGGACCATTACGCAACTTTCAACGTTTATCTCCAACCTGCGCTCGATCTCCTTCCGCAACATTTGCAAAAATAAGTACCGTCTAAGGTCTCAAATTCCATATACATACACGTATTCTCAAAACAATTGCACAACATTACGAAAACTTTCTGAAATTAACACTTAAACATACCCAATCTTTCTCTACATATTTTCTAAAACATTCTACACTTATACACTCACATCTTCTGACCAAAATTACTCATTTAGCCTCAAACATTCCATTTCTAACGGTAGCAAAACAGTAGCAATACAGTGGTAAGCATTATCGTCCCATCGACAAATTTCTCTTCACATTTACATTCATCAGAATCTAATTATTCCAACACTAAAGTCTCTATAATATTCAAATACACGTATCTACATACTGAATTGTATTTCTCCTAAATTTCCAGTGGCGTAACATCCACCCACATACATTATACATATACAAAAAAAAATTTTTTTTTTTCGTTCAAACTCAATACAGCCGTACTCAAAACACCTAATACACGTCATTATAACATACTACATACAGGGTGCGTCAACGCAACCTGACAGTACCTTCGTCTCGCTGTTGGTTTTGCTACGATGTTCTTCTAATTGGGACTGTGCTTAAATGACTAGGAGCTGTTGCTCAATTACTTTTGTCTCGTTATCGTTGATGTTACACTACCATTGGACATTATAAGGATGGGATTTAAACGGTATTAGCTACTGAAGTACTCGTCTAGTACCATTCCATTATGTACTAATAGACATTGTATTGCCGAGTTTACTTTCGAACCTGTCATCGGTTATACGCTGCCTTTCGCAGGGATAACTACAGTATCTACACAAAAGTGTAGATTAACCATATTAAAAAGAATTTTAATAAATCGTTTACCTATGTTACAACTTCGGTGTCACATTGATAGCCGAATTCATTTAACCTTCGTAAAGATTTCACTAATATAAGACCTATAATTTGATCGTACCATTAACCAATATTTTGTGCACTTAATTTAACAAAATTTATAGTAATTATTACTGAACTTTTACATACATACACCCAGTGATGTGTTAACTTTAGTTTCCATCTTTGATACTACTTTATGGACTATTATTTATTCTACCGTAGCGCAGTAGCAAAAACTTAAAGCAGAAATTGTATGTATATATACCAGTTGTCTATGTCGTATTATTTATACTATGTTTATTAGCTATTAAGTATTAAGTACCAATTTCCTTTCATTAGGAATAAGAGATTATTCCTGTATAATTTTACTTGGTTAATTACTCATATATGCACGCTATGATTAATTTAGTGATCTGAACAATCTCCTCCGATTAAATAGAGAATTGACGCTGTGATTATTAAATGGGGGTTGTGTTGAGTTATTGTAAAACGAAGGGCAAGTTGGATTGTTACCTTTCTAACGTCAATTATTGCGGTTGTATATGTATATAAATTTTCCTTTTCAGGGTTACGTTTATGAAAGATCTTTCAGCGTACCAGAGAGGGGAATTACGTTCTTTTATTGATATACTAAATTAATTAAAAGTGAGTTTATCACAAGTTAAATCTCGCATGCACCATAAGACAACGTATCAATTGTCTTATCTATTATTATTCTTGTATATATATATATATATATATATATATATATATATATATATATATATATATATATATAAACAGGGTGGTCCAGACCACTCGTCCACCCGTTTTATAACTCAGAGACTTCAAAATTTTTTAACAAAAAGCCGGGGGATCTTACTAATTTTGTTGTTCTCTATCGAATGACTCGAAACTTGGAACCGCCCAACCCACCCTTGAGGAAAAAAGAGGGTAAATTTTTAATTTTAAATGGGAACCTTAATTTCTTATTCCATAGATCGATTATAATCATAAAAATATGAAGAATTTATTCGAAATATTTTTTGTCGTGACAAGTGGCGCTGTAATCGCAAAAACTCGTTTTTTTCTGCGTGTTTCGTCATCTTGCTGGGGATTTACTGTAGTACAACGTGTACGTCATAAAAAATTATTGAAAAAATATTCTAAGCTCTGATCTACTCTGCTTATGGCAAAACAGTATTAAAATTTGAAAGAATTGTCATTTTAAACGTATAATTTACAAAGATACAAATTATTTCCTTGGTATCACTATGTAGGTGTCAAATTTCTTGTTTACCATCCAATATGCGTGAACGCAATTTCGACAGCTTACGTTATTGTTTTATGTTGACTACGGTAGTCAATAATACGGCTTCTTTCGTATTTGAAACCAATAACACTAGAATGCGGAACAGATTTCGTCATTTACATGGTAAGTTTTAGCAGTAATAATCATTGCTTAATAAAATTAAAATGACGTATTTGACATTATTTTATTAAAGAGGTTTTATGTAGTTTAATATTAAGTAGGTAAACATTTTTAATATTTTAATTATACTTTTTTACTTTTACATTAAGTGGTGTTAAAGGGCCACTTTAGTAAAAGTTTTTTTTTATAAATTTCAGTAATGGTTTATTCAAATGAAGAAGCATCCGATATGGTGCAAGTTTTTGCCGAGTGCAGAGGTTTATTTGCATCTGCAGAAATATTGCGGCAAAAGCGGTGCCCTGATCGTACACCCCATTCGCGAAAAGTGTTTGCGCGTTTGAAGCAACGTGTTAGTAAACAGGGAATAGCTCAATAGGAAATATCGAGACGGGTTCGAGATGTCAGTGCACCAGAAGTCATTGCATCAGTTCAACTGTGACCGCACGATTCTACGAGACGCCTGCAATATGATTCTGGAACCAGCAAGACTATTTCGCGGATCCTAAAAGATAACAAGTGTCACCCGTATGGTATGCATCAACATTAGACGTTAAGTGAATATATATATATATATATATATATATATATATATATATATATAATATTTTCTTAAGTTTTACACGAGTATTTTTATTTCTGGAAATCAAAGTAACTTTTGTATGGGTCGCTAGATATTGTTCAAGTTTTGATGGGTTATATTAGAGCCGGTTTGGGATTCTTTTACATAAAAAAACAATATGGCCGAATTCCGGTTTCACCGGAAATGACACAAAAGCTGAAAATTTAAATGGAACAACCTGTATATTTTTACATGTTTGGATTCTACGGCTTCAAATACATACAGTTCATCTGCTCAATGTCAACTCAAATGCCATTTTACTTTAACAGAGTCGGCTTCAGGAGCATGTTGTGTTAATAAAAATTAGAAAATAAGAAATTACTGCTTGATTTAGGAACTAAAGAAATTACTATGCATATCGTTTTACTAGTACTTGAAAAAGCTATCTACTATACAGGGTGGCCCATATATGTTTCTATCGGGAACAGCGAGTAGTTAAAATACCGTAATTTTGAAATTTGATCGTTAAAGAACTTTAGGAAAAATAATATTGTGGGGGTAATTGTACGTCAATTATCTATAATTTAGATGCCGTCATAATCATCTAAAATTAAAAAAATTAAAAAAAAATTATATTAAAATGGCGCCTGAGTTGACATTTGACAGATGAGCTGTATGTATTTGAAGCCCTAGAATGCAAATGTGTAAAAATATACAGGGTGTTCCATTTAAAATTTTAGCTTTTGCGTCATTTCCGGTGAAACCGGAATTCGGCCATATTGTTCTTTATGTAAATAATCCTAAATTGGCACTAACATAACCCACCAAAATTAGAACAAAATCTAACGACCCGTTCATCAAAAGCCACAGGGGTGGCCTCTATTTTATTTAGCCAGTATATATATATATATATATATATATATATATATATATATATATATATATATATATATATATTTATTTATATATATATACACGCACGCACGCACGCATCGCACGCACTGTCTTACGCAAGCTACGCACGAACGCACGCACGCACGCACGCACGCACGACGCACGCACGCACAACACATCATCAAACACAAGTACTATTATAACAAACACTAACACAAACACAAACTACAAACACAAACACAAACACTAAATCAAATACACAAAACACAAACACACAACACAAACACAACACAAACGACAAGACAAACACAAGACACAAACAAAACACAAACACAAACACAAACAAACACAAAACAAACATATAACATAAACAAAACACATAAATACAAATACAATATACAATAACAAAATAAAATAAAATAAACAATATAAAATAAAAATATCACATAGTAAATAAAAACTAAATATAAAAAAAATATATAAATCACAAATATAAATAAAATAAAATTTAAATATAAATATAAATAAAATAAAATTGAAAATAAAATCAAAACAAATATATAATATAAACATAAATCATAAATAAATCTACAATAATAAAATAAAATTAAAAATAAAAATACTATATTAAACTAAAGAATTACTAGCAAATCTAATATATACTTAAAATATCACTATAATGCCATATATTCTATCACACATATTAAATCACTAATTTTAAAAATACATTAAAACTATAAAAATACAATGAATACTAAAATTACTATAATATAATACTCAAACAACTACAAATATCAAAAAATAAAACAAAATAAAATACAAATGCTAACATTTGACAGATACTATAAACTAGAATCAAATTTAAAATATACAGTCATAAATCATAACTATCATAAACAATCAAATATAAAATAATATAAATCACTAACATAACACAAAATTAAACAAAATAAACTATCAAAAACATAACCCATTATACATATAATATAAACAATAAATATAAATATAAATATAAATAAATATATAATAAATAATATAAATAACACAAACAAAACACAACACAACACACAAAACACAACAAACACACAATAAACAACACAAAAATACAAACAAAAATAAAAAACAATAACAAACATAAACACAAACATACACAAACACAACACAAAACACACAAACACAAACACAAACACAAACACAAACACAAACACAAAACACAAACACAAACAACAAACACAAACACACAACACAAACACAAACACAACACAACACAACAAAACAAAACACAAACACAACAAATATCAAACAACAAACACAAACACACAACACAATCATAAAACAAAACTAAAACATAAATACAAAACAAACACAAAACAAACACAACATATAAAACATAAACATAAACATAAACTACTAAATATAAACACAAAACATAACACACAAAACATAACACAAAATATAAATACAAACAAACATATAAAAACACAAAAAATAACAAAACACAAACACAAAACAAACAAACACTAAAACAACAAACACAAACACAAACACAAACACAAACACAAACACAAACACAAACACAAACACAAACACAAACACAAACACAAACACAAACACAAACACAAACACAAACACAAACACAAACACAAACACAAACACAAACACAAACACAAACACAAACACAAACACAAACACAAACACAAACACACACACACACACACACACACACACACACACACACACACACACACACACAACTAATTAAAGAAGACAAGTACTGGCCGTATTTTTTTATAAATGAAGTCGAGATATTGGGTATCGGCTAGAAAATGTTAGGAAAGCTCTTTATAGATTGTTAATAAAATTTTTGCTTGTGTTTACAAGTTTCTTCAAGACACAACTGGAAATAACAAAATTATTAAATTACAATGAAGGCTTAGTTAAATCCTAATGTACTTAGGTCCAAGAGTAGTTTTTGATTATAGTTGTGAATATGAATAATTATGACGTGTAACAATTGGTTATTAAAAATAATATGGCAATTAGAATGTAAACTAAATTATGTTAAAAAAGGGCATTCTTAAATCAAGTATGTAAAGTTTAAATTATTAGTATCTGATCTAAAATTCATGGTTTCATTATTGGTAATATGAAACATTCCAAAAAAGAGCCTTTCGTTATAGTTGTCAGCCTTGTCAATAATTTTTACTTCATTAAATTTAATCACATGGTCTAAATTGTTACTGTGAATTGCCAGGGGACACCTTGGTCTTCGTAATTTACAATCACCTTTATGTAGCGCGAGTCTAGTTTTAAGCCAATTGCTTGTATGTCCTATGTAATACAAATTACAGTTATTACATGATATAGAATAAATTATGTTAGATCTAAACTCTGTTGGTGTCTTATCTTTAAGTTTTGAAAATAAACTATTAATTGTATTGATACTGTAAAACACTGTTTTTGAATTCTGGAAAAAATTTTGATTATTTGATTACTAATTTCTGGTACAAAGAGAATTTTTCTATATAAAACGGAATTAGGATCTATACGGTCAACCATCTTGTTTTTAGTGTTATCTAAATTATGGTGAAAAAGTAATCTATTAACTAAGTTTTTAAATACCGTCAGCTGGGGTAACTTTGGCCCTTTACGGATAACTTTGTACCAAAAACTGAAAAAGATTTATTGTTCTCTATATTGCCCTTAGGATAGAGCTACTGACTTAATTCGTGCATCACTCAATAGGTAGCAGCACTGGCTTGACTATAAGCCACTTTTGGTTTAGTTCCACTTCTCACCACCAGTCCAGTGCTGCTTCTTCTTTGTTACTTCATAGTTAACTGTTTTGGAGCCCTTCCAACTTTTGATAGTGCAGACTTATTCCAAAGCTTTTGATACCTGGTAAGTGAAGTTTCTTTTACTTTATTCATTTGTTTAACAAGTTATTATCATAACTACTCTTTTTTATTTGTATTTTTGGAGCTGAGATAGTTTTTCTAGTTTAGTACAACTTTGTCACAGACTTGGGGTAACTTTGCCCCAACACGGTGGCTGGGCCAAAGTTACTCCATGCTACAATATTTCTTTTTTATACTGCAATTTCTTTTCCAGTAATTATTTACAAAGCTAAAATGTTTAATTACATCTCAGGATGCTGTTAATAAACCTAAAATATTTACAATTTGTTTGTTATGTTTCAGAAAAATGTCCAGTAATAGAATAAAACCTCTCGGGGCAAGAAACTATGCAAACTGCAGTCCACAAATATTATAGGAGTTCCTCGAGGCCATTAGGTCAGGTGAACTGACGCAACGATCAGCTGAAACAAGGTATGGCATCCCTAGATCAACCATTAAGAACAAAGAGAAAGGCAGACACACTAGTAAAGTTGGACGTGGCAAAACCTTCAGTGAAGATGAGGAGTTAGCTTTCAAGCAGCATCTGGTAGAAATGTCTGATTATGGATTTCCAGTTGTTGAGACTGATTTTAGATACGCAGTGAATGCTTATTTAGATAAGAAAGTTGTCAAAATTGATGCATTTTGCCAAAATCTTCCTGGGTATGAGTGGACAAAGTCTCTTTAAAAAGGCATTCGCAATTAGCAACTCGCTTAAGCTCAAACATAAAAAAAGTTAGAGCTCAGGTAAGCGCTAAAGGTATTGAAAGTTACATAGAAAACTTACGTGATGTGGTGAAAGATGTTCCTGCTACTCATATTTGGAACTATCATGAGACAAATCTCACAGATGACCCTGGCATGAAAAAAGTAATTTGCAAAAGAGGTGCAAAATAGGTAGAAAATATTTGCAATCATAGCAAAAGTGCAACATCCCTCATGTTCTCTGGAAATTCAACTGGCGTTCTCCTTCCCCCTTATGTTGTGTACAAGTCAGAGAACATGTGGACCACTTGGACGGAAAACGGGCCAGAAGGAGCTCGTTATAATCGCTCTAGGAGTGACTGGTTCGATGCTTTATGTTTTGCAGATTGGTTTGAGTCATCATTTTTACCCAATGTTAGGGATCTAAATGGGCCTAAAGTTATTATTGGGGAAAACTTATCTTCCCACATCAGTTTGAATGTACTTAGGCTATGTGAAGAGCATAATGTGATGTTCGTTTGCTTGCCACCAAACTTGACACACCTTACACAACCTCTCGATGCGGCATTCCTTTCACCTATGAAAAGGGCATAGCGAGGAATCCTGTGTAAGTGGAAAGAGTCTGCTTCAGGCTCTAAATTTACAACTATCCTTAAAGACACCTTTCCAACTTTGTCGAAAGAGCTAATGGCAAGTTTAGCGGAAAAACAAAAAGAAAACTTGATGGCTGGGTTTGAAAAATGTGAGATACATCCCTGCAGCAAACAAAAACTGTTGCACCACCTGCCAGAAAGCTAGCCTATTGATAAAGATGCCATCGGTGATTCTTTTCTTCAACAGCTAGAAAAGGAAAGAGCAGAGTATCTGACTACAGCTGGCAACAAAAAAAGGAAGAAGAAGCTGCAAGTGCCTGCTGGAAAGAGTGTTACTGTAAAAGATGTTGAAGCAGCACTTACAGACTGTCTGGCCACTTCATCCAAACTGGCATCTTTATCTTCAAAACAATCCAAATCTGTGAAGAAAAAGGCTAAAAAATGTTATAACTCTTCTTCAGATCAGGATGACGTTGAAATGATTTTGGAGTCAGATAGAGTGAGCGAAACCTTTTCAGATCTTGAAGTGGAAAACTCTGGAAAAACATGTTCTGACACTACTCATCAAGATCAAGAAAAACAAGAGTTTAAACCTGAAGATTTTGTTGTTGAAAACTTTTTAGTTGTGACCTACAATGGACAAAAATATCCAGGCAAAATTGTGAGCATCACTGAAAAAGGGCCGACTGTTGAATGCATGGAGAGGGACTAAGGTTTTGGCGATGGCCTGCAAAGCCAGATTGTTTCACCTATGACTGGGATGAAGTATGGAGAAAAATCGATCCTCCTAAAATGGCTTCAAAAAGGAACCAGTTCTCGGTCCCTGAACTGGATGTATTTGTAACATCGTTTAATATATAAATCTAATGTTATTGTAGTTTTTATAATTTTCTATTTTTATTTTTTATATTGAGCTGTAGTTTCTGTATGAAAAATGTTTGAATAGCATTGTTTCATGCTTTTGTACCGTTCTAATTACAGTTAACATTAAATGGAGTCCTTTTTTCTAATTGAAAACGTTTGTCTTTTGAATTTTAATTTTGTTACCAATTACAGAAAAGTTTGAAGTAAAAATCAGATAAGACTTGTAAACAGGTCACCTAACATTATTTTTTGTGTGGGGTAACTTTATCCTAACTATGGTTTAATAGCAGTTTTATAAGGTTTTAAGAAATGGGACAATGTTACCCCAAGTCAAGGCAACTTTGTCCCAAAATTTTGAAAAAAAATTTCTAGGTTATGAAAATAAATTTTGGTTTAAAAAAAGGCTTACATTGAAGGTAAATAACCTTTAAACAAATTTGGGCCAAAGTTACTCCATCTGACGGTAAATATTATTAACATGAATATCACTAAGTTTTTTAGATTTTTTTGTATCGTTGATGGATGTACAATGTTAATAATTCTAGTTTTCAAACCTAAAATAATATTTTTTTTTCATAAAGAAAGGATGATTGGAGTAATAATTTACATATCTCCCCGAACTGGTCGGTTTGATGTGCTAATCAGTAATTAAAGTACTATTCTTGTTATTCAATGTCATGTCTAAAAATGGAACACTATTGATTTCATAGTCTACAGTGAATTGTATGTTAGGATCATAATTGTTGAAAATATTTAGAATGTTGTCTATTTGATTTATAGGACCAATGAAAATTAAGTCATAACCTGGATTTGTATAGGTTGCTTTGTAAAACGTTAGACATTTGTGGCTATGGATTCAGCAAAATAAAACGTTAATGTAAATTAAAAAAGTTGACATTTGGTCACTTTACAGCCTCTGGTTAGCGGCGTTAAAGTATTTTAGCGACACTCTATAATGACGGCAACAAAATGGCAATTTAGTATCTTATATTGCGTCACTAAATATCACGTTTACAGACGGTTGAAGAAAAAATATTTGTTTGCTAGATTTATTATGATTTAATGTTGAATCAGTACGTCAAATTTTTGGTTGTGTATAATTTTATCATATCAAACTTTTAAGCAACCTTAGAGTTTTGGTTATAATTATACTCAATTTTGATACATTTGTGGCATTTTTCACTGTTAGCCTTTGTTCGTTAGATGGTGTTCTCATTTAGTAATGACTTGAACTGTTATGAAAATCTGTATAAAAAAATGAAAAAAAAATACACAATTACATTCACTAAGGTAGAATTTTAATTGCTAATCATAATCATGCTTTTTCGCGTTTCCCACAATTCATATTAATTGGCAAAAAAAAACGTTAATTATAAAATCACCATACAATGATAATGAACTTAAACAAAATATCATTATTAAAGTACATAATTACTGAATAAGCATTTGACAAGGTCGACACCTTCAGGCAGTTAAAATTGGTACACACTTCAAAAAGTGGAAACTGGAGAATTGAATTGTTACGGCCAGTCTTGAAATATAATATATAACAAAATTCTATTGTGGAATAGAAAAATTAAAGGGAAGAAATAAACGCCATGAATGATGTTGTTTTCGAAGATCTAAAGTTGGTAATCTAAATCTTAAGGTATGGTTAGAGGAAGCAGTAAACAGAGGAACATAGGATGTGGTGCCGATGCGTGACGTCATCGTAGCTGTCTGAACAAGGCGCTGGCGAGTATCCATTTTATTATATAAGATAAATAAAACTACTGTAATCTAACAAAAGTAGATTAGATAAACAAAACTACAATAACCTAAAAAAAATTGCATACACCGGGATTCGAACCCGCACCAACAGCGTGGTAGGAGCACAGCTACCACTACACTACCAGCGCTGTAGCAGTTTGACATTGAAACTGATATTTAAACCATTTATAAAAATTCGTATTTATGTAGATAAGGCTGCGCAATTTGTGTCATCGGCACCACATCCTATTGTTTACCGCCTCCTATGTTTTGCGTGTTCACAGTCACGCGTCAGATAATACCATCACATAAAGTTTGTGCAGATTGTAAGATTTCTTTTTTGGATAATGTGGGTTACATATTATCGCAAAGGTAATACGTTGACAAAATGTATTTTGTATACTTTTTTATGTAATCCACACTGTCAAGACGTTGTAAAATGTAAATCTAGGCGTTTATAAGAAAACTTTAGATACTTAATTATTTATCAGAAGGTGAAGGGAAACTGACATTTCGAATATGGGTAATGCCACCAGTTAATTTATATCTTTCACAGGTCTTGCATAATAAATAACTACTTTTCAATTTTTCTATGGTTATCGAAAACACAATTCTAAATAAAAACAATTTTTGGGCGAAAGGTTTGCAAATAAAGCATTTCTTATACTTATTTTTGAATCGTTTTAGTATGCAATTCAATTACTTCAGAATATATCAAACCTTGTTTATATGAATTGTGCTAAATTAATGACATTGTTTTTTATGCAATCTGTTCTAGATAACTTGTTTTCTTTTTATCTTTAATTAACCTCCATTTATAGAGCTGAACACAGGTCATAACGCATTGCTGTACTTATCAACGTTATTATTTACTGAATAAATGATGTACCCAATCATTTTTATTTTTACCACGTTATTCGTAATTACTGTAATAAGATGGTGGAAAAATTGGAGAACTTGGAAATTAATGGAGAAAATTCCTGGTCCATATCAATATCCAATTTTGGGTGCACTTCCGTACTTTTTTGGATCACTAGGTACGAATTACATCGATTTATTATTAGTAGTTATAATTCTATTAAATACTATTCTACAATAACAAAAATAAGAATATGTTTGTCTAAAAAGATTTTCAGATCTAAAAAGGCATCTGCACAAAACGGTAGCACACATTGCTTAGATCAAACAATAGCGTTTTGTTAAAAAGCGCGATTACCTTTAGAAACATTATTTTTACTTTATTGCGTGCGAAACATGTAGGTAAGTGTTGATTTCTTGAAACAGTCCATCAAATATGGGCTAAAATCAGTCTAAAAATGAAAGTACCTTGTAGAAAGTGAACTTTATGAATATCACGAGAATTGTTGACTTTAGTGACAAAATTGTAGTTTCTAAAACACTGAATATCTGAAAAACAAAGCTTTATAGAAAACACTTTTTCAATTCAATGCATGTAAAATTAGATAATTTAAAATACCTACTTTTTGGATTTCTCAATTGTGTCTTTTTATTATCGTTTTACATAAATCTAAACGTTTAGATAAAACTTACAGTTATCGTCTTCAGTAGTAGTAAAATATTTCAAAGTTGTTTAAGG
Organism: Vesta saturnalis; assembly: GCA_036346205.1. Lineage (NCBI taxonomy): Eukaryota > Metazoa > Arthropoda > Insecta > Coleoptera > Lampyridae > Vesta > Vesta saturnalis. Next base: position 1,454,304 of record JARFJB010000542.1, on the reverse strand, counting down.
TTTATGAAATTTAAAAAAGTGAAAACGAAAACATAAGTCTGTTATTAATATATTAATATTAATGTCAAAGGTTTATGAAATAATAATACATGTGTGTCCCACCACGTTACATATGCACTTATCAGTTGGGTTCGTTAATAAACAATTATTATATATTACATTATATTGAATTATGCGAACTTTTATAAAGTACTAATATATTATTTGTCTGATATCAAAATACATAGAAATGTAAGTAGTTAATGAACATAATTTTATTGTACTAAGGTTTGTATAATAAAATTAATATGAATTGAATTGTTGAATTGTTTACTTTCACAATATATACAATTCAACTACACTTGTAGATAAGTTGATAAAATAGGTGCAGGTGTCCATAGTGTTTTAATAACCTTTATTGTTTTTATTTGTATCAAGTGTGACGATTTTTAAGGATGTTTGTTTAGCTATTAATATCTACCTTAATTTTAATTATCACGATTATCGTCAAACTGAACACGTTGAAAACATAACTTTCACAAATTTCAACAGTGCACAACAGAAAATAATAATAATACACAAAAATCGTGCAAACCAGAAAAAATAATGTAAACACAATTTGGTACTCGTATCCAGTTAAATGTATCACAAATTCTTTCACTAACTGCAAATCTTTTATTTAGACTCGTCGTGGAATCATTTTCGGAACTTTGCACAATACTATTACCCAATATATAAATTTTGGATAATCAACATCCCAGTCGTAAATTTACTGATACCAGAAGACATTGAGGTAAGCTAATCTGTTCTTCACCCGATCCACGCTGTACTATTTTCATTAGATTCTATTATCATCTTCCAAGCACTTAAACAAAAGTTCGATTTATAAGTTTTTGGAACCGTGGCTTGGGAAAGGAGTTGTGAATAGCTCAGGTAATACCTTAGTAGAATACCGGCACTTGCGGCGCCATCTTGGATAGTGTGGGGCACCTTCCCACCAATTGTTTTTACACGCCCTCGTGAAGCACGTATTTTTTTGGTCGGTCGTTTTTGTCAGCAATTTCTTTGACGGCCTTTTTTGTACAGGCGTACTTAAGGGACGTATTTAGGCCTTGAGATTGATCTTGAGTTTGGTCTTGGCGATGGTTTTGGACTTGGCCTTGGGGTTGGGGGGCAGGGTGACGGTTATTTTTGGTAATTTTTTTCTTGTTTTCTTGACTGTGTGCACTGATTTGAGGGCTAGCTAGCATGGTTAAGCAGGTCTTCTGATTAGGCCTTGGGAATCTTTCAATGACTTAATTTGCTAGTTGTATAAGATGGGCTTCGTCGCTGTTATAAGAATTGTATTCTAATAAAGAAGAATTAATAGACAAGATGATGATAAGCATTTTTTCACAATAAAAAGGTTTAATTTAATTTAATTTAACCTGTCAACATGTATCAAGGTTATTGATATGTTTCATCATGGATATAAAAAACTTCAACCTTAAAACATACCGATTCTGTTCTATGCGGTTTGAATTTAAACATTAGCTCTAATCTTCAATATCCGAGGTTAACATGTATTATTTAATTTCTATCTAACATGAAGTTTAAATGCAATTATGATATAGATAACTCTTTTTACAGTGTGATTTTTTCGTAATAGGATTTATTATAAAAGTGGCTGCATAATTGTTATTATTACATTTTCTTTTAATTTCCATTTTGTAGATTGTGACCTTCTATCTATATACGAATTCATAACAACAACATGTAATTAAGAAGATTTTCAGCTTGTATTGCATACAAATTACAGACGACCTGCAAAAGTTGATAACACTATTTAATTGTTGCGCATATATGTTAATGGTTAGAAATATATAAATTGTTCACGTTTCATTCTAATGGGGCTATCAACTATTGAAAGGTCGACTATTAAAGTTTCTAATCGCCTTTTACATTAACTGCAAGGTTGTTAAAAGGAGTCCTTGTACTATTCATGTACAGGTGATATTTCAAAAATATTTTATTGAGTAGCATGACAAAACATCTGTAAATACACCAAACACTTATGTAAAACTGTTGTGGTTTCACTTAAAAACATAAAAAAGAAGTGTCGTGAGCGGATATTACAGATTTTACTGAGTTGTTAATAAACTATTGCAACATAACCGTTAAAGATAATGATGGAAACGATGACGTCGACAAGATGAATGCATCTTACATCCAAGATGATGGTGATAAATCACAGAAGAGGAAGAAGTACGATGAGGTAGAGAAGAAGGATGAGTCTCAAAACCATGATGATGATAGCGACGAATCACGGTTGAAGTAGAAGACCGATAAAAATGTGATTAAATAAATGATGAATTGTGGCCTATAATATATTTTCAAACGCTAAGCATTTCTTCAATTTTTATTAATAAACTTGTTTGCTTAACGGCGTTCGAACCTGCACTAATAATGCTGCAGTTAATGCGAAGGGGCGGTTAGATGGGTAATTACATTAAGTGTGAGATTGGCTTTCTGTAAGTTAGATTATACTGCTATTTTTTAATTGAGAGCTGATTTTGAATGATTAAGTTAAATCAATTTGGTATTTTGAATTGTGGTTGGCTGGTTTTAGCAAAGTGTAAGTTGTATTAACCTCTTTGCTCTTTAATATTTTACTATTTGTAATTTGCGCGCCTTCTGGGTGTGTAACCCAACGCGGTTTTATTTTGCCTCGGCTTTGCTCAATCGTGTTTATAATTTAATATAAACGGGGTGTGGTTCGTATTAATTACTTGATAGGCTTAACACTGTCACCTTAAATAAATCTCTTAAAGCGTTTTAAAACGTATATTAACTAATTTTACAATAAATAAATAATTAATTAACAAATGTATTTATTCTTTCCGGCTCCTTACTCGCTCTCCTGGGGGGTTGCTTTCTAGGTACGTAATCGTTTCTGGAAATATAAATATATGGATTATCTTAACTTACTCCTTACTTAGTATGTAATATTTATATTACGGTCCTGTATTTACAGAAGCTGGTACGGTTGCTTTAATACAGTTTTGTTCAATGGGCCAGTGCAACGAACTCGGACGGAGAAAATCAATATCGTTCTCAGCTTATGCGCATGGCATAATTATATATTCTTCAGTAACTCTGGAGCGTTGAAGCTGGTATGTCGCGCTCCCGGGAAGTAATACACGCGCGAGATCCGCGTATGCAAATGCAAGATGTCTGGACTGTCTTTATTTAATTATAACCTGTTTGATTTTGTTATTTATTTATCTAACTGGATTAATTACGGACTTCTATACTAAATCTAATTATATACAATTTATTAGGAGAACGAAATACTGGATATTAAAATGCTATACTAAATGAATTTACTAAGGTAAATCGTAATATACACCAGGTCGTAGTTATATTATTTAATACCGGTAAACATGGGAAAATTTACGTACTATCTAATGTTTTACTCTCCGACGGATTTTCCTAACTTATGTACAAATGCTTTTACACTAGGTGTTTCGCGCTGGTTTATTCTGAATACAAATTTATGCAACAGGTTTCGTGTATACTCTCCTGCGATTAAAGGCACCGTGTATGGTTATTGTGTTTGTCTGTATGTATTGTATGTATTTGTTTCGAGCGGGGTCTCAGTAATACTCAAAAGACGTAGGCTATGGCCTGTCTTAACCGGATAGACTAAGAGAAAGGTCGTAGGTCTTTAACAAACCTTCACCCTCAAGTGTTGGCGAGTGACGGGGGGGTTACCCTTGCGTGGCACTCTGGGTGTTAGGGTACTGTGTGTTTGCGAGTGACGTCGGGATCTACCCTGCGTGGCACTCTTGGCGTTAGTGTAAGGTTATAACTCCTGGAGACTCAGCCCGGCGTTATTTACGTTCTGTAGTGTTTGATTGTAAATTGTTAGATTTTATAACTTTACCACTTACGTGTCTATCAATGGCAGTACAGGATTAAACTTTAGGTTGCCCGGTGCGAGGTGGTGCGCGTTATCACACGATCGCGATGGACTCTTAGGCGGTGATTAACAGGTCGGTGCTTACACGAAGCAATCGGTGCGGACGGCTACTGGATATCGGCTTGACTTGAATCTACTTCGATTCATCATCCTTTTCTTCACGCGCGTCGCGGGTTTATGAAGGTGCATCTGTGGGGGGCTTCGCGGCTACCGTGCGGGGGATGCCGTTATTTGATTGGTTGAGATCGTTCTGACGTGCAAGAACTTACTGGTTTTTAGAAATACACGTCAGCGGTGATTAATAAATTATTTGTTGTGCAATATCGCGTAAACTTTTGAAATTTTAGATATAGGATGGTCCGCAAATACTTTATTCTGAAAAGCATACGTAAAGGACGCTGGTTCTTTACAAAGTCAGTCCAATCAGTATTTTTGAACTGTAAACTAGTTTTCGCAAGATGTAAGTTATGATTTGATTGATTGAGATTGATCTGATTGTTTGATTTGATCGAACGTAATTTGTTTGGGATTGATCTGCTTAATTGATTTGATTAATCTGATTTGATTTGGTTTATTGATTTGTTTATTTGAAAAAGAGGCGAGAGAGAGAGACCAGAACATTCATTAGTCTTTACACCACTAGATAGCATCACAAACAACCATAATTGGTTCTAGAGATATACCGCTACGCGACGCCGCCTATATTACAGTAAACATTCGCTATTTAAAAAATATACCACTAGATGATGCCACAAACAAAACCCTGATTGGTCCTAGAAATATAGCGCCAGGTGGTGCCTCCTTTATTATATTAGCCCATACACAACTAGATGATGACACAAATTCAAATTTCCCAACAAGGGGCCACGACAGGAGGGCGCAGGCCCTAATACAAGTTCGTATGTCTGTCTATAAGTAATAAATAGGCCCCTTATTAGAATACAAGTTCAAATTTCTCGCAATAAGTAATCAGAATGTAAACACAGATTCAAATTTAAATTTCCCGCCAAGGGGCCAGGGGTTAATACCCGAAAGCAAGTTGCGCAGCTATATGCCTGCCTTATAAGTTAGCATTAGGCCTCCTTATTATAATACAAATTCAAATTTCCCCTCAGAGATGGCGCCACAAACAAGCTTAAGTTTTTGGTCGAAGGGCGAGGACCTGAAAGTAAGTTGCTAGGCCCTACATCTGTCTTACAAATTAGCATTATACCCTTTATTACAATACAGATTCATATTTCCAGCCATAACCTGCAGAGACTTAAATACAAATTCAAATTTCTCGCCAAGGGACCAGGGTACAGAGCCCCAAGAGCAAGTTGCGCAGCCCTACACCTGCCTTAACATTAGGCCCCTCATTATAATACAAATTCAAATTTTCCGCCAAGGGTACCATAACAGTACACGAAACCCCACTGACAAGTTCCGATCACGACAAAGGGCGAAGACCCAAGAACAAGTTGCGACGCCCTATACCTGTCTTACAATCCCGGTTATTTTCGGGGAGGATTATAGTGGGGTCGCCAAAACAGCCTTCGCCGCAAGCCTAGCGTCGCAAAATTTTACCTATGTGATAACGAATTCATACCGAAAGAAATTGCCGTGATTACAGATCATGGTTCGTTACTGCTGATGCTGATAAAGCCACCTCGAGATTATCTTATAACAAAGCCCTTGTCAAGACAGATAAGGTATTTAGAGGATAAATATCACGGCTTGAAATGGCGGTCAGGGCATGGGCCCTACAGCAATTTCCAAGAGGAGTTGATAAGTACTCTGCTGCCGTTTAACAAAATTCACGCTAAGATTAGCTAAAAACAGCAGTTTCCTTAACAGACCAATACTAAACTTGGGCGAGACTGGCTGTCCGTCGATTAAAAAATTGAAAAAGGAAGCAATGGCAAATAGTTGTTTCGACTATAAGATCGAGGAGCCTATGCGCGCCCAGGAAAACGCATTACTACTGCAAGACTGGGCGCATACCAACGGCAAAGATGTTTCCGATACAAGTATTGAAATGTTTGAAATCGATCCCCAGCCACAAGAATGTGTTTCGACTTGTATGTGCTTCTAATCAGCTACTGCTACACGAACCTAGACCTTGTGCAATTATTGTGAACACGGATCCAGCAAACAAACCAGGTCAGCATTAGACTGCTATCTATATTGACGAGAATGGTAACGAGGAATATTTTTATTCCTTTGGACGACCCCCGCTAGGTTACCATTTATGTTTCCTTGAGAAAAATTCTAGATGGTCCCGCTACAACAAAAGGACGCTGTAGGATTACCATTCGGATATATGTGGACTTTATACGATAATGTTCTTGTACTTTAAAATGAGAAATGATTTACCAATGCTTGATTTTGTAAATAAGTTTTTCACTACATGTTTAATTATACATGATGATATAATCAAATCACTGTATAATGCTTGTTCTTCAACCTATCTACTTTGATAAATAAAAAAGAGATTTTAGTACTTTAATTGTTTTAATCAAGAGTCCTGTAATACCAAAAATAACCTCATAGTTTCTTTTTCTTTTTAATTCAGCATATGTGTTTTTAAAAAATGCTCTCACGACACTTTTTTTTTCTGTTTCGTACGTGTTTGGTGTATTTACATAGGTTTTGTCATGCTACTCAATAAAATATTTTCGAAATATCACCTGTACATGAATAGTACAAGGACTTCTTTTAACAGACTTGCAGTTGTTTCGATCATTATCTTTAACGGTTATGTTGTAATAGTTTATTAACAACTCAGTAAAATCTGTAATATCCGCCCACAACAATTCTTTTTTTATGTTTCTAAGTGAAGCCCCAACAGTTTCACGTACGTATTTGGTATATTTACAGATGTTTTGTCATGCTACTAAATAAAATATTTTTGTAATATCACCTGTACATGAATAGTATAAGGACTCCTTTTAACAAAGTTGCAGTTAATGCAAAAGGCGATTAGAAACTTTAATAGTCGACTTTTCAATAGTTGATAGCCCTATTAAAATGAAACGTGAACAATTTATATCTTTCTAACCATTAATATATATGCGCAACAATTCAATAGTGTTATCAACTATTGGATGTTATCTGTAATTTGTGCAATACAATGTGAAAGTCGTCTTAATGCATGTTGTTGTTATAAATTCGTATATAGATAGAAGGTCACAATCTACAAAATGGAAATTAAAATAAAATGTAACAATTATCATATCCTATTAGAAAAATTACACTGTAAAAAACAGTTATCTAGAATTGCATTTAAACTTTCTTGTTAGATAGAAATTAATTAATACATGTTAACCTCGGATATTGAAAATTAGAGCCATTGTTTAAATTCAAACTGCATAGAACATAATCGGTATATTTTAAGGTCGGAGTTTTTCTTATATCCGTGATGAAAAATATAAATAACCTTGATACATGTTAACAGGTTAAATTAAATTAAATAAAACTTTTTTATTGTGAAAAAACACTTATCATCATTTTATCTATTAATTCTTCTTTATTAGAATATAATTTTTATGGCAGCGACGAAGGCCATCTTATAAAACTTGCAAATTAAGTCATTCAAGACCTAATCAGAAGACCTACTAAACCAATCAGAATGCTAGCCCTCAAATCAGAGCACAGGGTGAAGAAAACAAAATGGTCTATAATTACCTCAAATAATCGTCACCCTACCCCCCAACCCCAAGACCAAATCCAAGACCGTCGCCAAAACCAAACCCCAATCTCAATCTCAAGGCCTAAGTATGTCCCTCAAGTAGGCGTGTACAAAAAAAGGCCGACAAAAAATGGTCTAAAAAATGACCGACAAACAATGGCTGATAAAGACGACCGATAAAAAAGATACGTCCTTCCCGTGGGCGTGTAAAAAAGTGGTGTGGAAGATGCCCCACAAAATCCAAGATGGTGGCGCAAGTGCCGGTGTTCTACTTACCTTATTAGTTTGAAAATGAATCTAAATTCGGGATTTAGGACCAACATGGCGTAAACGAAGGAAGTTAGTAACTCCGGCTTTCCACAACAATATCTTAATGCAGTTTCCGGAGGTATTTGTGAAACATTCTGAGGATTTAGTCAAAACTATTGAAGAAAAGTGTAATGCATCGTATGTTACTATTCAGCCTATAATTTCGGAATGTACATTAATTTCGATGTGTGGTAAGATTAAAATTTGTCAAATTATTTTGTATTATGTCTATCGTTTTAGAAACCATGATGGGTATAACTTTAGATAAGAATAATGTGGAAACGAGCAAGTATTTCCAAGCAGTGGATAAGTAAAATAATACTGAGTTATTAGTCATCATTACACAAGTGTAATTTTAGAATGTGTAAATTGATCGTGTACCGACTTACTAGGCCATGGACTTCAATACTACCAATATCTGTGTTTACACCAACATATTGGGAAACAAGAAGTGTATTGAAAACTCTCCATAATTTCACTCGCTCTGTTATTAACCAGAGGAAAGAAAATTTTACGATGCCATTGCAATTGGGCAATGACGAGTTTGAAGTGACTCCTCAAAGACGTTTAGGATTACTTGATTTACTACTTTTTGCCAGAAATTCAGAATTGTTAGATGACAATGGTATTAGAGAAGAAGTAGACACGTTTATGTTTGCGGTAACGACCAGCTTTATAGCTGATATTTTGATATTTTCTAATTCTTGTAGGGACACGACACAACATCTGTTTCAATTTCCTTTACCTTACTATTATTAGCCTGCCATAGCGAAATACAGGTGATTATTTACAAACGCTAGCATAATATAATACTAATATTCTTCCCCAAATAGCAAAAGGTGTACGAAGAGCTTGAAACAGTTCTTGGAAATAGGAGACCAAATTACCAAGATTTACAAAACTTACATTATCTAGACAAAGTGTTAAAAGAATCATTGAGGCTTTATCCGAGCGCGCCATTTGTGTCAAGAGAAATAATGGAAAACGTAGTAACGTACACTGGATACCAAATACCAAAACATACATCTGTTAATGTACAAATATTTGATTTACACCACAATCCTGAAGTGTATCCCGATCCATACAAATTTGACCCTGAAAGGTTTGCGCCAGAAAATTGTAAAAGCCGTCATCCGTATGCTTATATTCCTTTTAGTGCAGGACCAAGGAATTGTATCGGTGCGTAAATGACCAATTTCTTTTTAAGCATCTGTATGATTTTAGGTCAAAAGTTTTCTTCCTTGGTTGCCAAAACGATTTTAGCTGCAATTTTAAGAAAATTTGTTGTTGAACCTGTTGACACAACAGAAAATATTTCGCTGGTAGTTGGCCTAACTATAAAGACGAAGGATCCAATTAAGTTAAGATATAAACAACGGTAAAATTATATTAGTGGTAAAGGTCGTTAGATAGTACATTTGTAAAATGTATTATGTAAAAACAACTTTGTACGTTAAACCAGTTTTTGTATCCAATGGCTTAAAGTAGTGATACATATTATTTACAAGCGTCATATTCTAATTTTACTGTATAATGTAACTTGCATGTTTTATAAACGCTTTCGAATGACGTAGTCAAGTATGTTATTGTAATTAACTAAATAACTAGTTCCATAAATAACATGTACTAATAATAACGATTTCTACAGTGGATCGACTCAAATGTAGTAAATTACACCCTGAGAGGCTACAGTACAACTTTTATATCCCGGAAGTGGTGGTTGATCTCTAAGCGTTAGGGAGAGCAACAATAACCAAAGTATTTAAAGACTACACCAGTTCTGTGGAATGTACGGTATTATCGCACCGAAATAATTCAAACAGATTATTTCTAAAAATTTTTATAAATAATAATGACGTCTCAACTTACGCTTATCTCTATTTTTACATTTACCCGGACTCGCTTGCGTACCTGATTGTTGCGTAATCACTCCCCTGTTATATTTTACTTAATATTTAAATGGTAACGTTAATAGTATGCATATAATAAATGTCTTTATTCCAGACGTTACACATTATCATCCATAAAAATAAAAAGCAAGCATTAGGTATGCGTATGCGGAGTATACCACTAAAGAATCATGTTTAAAACATACCAAAAATACACACATATCTTTTAAAATAATTCTGTATTAACAAGCAACGATTGCCTTTACGCTAAGGTTCATTTAGGGTAAAACGACCTTTACAGAAATGAAATGGTTCCATGTTTCTGACATACTGTTTCACGTTTTGCTTTCTAGAGCAGTTGTCTAATTAGATCTACTACATGTACAGTGTATTCCATTTTGGTTGAGACAGCCAGATATCTCGGTTGTTGTTGAAGATAGAACCTTGCGGTTTCCGCGGTCCTGTGCCACTTTTTTGTGAAACTCAAGATGGCCTGAACGGATTTTGCCTAACTTCTTTCGTTTATAAATTACACGGTGTTCTTGAAAATCCCCATTTGTTGGATCCCCTCCATATCTAAGAAATTTTTATTATCTCATTATATTACTTTTTTTTTTTTCCTTCGAAATGGTAAGTAATATATAAACATTGAATTTTAATAGAGTACCATGGATTTCAAAGTTTTACTACAGGGATTATTATTTGTGATTTTTTTATAGTAGGTCATGGATGCTACAAACTGTTGTTGACTTTTGGAGCATTGTTTTATCAAGTTACTGTGGAGAAATCAACACATCTGCTGTCGTGATAAATTTTGATTTTGATTTTGTTAATTTGTGAAATTTTATAATGTCTGAAAGATTTTTTCAGAACAACGAAAAGTATGATATCATACAATGTTTCAATCAATGCCATGAAAATGTTGACGAAGCATTAGAATTATATTTAAACAGGTAAACTAGTAATTTACAATAAGACATGATATGACATATTGTTTTTAAAACGTTAGATATCCAGAGAGGCGTCAACCTAGTCTAGCAACGATATTTCGACTAAAGAATAATCTACTAAATTATGGTGCGTATTCTAAACCCCGACCCAACACGTGTAACAAAGAAAATAATGAAGTGGATGAAATAAATGTCTTAGCCAGCGTCCGTGTCTTTCCTCACACTTCTTGTACGAAGTTAGAAAATGACACTGGTGTTCCCCGATCACGGGTACAAAGGATTTTAAAAAAACACAAATTGAAACCCTACAAAGTGAATATTGTCCAGCATTTATGCCCTGATGATGCAGCGAGGCGTGTGAATTTCTGTAAATGGTTTTTGAACCAAACTCGAAGGGACAATAATTTTGCGAGTAAAGTCATATGGTCAGACGAATACCATACAAGCAGTGTCGGTTTATTTAACAGGCAAAATACAAGGCACTGCTATGATGAAAACCAACACCTAATTTTTGAGCAACAACAACAGGGTCGATTTGGTTTTAATGTAGCCTGTTTCTTATTGGGGACATCAATAAAATACCGTATTTTTGAAAGGGCGAATAGGTACTTGGCAATTTTAGAAAAAGTAATACCAGAATTGCTGGAGAATGTTCCCCTCGCCTATCTTAATGCCATTTACTTCCAACAAGACGGTACCTCTGCCCACAATTCGAGGTTGATTGTAGCGTTTTTAGAAGAAACTTTGCAGGATTGGAACAAATGGACACATTAGGTGATCTGCAAGGTCACCTGATTTGTCAGTGTTGGATTTTTTTTGTGGGGTTTTTTGAGAAACAAAATATACGGTAAGAGGCACAATAATATTGAAGAACTTCGTGCAACAACAGAGGCAGCTTTCCAGAATTTACAAAATCGGCCTTTCATAATTTTAAATGCATTAAGACGTATTAAGAAATTGTGTCAATTGTGTGTTAGGGAAATCCATCAATTTGAACAATTCAATGAATAAGTTACCGAATAATTTCGAAATGAAATAGTATGAGTAAATATTTGATTAGTTGCTTATTCTCATTATGATCTTTTTATTACTATTTATTTGCTGCTATTAGTTACCTACGTTCTGTGTTTTGTTAGTGAATTAGTGTTAGTATTGTTCTTGTTCCTTTCATGGAAAAATCACAAGTAGTATTTCTTCAATTTGAACTTTTTTTGTATGAAAAATCTATAGCCTACTATTAAAAATCAACGTTTTAGTGATTTTGGTGCATTTTTGAAGAATTTATGTTTATATATTATACATCATTTTGGAGGAAAAAAAATAAGGAATTTAATGAGGTGATAAAATATAGGGTGTTCTATTGAAAAAAATCATAAGTTTGAGTAGTGCGCCGCTGAATTCTACATAAAATTCTCTATGGGATAAGTTTTCAATTTGACATTATCGCTGAGAAACTTCGTAGATATGGAGGTGGTCCGAAAAGTGTGAATTTTCAAAAACGCCTAGTAACTTATGAACGAAAGAAATTAGGAAAAATCCGTTCAGGACATCTTGAGTTTCACAAAAAAGTGGCACAGGACCGCGAAAACCCCAAGGTTCTATCTTCAACAACAACCTAGATACTTGGCTGTCTCAACCAAAATGGGATGCACTGTACACCAAGCGTCGTCAGAGTAGCTTGGGTTCTGGAGTTCATGTTTTTTTTTTATGATTGTGGGCCTGAACAGGCTAAATAAGGCCTATCGTGCTAAAGCACTCAGGAACACTTAGGACGATGGATAGAGGCATAATGATTTGCCAATAGATGCCAATGAACAGCTGCCTTAAATTTTCTCATATCATAAGTGAGAGGAAAACAGGAACGAGAGAAATCATTCCAGAGTTTAGAAGCCGTGTAGAAAAATGTGGATTGCGCCCGTTTGGTACGACAAGTGGAGATTTGTACTGCATACTGATGATGTGAATGAGCGAACCGAGTGTTTCTCGCAAAGATAGCCCGAGATGGTATCAAAGAAAATAATTCAGCAGCACAATAGCCGTTGTAATAACGATAATACACAGAAAGAACTGAAACCATCCTTCTATACTCAAGGGACTGTATGTGAGAAGTTAAGGACGAGTCATTTATAAGCCTAATCGCTCTCTTTTGAATACGATCAACGATATCGAGAGCGTATTGGGAGCACTAACCCGAAGGTGAGAATTATATTCCACATGAGGCCGAATTTGGGCCTTATGCAGCAGAAGGAGTTGTCGAGAGGTAAAGTACTGCTTAGATCTGTACAAAAAGCCTATTTTACGAGCAGCTGTTTTGGTAGCTGACAGAAGATGGTCGACCCATGAGAGATTTGAAGATACAATCATACCCAACAGAGTAACAGAGTCTGAAAACTTAAGCACTGAGCCATTCATACTTACAACAGGAAATGATCGATCTTTTTTGGCGGACATAAGGCAACACTGAGTTTTATTAGCATCAAATTCAACTAGATTATTGCTTCCCCATTCGAGAATACGTTGAATGTTTTTTTTGATTAAATTTGCCATTTCAGCCTTAATTTCTTGATTTGACACAGAAGGTAGATTATCACTATGAGTAGACTGTGATGAACTACAGCGAAGAGTGCTATCGTTAGAAAGCAATGGATGCGGTTTGTTGTTGAAGAAATAAGGTCATTTAAGTACAGTAGAAAAAGTGTAGGCGCTATAACGGATCCCTGTGGTACGCCCGCGTTAATGCTAACTTCTTTTGAAAAAAAGTCATCAACTACGACACGTATTCGTCTTTTATCAAGGAAACTAGAAACCCAGTTGATGAGCGTATCATTTAACCCAAACGAGGTGAGTTTGACAAGTAAACACTTATGCCAAACTTGGTCAAATGCCTTTGAGATATCTAAAGCGACTACAACTGTTTCACCGGACTGCTCCACTGTATTGTTCCAAACTTGGGTCACATATGGATGAAGACCGCCTGTTGAACGACATTGCCTAAACTTGGTCGGTAATTTGAGGGATCGGTCTTATCACCTTTTTTGGGCATAGGTTGAACATTACCTAACTACCATGATGAAGGGAATTCCCCAGAAGACATAGAGATCCTATAGAGCTTAGATAGGACTGGTACTAGTTCGGAGAACATGTCTTTAAGACAATAGCTGGGATATCGTCTGGGCCAGTCGCCTTATTGAGATCAAGCCCACTGATGATTGATTCCAAAAGCTTGTACCGAAAATGAATTGGTTTCATAGCGTATGAAGAAGAGTTGACTAGGGGCACATCTTTTCCAGAATGATTGAGACACGAGTTTGATGCAAACAAATCCACAAAAACGTTGGCTTTGTCTACAGAATCAGCAACCTCCGATCCGTCAATAGTTATCAGGGGGGGAAATGAAGATGTTCCAAAGTTTTTACTAATGGCTTTAGCTAGTTAATTGCATTTTCGTTGTTCGAACAACTATTTAGTTTTAGTGATGACACTTTTGCAGATATTTCTAGCACCAACGTATTCTACATGAATGTCAACCGATTTATTAGATTTCCATTTAATGTAATATTTATTTTTTAAAGATATTGCATTAGCACAAGCCTTATTGAACCAGGGTTGGGAACGTGAATGACCTATACGGTACTGTTTTTTGGGAATGTATAACTCCATTCCCATGAGGATCATTTCAGGTACTGAAAGAGCGATTCCCGAAGGAGAGGACAACTTAAAACAATCTTCACGCCATGGAAAGGTTGCAAAGAAATCCCGTAAATCACTCCATCGAGCTGACTTAAAACACCACAAGGTTCTATCGGTTTTGCGAACAACAGTGGAATTTGGTACAGTAGAAATGATTTTAATTAGACAATGGTTGGAAAGACCTAAACGCGAAAGAACGGAAGTTTTGTAAACAAGAGGGTTTGATGTAAAAAAGAGATCCAGAAGATGTGGGATATGGTTAGGGTTATCAGGGATTCTTGTGGGTTCAGAAATCATTTGTGTGAGATCACATGAAATAGCAAATGTTTCTACACTATGACCAGCGGAATTTGTAGTAGTTGAAAATTGAAGCCAATTAGAGTTATGAACATTGAAATCCCTACAAATGAGATATCGCAAGATGGAAACTGAGACAGGAGATAGTCAACTTTCATACTAAGGTAATCGAAGAAGTCTTGAAAGTTGCAGTCATTAGAAGACCTATAAATGCAACAGTAGAATTTCACAAAATTAGGACCAGAATGTTTAAACCAAATGACGTCCAAATTTTTATTTTCTAATAAAGAAACCCTCTTGCAAGCAATTGTCCTTGATGTAGGCACATACGCCTCCTTTATATCGAAAGTCAGAGTGAAGGTGGTATTGAGGAAATTGCAAGTCGGGTGACTCGGAGCTTTCAGAGGAGGCTTGTGTTTCAGATAGAAACAAAATATCAGGTTGTAATTGTTCAAGATGTTGGTGAATAGCATTAAGATTAGACCTATTACCGCGGATGTTGCAGTAGTGAATCAGAACGTTCATACTTTCGATGACCGAGGTCGCTTGGCCCCTGCCCTCCCGGACATCCGAATGGGGCAGGATTTTACGTTCGGAATTTATAACTCTAGAAACCACAGCCATCTTATTTTTTAATTTGGGACTTTTAATCCGATAGGAAGACAGTGAGAGTGAGAAGGAAGAATAAGGATGAGAATAGATTAAGGATGATGGAAAAGGTAACCGGAAGCCCTTACTGAGCTCAGAAAATCGGAAACCCAATATTAAGGAGCCCATGGTAAGGGTGGTGGTACCTCCCCGGCTGGCATGGAGTATACATGCCTACCACCTTCATATAGAGTAAAGCGCCCTTTTACACATTTGCACTTAACTGACTTACTGTTTCAAATATTTTTAAGGTAAATCTCCAATACTACACGTACACAGAGTTCCACCCATTTAAAATGCGATCTTGTTTTGTGCTTTGTGCGTTGTGCTTTGTGCTTTGTGCTTTGTACTTTGTGCTTTGTGCTTTGTGCCTTGTACTGTGTACTTTGTGCTTTGTGCTTTGTGTTTTGTGCTATGTGCTTTGAGCTTTGAGCTTTGAGCTTTGAGCTTTGAGCTTTGAGTTTTGAGCTTTGAGCTTTGTGCTATGTGCTAGGTGCTTTGTGCTTTGTGCACAAATATAAATTTATAAAAACCGCAAAACAACGTAATACCACTCTCTGGTACGTTGAAACGTCTTTCATCCGTAAACCTGAAAAGGAAGATTTCATACATGATATGAACACTCTTATCCATAATAAAGGAAAATTTGTACTTAAAACTAACAACCATAAATTTAAAATCACAGTTTATCCGAGCTAACGTTTGACATAAATACATAAATAATACTACATATAAGTGATACAAACACAATGTTTTGAGTTTCTGCTACTGCGCACGGTAGCGTAAACAGTAGCGAATAAAATAATATCAAAGATAGACGCTTAATGCTAACACATCACTGGGTGATTTATGTAAAAGTTCAGTAATAATTACTCTAAATTTGGTTAAAATATGTGCGCAAAATAGTAGCTAATGGCTTGATCAATTTGTAACAGTTCCACTTTAGTGAAATCTTTACGAAAGTTAATTGGATTCGGTATATGACTCTGATATTGGAACAAAGATAAACAGTTTATTAAAATTCTTTGTAAGATGGTTAATTTAAATGCCCTTTTGTGTAGATGCTGTAGTGATCCCAGCTGAAGGCAGAGTATAACGTATGATAGGTCCTAAACTAAGCACAGCAATACAATGTTTATTAGTACATGCGATAATGGAATAATCTAACCTGGTGTTAACGAATACTTGAACCTTAGTTAATACAGCATAAATTCCATAATCGTAATCTCCAGTGACAATGTAGCATCAACGATAACGAGACCTAAAGTAATTAAAGCACAGTTATCAGTCATTTACGAGCAATCCCAGTTAAGAGAACATCCTAGCAAAACCAAAAGCATGACGAAAAGTTACATAATGTATAATCTTAACGCACCAATAAAAAAAAATAAGCTGAAAAGAAGGTAAGGGATATAAAGCAATTTATTCGTATAACGTTGTTTTAGCTCTGTAGATCGAAGATGAGCTGTATGTGATGATTTAACACGATCTGGTTAAATTATAATTCCTTTAAGGAACAGTATTTAATTATCGTATTTTAGCTTGAAAGAAAGATTCTAATTACAACGAAGTTGAAAGAAGCCTGCCAAACTCACCACTGGTTGTGTACATAAGTAACATTTTTTAAATCTGCGTTAATAGCGATTATATTAGTTCACAAAGTAAAGAAATATTTTCTATAAAATATTCTCATATAAAAAGGGGTTATCTACCGAAGAAAACAGCAACAAGGGATTTTTTTCTAAAATGTGTTCACATCACACAAACTGACTATTTTAGAAACACCACGCCTTAGGAAAAAGGTATTCAACAAAATTTTCTTATCAAATTTGGTTGTAGTCAAAATTGTCACCCATATGTATTTCAATAAAGAATTTTTAATATGTAAACTATTTAATGGTACCACCACCCAGTGGCCATTCAGCAAAGTATCAGGTATCTGCAAAATGTATGAATTTTAAACGAACCAGAACCCGCGTACGTCCCCTAGAGGGCACTAGCAGGTTTATTTCGAGCCTTTACAAAATAAAAAAGGTAAGTACGAAAAAGAAATAATTATTCAATTATGATTTGTAACGTAAATAATACAGGCATAAATAGAAAATTTAGATCATTATGGTAGAGAAATAATTAACGAGTAAACGTTATAGCCTACTGCAAATATGTACATAAACTATACAAATTTAATGTATTTTATACATAATTTAACATTAAAATTTAGATACGTCGATCCATAGGTGAAATTTTATAATTGTTTGTTCGATATTTTGGAGAATTTCTGGGTTTGTTTTCTATTGCATTTTATTTTAATTCCTGCCGTGTGATTTGCTTGAATCTGACAGTTCTGGATAAATCTCGTGTACCCACATATTAAATATTGAATACAGGCTTTATATTGATTAGTTTTATTAATTACCTGTTTGTACAATTATATTTCGGAGTTCCGGATAATATTTGGCACGTATCTTGGGTGGCCGTCTGTCAACTCAGGTAACGTTCTTTAGAATATTTTCATTTGCTCAAATTGTTTTCTGATTCACCCATGTATTTTAGGCCACGATTCACTATTTACTATTTATGTTTCTACGTATTTTAATTAATTACTAACTCGGTAACTACCAATTCGAATTACAATCATCAAATCAAGATGGAATTTGTTACCTACAAGTTATACAATTGTTATCCATTTCTGTTGACAGTTTACAACAATCCATCATTTCTGTGCTGCGTCTCCATTCTGCACCGTCCGTTTCTGTTCCTCGTTATAACTACAACAGGTCAGATATGCATAGTTTAAAAGTTATTATTTACGAACCAAACCATTGCTGTAATCGACAACTTAAGAAGACTTCAGCTACCGGTTCCATCGCCTGTAGATTTATTGTTGGTTTGCTGCATTTTCATATTATCATTCGGACTGTTACACATTGAGGTTACGTACCTTTTTTTATATCCTATTAATTCACTCATCGATTAAATAGTTGTAAAACGTCACCTGTATCGCATTTACATGTAATGAAATTCTCTGTTGTTGTAACTCATAATTTAGACTCATAATTTAAACGAATATTATTTTTTTAAACCCAAAAGGTCAGTATCTTAATTATGTGTAATAATGCTGAAAGTTTAAATTTTAGTTTAGATTAAAAAGTGATGATAATCACACAAATTTAAGGAAGATTGAATGCATTCACCCGCACAGATATTGTTGTACGTACAAAAACTTTAACAAATGAAATAAAAGCTAGCACATGTAAAATTGACCTTGCCAAGAGCACATATAAAGATGATTCATTTTACAAGTGAGTACTTATAAAGTTATGAATTCAATAACTTAAGTCTTTACCGAGCTGGTAGCATAGTGGTGACACGATCTGCTTAGCATTCGGGAGGTAATGGGTTCGATTCCCGTTACCGTCTACCTTGTATGAGGTTTTTTCAGGGGGTTTTCCTCATACACATGTAGCGGCATGGCCACTGCGTATATGCACACCATGTGCGGCTGCTTAGGCGAATTCTGGAGTAGTATTTCCCCCCTCAGAACCCTAACTCCGTTCCTTCCGATCCTATCCTGACCACACCCATCCTTAATCGCACCATGCATATATACGTAATGTATGTATGTATGCTGGGAATCCATGATTGTGGCTGAAGGAGCTCGGAAAGCTCGAGCAGCCCGTCCTCCCCCCTTGGGGAGGGAATGAAATACGTGGCCTTTTCCTTTTCCTTTGCATTTGAAAAGTTAAATATTACAAGCACACGTAGTTACGAAAGCATAGAAATATGTGTCAACTTAGCTTTGGCTCTCCAAATGTTCTTATGTTTATTACAGACTTTAAGGTCTGCCCAAAATGACATCAGCAGATAGAATGAAGATGTATCAGCATTATACCCATTCTATTAAATAAAACATTTTAATAAAGCAAGTAGTCATTTCGGAAATGAGTTCATAATTATCGGACCTCCGTAGATACACAGAATACAAGGAAAAGCTTTAAGATATTATCTTACTGAGGTAAAATTACATTATATTAATACCAAGTTCAGGCTAAGTAAAATTTCAACTGATGTCAGTGTCTCAAAACCCAAAGTTAGCTTAAAACGTTTAAAAGAGATACATAAGAACTATTGAAAGTTAATGGTTATACTCGTGTCCTGACGAGATTACGATAAGCTATACAAAAAGGATATTGTGCAAAAGCATTAGTTGATAAAGGTTATGTTCGTATGCCAAATAGCAGAAACTTCTCTGTTCGGGAGGTACGTTTTTTCCAGAGTTCTCTAGTTATATCGAAGGTGGGTGTTAGGTTACGTTGATGTCTGACACAATTAACTACAAACAGTTATTTCATCTAATGAGGAATAAACATGAAACACATACACGTCCATGTAATAAATAAAATCCAGAAAATATTAAAACTTCTTCAAGGATTAAAACGTCACTAGCTTAAACCAAAATCAAAAAGGGCCTTAAGAAACAAACTTTGGACTGATTATTAATAATTGTAATACCAGCGACCCCAGATCATAAAAATAAGTGTTAAATACGAATGACCATCAACATTTGAATGAAAGAAACAGGAATAATAATTAAATGATTTTAACAGCTATTAAACTCATCAAACATTGTAGCATAAGTAACGAAAGAACCAGGGCGAAGTTGTAACACCCTATCTAAAATGGCCAGCCTCGTGTTTGTACAGAGGAAACCTTCATAAATGTGTTTACGTATATTCAAACTAATTTGCAATTTCTGTAGGACATCACAACATTTAGGGATATCGTATGGAAAAGTTCAAAATATTCTAAAAAAGCACAAACATTAAATGAAATGGTTCATATTTTGTTTCATTATTTATTTCTGCATTTATAAGCATACTATTCTTATCTTTTCAGATTCTGTCGATATCAAATTGCCTTTGATTCAAGGTGTCGGACTTTAGCAATTCGTTACTAAATATGACAACCTATCGCATGTTTTGTAGCCAGACGAAGTAATTTCTAATTGTAACGGAAAGTAGTCGTAGTAATCATCATTGACTACGCAGCTAGGTGCTGCACCTCGCATAACCAATGAGGAAATGGAATGTTACTGTCTGGCGTAAAATAATTTTTTTTTAACAACCTACCTGGTCTATTCGAAGACATTGACCTACACGTCGAAAGGACGATGGTCTTCCCATATGACGGATGTCTAGCACATTTTCCGCCACATGTACAACGATTTTTTAACAAAACGTCTCCAAGCCTTCCCAGTTTCCGGACTTAACGTGCTTGGATTTCTATTTGTAGGGGTGGGTGAATAATATTGTTTACCAAACTAGAGTGACGACTGACGAAAACTTATTACGTAGAATTCAAGATGCAATAGTTCAATACCGGTGGCAGAAATAAAATGTTCAGTGCAGTACAAAAGAGACTGGATCCAATCCAGTTGTATACTGAAAATGATGACCAGCAGTTCGAGCACTTCGGGCATCTTGTTAAATTAGTCGTGTCCAAGACCACAGAAAACTTGAAATATATCAAACTTTTTTTACACTACGTATTTACGTTAAGTGTGCGACTTGTTCAAACCTCAAATTAGTTGCTACATTAACACATCTTTCGTTTCGGTACCATAAGATCTGTTGAGGTATTTTTTTTAAATACTCCATTATTAATTTATTTTTCATTAGAGGTCAAAAATACATGGTTTGGTTTAAATTTGTTTAAAAAATTGACCGCCAAAGATGTATGGAATAAGTAATTGTGGGAATTTTCATTTGTATAGGGTGTGTTCAAAAAGATTTACGATGACTCGTGCATTTCAGAATTTTCTTAAGCTTTTGGATCAATTTATTTTGAAGTGTGACTGAATTTGAATGGTGAATGGTTTTACTGAGTAGGCTGCAATCCTGTCTTCCACAGTCAGATAGGATTAATTTACCATCCCGCCCAAGACTATTTATTTTAGCAAAATTTAAGATTGCGGTGGCGCCGAGAGACAATTTTCTCGGACTGCGCCTTGTGAGTTGTAGATTAATGGTAAGTGTAAAGTGTTTGAAACTACTTTTCAATCATTTTACTCCTTATATCGACCACGCACATTTCCACTGTAGCTGGCTTGGTAACCCGCTTATTTCGGTAAGCGTAAGCCTAGTGTTGTTTTGACGTATAACAGTGTCCACGAACGTTTTATTTTACCTGCACGTGTTTGTTATAAAATATACTACACTAAAAAACATGTAAATAAGACAATGAGCTAAACTTACGCAGCACACATATCTAAACTGTTTCTTTCAGTATATTTATTTTTAACTCCATTTTAAGCTGCCCAAGTGCAACTTATGAAAAGAACTGGTGAAGGCATATAGTCGAGCATTATTAAATTTCGGAGTTTTGGGCATTCGATGTTTTGGGAATCTTGAGCTTTGGTCATTCGGCGCATATGTCAAATTGTCGGCGTAGTTGTCTAACATTAAGATTCGGCACAATGGATGCACTTGAGGGAATGGTCGTCTGAGTTTTGGTTACAATGGGCGTAATGGTCCAATATTGAAGTTTGACGAAATGGACGCAGTCTGCGAAATCGTCATCTGCGTTTTGGCCACGTTAGGCGTTTTCGACTTATATGGTGTTGGTGTTTTGAACATTCGGAGAAACTTTTTCGGCGTTTTTCACAGAGTAAAAGCCTAACTCTAAAATTCGGGGGAATGGGTGTAGTGGCCGAAATGATTGTTGGAATTTTAGTCAAGTTAGGCGCTTTGGACCATTAAAATATTGAGTCGAAGGAATGTCCTAGATCCAAGCTTTGTGATGCGTCACAACGTCAAAAAGTTCGCTTGTGTGCACAACATATCTGCGTTCTGAACCAGTTATCGACTTGTGGTTTTCGTTATACGAATACATATATATATATATATATATATATATATATATATATATATATATATATATATATATATATATATATATATATATATATAATACAGGGTGTCCCATTAAGAATGGGAAACAGAACAACCGCAGATTCCTCAATTTAAAATAAAACGATTAAGCGAAACATGCTTAGATAAAATGTTGAAAAATGAAAAACTATTAATGACAATAATTTTTTTAATACACTGTTCAGGCTGTCCCAAATTCGACGGCAAGCATGGGGATCTCGCTTATTATGAGAGATAGGATATAGGTTTAAATTCGGTACTTTTGCTAAATTCGATGCTGAGTAATAATCTGAAAAGGAATTTGAGCTAACTCGAATGGATTGGTTTTATGCTCAAAAACCAAAAAAAATCGATTTTGGTTTTTCGCGTTTGGCCACCTTATTATTAGGAATTTTCAAAATTCGATTAAACGTTACTAAGGCACCTTTCTACGCACAATACTAATACGGTGTTAAAAATATTATGTGACGTTTCGTTTATTCTGAACCGTCATCAGGTTTATTTTATCTTATGGGGGTTAAGATATATTTTTATGTCGTTGGATGGAGAATATTATGCTGATTTTAGCTATATATAACACTTTATGGTTTGATCGACTGCGAACTAAAATAATGAGAAAAATACGAAGAACAAGATTCCGCCTTCTTGGATCCAGCAAGGAATAATTACACTAGTTCTACTTATTTAATTTGTTAAACTCGTTAGAACATCCAAAAAAATATAAAAACAGTTAAACAATTTAAAAAAAAACATTAGTAAACAACTCAAACAAGTAGGTCTATGTAACACGGTCATAATAGGGACAACGCAAATTTATCGATAGGTAACAACAAAATAATTACACAGACAAACAAACAAAAATTATTATAATAAATGTTCGAACAAGTTTCCTCCTTCTTGAATACAGTAACGAATTCTTCTTCAACAATTGTTTACGCTTCTTTGAATGGTTCGCCTGGGAATTTGACGAAGTTCATTAACAACCCTATTCTGGAGTTCTTCTATATTTTGCGGTGGTTTCTTATAAATCATATTTTTTAAATAGCCCCAGAGGAAGTAATCTAAAGGTGTTAAATCTGGACTTCTTGCTGGCCACCCAAGTGGTCCCCTATTTCCCATCCATTTATCAGGAAATTCGCCGTTAAGATATTCACTTATTATCGCAGAATTATGAGGAGGAGCTCCGTCCATTTGCCATCAGAGAGTCCATCTTTCGTTTAGCGGAACATCATCCAAAAGGTCTGATATTTCGTGTGTTAGAAATGCGAGGTAGCGTTGAGACGTTAGGATACCTTCGTAAATAATTGGCCTATCCTTCCAGATTCCAACCCACACATTAAAGGACCGGTGGCCTTGTCCTCGCATTTGCCTGTTAATTCGTGGATTTTCAACGGACCAGTAGTGCTCGTTATTACGATTAAACAATCCATTAGTGGAAAAATTGCACTCATCCGTCCAAATTAGTTGATTGAGAAAGTTGCGATTTTCCAGCATTTTGGTATTAAGTTGGTTACAAGAATCCAACCGTCTCATATCGTCCCCAGGCCGAGGAGTTTGACTAACGTGTAATTTAAATAGTTTATTACGGTGTTGCTTTAACACTCGCCAAACTGTCGTTTTTGGCACTTCAATAGTTTACTCTATTTCTCTGGTAGATGTTGAAGGATTTTCTTGAACCTAAGATGGATAACATAAAGTCATAACTCTCAAAAAAAAATGTCTGTTGAAATTAGCAGTGAAGTGAGTGGAAATTCTTATAATTAGTATAATACTAACAAATAGTACCTGATGTAATATTTATTCTTCGGTATCTCTGTCTAGTCTGCTACCATATGCATTTCGAGGTTTCTGAAAACATCCAAATTCTCGCAAATTGTGGTCTAATTTTAAAAAATATCTCTGGTTTGGTTGCTGCCTCTCCGGATATTCCTCTAAATATCTTTGTTCTGCTCTGACACTATTTCTATTGCAGCTGTGAAATATCCTTATCATGTCTCGTTTTTCTGAATGTGAAAACATTCTAAAGAAACTTGCAAATTTTAGAGCACTAACACGAAGGATCTTGCAGTTATTACCCTTTTTACAATTAGAAAATGACATTACAAAAGCCAACTCCTGCGTTTTGTTTGATTCATGGGTATCGTGATAATGTAATATTTAGTTTTTAATTTAAGAGTATTTTAGTTCGCAGTCGACCAAACCATGAAGTGTTATAATATTGCTAAAATCAGCATAACATTCTCCATCCAACGCCATAAAAATATGTCTTAACCCCGATAAGAAAAAATAAACCTTTCAATACCGTATTAGTATTGTGCGTAAAAAGTTGCCTTAATAATGTTTAATCGAATTTTGAAAATTTCTAATAATAAGGTAGCCAAACGCGAAAAACAAAAATCGAAATTTTTAGTTTTTTGAGTATAAAACCAAATCCATTCGAGTTAGCTCAAATTTTTTTTCAGATTATTACTCGGCATCGAATTTAGCAAAATTTCTGAATTTAAACCTATATCGTATCTCTTATAATAAGCGAGATCCCCATGTTTGCCCTCGAATTTGGGACAGCCTGTTCAATTTTACTTGAATCGATACGCTTGTACAATATCATAAAATACACCTAACAGCAGAAAAATCAGTTCAGTACGCTTTACCAGTGGCGTACGGCAGGAGTAAGTAATACTTGCACCCCTTCTAAATGTTACGCCGCTGCCCAAATACTAATTTTGACTATAATTTTAATTTTTCTGATATTTTCTAAGTAAATAATCTACAGTTGTTAGTTTGTTGTCATTGGTTTTCGAGATATTCGCAGTTAAAGACAGAAAGGTATGTACTTTTTATTTGTATTACTATTACTCATTTGCATTTTTATAATTTTGTCTTAAAACTAAATAAAGTGGAAACAAAATTTATGAATTAGTTATTTTTAGATAGTTTACTTTTATTTGATTTAGTAGGTTTATTCTAATTTTTAAGTTCCTAATAGGTACGTTGCGATCGTGAGAATATTTATTTCGTTATAATTGTGAATTTGGGCAGTAGGCGTTGATTTATGCTGTCATTGTCAGTTAACTATCCGTTTCGATAAATGATTAATGTTATTAATAACTGTAATATTATTGTAAAATGCCACGTCATAATGAATTTTCCAATTTAGAAATAAGGGACATGGTTTGTACTTATGCCCAGAATAATTTTAATGGCAGAGTCGCTAAGAGGCGATATTCAGAATTGTATCCACATAGACAGCAACCAGGACACAAAATTTTCAAATGTTTGTATGACAGGTTGTGCGAAAAGGGGGCATTTCGACCAAAACTTGAAACAGCACGACCTAGATTGATTACAGTAGATGAGGAGGATGAAATTTTGACTCAAGTAACTATCGATCCGCTAAGTACTCGTAGAATATCTGCAGCAACTGGGGTAAGCCGCTCTACTGTTCATAGGATTTTGAAAAGAGAACAATTATATCCTTATCACTTTACGCCAGTACAACATTTACTCGTACGCGATCCTCCTGTGAGATTGCAGTTCTGTAGAAATTTGCTTAACAAGCACACTAATGATCCAATGTTTTTAAATAAAATTTTATTTACCGACGAAGCAACTTTTACCCGCAGAGGGGTTTATAACTGGCGAAACAGTCATTTCTGGGCTACTGTAAATCCACACCTGCCAAGGGAGAACCACTTCCAAACAGGATTTTTTATTAATGTTTGGGTGGGTATTATTGGAAATTACATAATTGGTCCGTACGAGCTTCCTCACAGATTAAATGGGATAGAATACCTAAATTTTCTTCAAAACCATATGGAGGATATGTTAGACGATATTCCTTTAAATTTACGTCATAACTTCTGGTTTATGATGGATGGTGCGCCAGCCCATTTCACGTTACCTGTTCGGAATTACCTAAATTTACGTTTTCCACATAGTTGGATTGGACGTGGAAGCGAATTTGCTTGGCCACCACGCAGTCTTGAATTTAATCCTTTAGATTTTTATTATTAGGGATGCATCAAAACCCTTGTTTATGGTGAACCAATAAATACCCGTCAGGAACTTTGGAACAAAATTCAGAATGCTGCTGCTGACATTCGACAAAATCAAGCAAATCAGTTGTTTAAAGTGAGATAGTCTTTAGTTGCACGTCTAATGAAGTGTGTACAAGTTAATGGTGGACACATTGAAAATTTGTTACAGTAAAAATGTCATTACATTAGTTTCTGTTTTGTTTCGTTTTGAGACAAAATTATAAAAATGCAAATAAGTAATAATAATACAAATAAAAAGTACATGCCTTTCTGTCTTAAACTGCGAATATATCGAAAACCAATTACTTTGCAATAAACTAACAAGTGTAGATTATTATTTAGAAAATATCAGAAAAATTAAAATTATAGTCAAAATTAGTATTTTAACAGCGGCGTAACATTTAGAATGGGTACAAGTATTATTTAGTCCTGCCGTACGCCACTGGTAAAGCGTACTGAACTGATTTTTCTGCTGTTAGGTGTATTTTATGATATTGAACAGGCGTAACGATTTAAGTAAAATTGTACAGTGTAGTAAAAAAATTATGGTCATTAATAGTTTTTCAGTTTTCAACTTCAACACCCCATATTTCGGAAACGAGTAACATTTTATTTTATTTATTTTAAATTGAGGAATCTGCGGTGTTCTTGTCAACATTTTGGCCTAATTATTGTCAAAAAATTATGTTTATACACTAATTTGGTTGGGGTTAGGATTTAATTCCCTTGATAATTAAATGATAAATTCTGTACATTTTAAGTATTAGCAACTGCTTGGGTCGAGTTTTAGATTCCCTGCAGCACCAAGAGCTAGACACCGTAATGCATGTGTGTTATTCGGAGTCTGGGTAATATTTTGCCCAAAAACTGTATACAATTCGGTTTGTGTCGCCGCAAAATGGATTTACCCACTAATCTAGGTTGTGTGAGTCATGAGGGTTTATCAGCATTTCCGATAAATTTTGCCCAAATTAATATTTATGCACCAATTTCTTCAGGGTTGTGGTAAAATAAATTTTCCTAGATGATCTAAGACTATTTTCTGTGCCCCAGTAGTGTCACTATTTGCCATACCTAAACTCAGACTTGCGTTGGAGACAAAATAAAGTCTGTCTACGTTACACTAACTCCAGGAGTGTTTGTCAACATTTTGAGGTTAAGTGTCAAAGGAACCATAGTTCTTTTCAAGATTCAACACCTTAGAAGTTGAAATATCACTACTTCAAAAGGAAATTAGTTCATGTTCTGGGGCTAGAATCTGTGAAAAAGACATTTAAAGTTGGATCATCAATCATCAACCCGTCAAAAGGATTCTGTTTCTCGTGTTGGTCATGTAGGAGAGGTAATAGCTAATACACATGGAGTTTACTGATCTATTAAGAAGGGTTTGTAGCTTATTTTATGAAACACACATCCACCCACAAACCGTATACATATTAATACTACTAATAATTACTTATTTTAATTTAAATTTGCATTATTATTAAGATAATAAAAATAAAAGGTATACACTGTACTATGTAACAGGAAAACCAGCACATAGTCACTATCAATAGCCTTGTTTATGTCATGTATAAGGGGTGTAACCTGTAATGTACCCAAAAGGCCCATACTTCACATGTTAGGGTTGAATTTGTCACAATGGCCCTAAATGTTTGGGGTAATTCGTGGTCTTAAGTGTTCGGAGGATTCATCGTTTTAGACAAAAATAAAAACTGTTTTATGTTTACATGTTTTCACCATTGTTACACATAATTAAAATACTTAGCTTTTTTAGTAAGTGTATATTTTTGTATTTATATTTTGCACAAATCTACTCGTTTCCGTAATAATTACAGTTGCCACCTTACTAGTACTTCAACTGTAATTGTTTGTCACCGGGTGTGAAAACTTTACGTAAATTACTTCAGATAATTTTTTTGCTCCTCGTTTTTCGATATTTTGGTTTTAAAAGTGAAAAGATTTATAAATTTTTGTTTCCAAGTATTAATGTATTGAGTATTGAAATAAATTTTTTAATGGTTAATGTATTTAGAGTATGGCATTAAAAAATTCATGTCGTTTAAATTAAACGTAATTTGAGTAATATGAGGTATGGATATAAAATTGTTTTTACTGCTATTTGAGGATGTTAAAGTTTTTTTGTTACAAGTTAAAATTTGGAATTTCAATTCGGTAAAGACGTATAGGTTTTTTTGTTTATTATCACTGATAATGTCAAGATTTAATTACGTTTCATTCACAGGTGATACTTGCATTACAATCAAAGTAACGTTAGAATAGTTTTTGTGTGAATCAACGTTCTCGTTATTTTTAATTTTTGTGAAATTTGTTTAATGGATTTGAAATTGCATAATGTAAAATTGTATTAAGTATAAAATGATTACGTTGTATGGTACACCCGTTTGCGAATTTAAATTGTAGCCACCAATCTGTCACCTTTCTTTTCGATAATATTTTAGTTCTTAAACAAATGGTTTGGATTTTATATACCTTATATTAAGGTTTATTATCGTAAAGTTTCGTTATCATAGACATATCACAATACACGAGGTACCTTTGGGAACGCAATTTGGACTGATGGTGTAATTCCTTTCCGATTTAGTGCCAAGAAGCTATCGTTTTTCGCGTGTGTGTAGCAAATAAAGCACAACCTTAGCGTATATAGTGCCGATTTAATAAGTCTTAATTAGATAAAATTAATGTAGCTGTAAATAAAATTATAGTTGTGTACATGTTAATGTTAACCAGATGAAGAAGTGACCGAAGCGTATGGTTATTGGTTTAGAGATTCGCCACTATAAAGTTTATGTAAACATAAATTTCAGAATTAAGAAGCTATTAGTTTCCATCAAACATACACCGAGTGGAGCGATTGCTGAGATATTGTTGTAAGAAAGAAAGGGAAGTTCAATTGACCATTTGTGCTGTGTGAGGTAACTATTTTTCTGAAATTATATGCGTTGGTGATTTTAATAAAATGTTTATTTGTACTTATTAAGACGAATAAATATGCCTTCTCTTAGTTTATTTTAACACGTTAATGGACACTTGAAAAAGTGAGGAGGAACTTCCGATGACACTTCTGTATCTTCAGTGTTTTTGCTGATATTGTTGAGTATGTTGTATCTCCATATTTTCCGAAGGACGGCTATAGACGTCGGCGCCAAATTACAGGCGTTTTTCGCAGCGATGTGATACAGAGGTCTAAAGACGTCGCTCTGTAAAATAAAACAAAAATGCGGAACATATGTATTTATTGATATGAACAAATTATTGAAAAATTATGATACGTGCCATAATTTATAACATGACGCAGGACACAGTGGTGGTTTCTCTGAACAGTTTTCACATCTGCATCTCGTTTCTTTTCCTATTTTGTTTTTGGTGAATTTTCTACGTTTAAGAATGAGACTTTTCATTTGCTGACGTATATGCTTGTTTTATTTTCTTGCCCAAATATGTTCACCTTTACGAAGGTTTTTTTTCGTAACTAAGGTGGGGAGTCCTCGACGATCTTTTCTTAAAGTGCCCGTAGAATGAGCCTTATATTTTAATAATTTCGCGGACAAAAAGACGCTATTGTAAAAGTTGTCCATGTAAATGTGGTGACCCTTGTTCAAGTATGGTTTCAGTAATCTAACTACAAGCTGTTCTATCTTAGATTCATTATCTCCAAGCGGTCCGTCTGGGCATCTTCCACTATATGTCTCCAAATTCAAAATGTACCCATCATAGGTTGTGAGTTCGTAAAATTTACTGCCTTATTTTGATTTTTTATTTTTTACATATTTCCTAAATGAAAGGCGTTATCTGAACAGTAGTATTGATTCGTCCAATGACAATGATTCACATGGAGAATATACCAAATTACTGTTTTTACCACAAGATCCAACAAGCTTCTGACTTTCTTAAGTCGATCTTGACTATCTCCATTGGTAGAATTTGAACTTAGGCATCTGAGTTTTTGTTCAAACCGCCGCCCGCTTAAGCCGCGCAAAAAGACTAGATGGTAACACAATGCATTATATGTAAATAAGTGCCTCATTACAGGTGTTTTTATGTGCCCTTGATGAATACATAGAGCAATTAATTTCGGAAACTATACAGGCTTGAATTCATGACTAGTTTTAGGACGCCCTGTATGGTATAACTGTGTTCCATTATTATTTATACTTGTTGGTAACAGATTCATTACATCTGTGTCCCATATCTGATCAAATACTTCATCTGCAGACAGCAGCCGCTTTATGTCGCCAATTTTGCTGCCGGATTGAGTTGCAACAAACGTAAAATTAGGGATATCAGAGGAATCTTTTTACAAAACTCTATATTTTCGGTGGAGTCGTCATTAATGGAAGTGTCATTATTCTCTCTAAAGATGGCATCTACTTCCCCAGGAATTTAATTTCTACCTCCACCATCCTCCTCTCCAACAACATAATTCGGGTCACTAAGCGTACCCTGAAGTGAAGCACTAGATGACGAAGAAGATGAGGGTTAATAGTCTGAGTCAACGTTGAATTCTTCACCGTCACTGTAGGGATCGTATTCAGAAGTAAAGTCATCGCTACTCGCTTCATCAAGCCACTTCAAGAGATGATCTTCCTTGATGTAAATAAACACCAGTTTAATTATTATGCTATTTGTGATATAACTTACACGTACAAGCACACCTTTATGGAAAAATAAGCACATTCACAAAAATTTAAGCAATTTAAGTATAAACAAACGAAAATACCGCAAAAGAAAGCGATAAAACTGGCTGCATCCGTGCACTTGTTGGCTGCGACTGCCACTAAACCTTAAAACAAATCACGCTACAAACCATATTCTCCCACCACCCTCGACCTGTTTTTATGTTGTTCATGTGCTTAATATGACACTCGAGTGTTTTACCATGCAAATTCGACGTCTGGTAACGCTGCAGCCAAGGAATGGACGAAATTTGAACGACATATTTTGACGTCCAATAAATGAGATGTCACATCACACACATTTTAAAAGACGTCTATGAACGCCAATGCCCGTGAACGTGTTAAGTAACGTCTAGATATACCTTCTCTCCGCCATATAGCCAATACGTCACAATAAATTCGCGTTAAGATCAACATTCACCTATCACAATTGAGTATTTCGTTCGTTTCTTTGCCGCGTCGAAAATTCCAACGCGGAAGAAGACGCTAACTGTGCGAAATAAACGTAGCCATCTTGAATTACTTTGTAATTTCACTAAAAACTTTCCGAAGAAATCATCAATTGCTATTACATTCACTCTGTAAATTATTCAGATTATCCCTCAACTTTGTATGCAAATCTCGCGAATCTTATTTCCGCACAATCTAACGAACTCCTTCACATTCTATCACTTCATTCTTGAACATGCATTAAATTTTCCATTATTGCATCATATTACAAAATTTATACAAACAAAAATATGAATCCATATTCCTTACTGCACGTTAATAAAACTTCATTGTATCGTAAACTCAATCACTCATACGTCTACTACCACCTCTTGAGTCCAAATTCCTCCATGCACAGTAGCAAAAAGACCAGTGGTTTTACGAGTGTCGTATCTATAATAATTTACTAAAACATTATTTCTCAACCAAATTTAACGCTTTCAACACAAAAATCTTTCTACATCATTCAAATATTCCTTCACCTGATAACCAATGCCTCACTAAATTCCAGTGGCGTATCAATTACAACACATTACATTACGCATGCAGAAAAAAACTATTTTCATGCAAACTCACTTCAGCTACATTCAAAATACGTTGCATACGTTATAAAAATACTACACATACACGGTGCATCAAAATAACATTACACCGTATTCTCCAACTGTATCCGTGGTGTCGATATGGGTATTGTCTGTGAAGTGAATAAATCTTTGTATAAGTAGAAATCTATTTCTTCGCATTGAGTTAGAAACTAAATAATTTTTGGCACCATTATTTACATCCCAATACATTCGTTTGGAAGGAAATTAATTGTACCCACTTAGGATGCCAAGGAGACATTTTATTTCAGATAAAATTGGGAATATTTTCGTGTTTCATCAACCAAATAGTTGATCACTTCTCATCAAAGAATAATTCGAAAATATGTACACAAAACATGTTAGCAAGACGCTGGTAATCTTCTATTGGAAAGTACGGAAGAATGAAGGCTGAAGATCTCCTTCAATCTTTCAAAGAGCTATTTTTTTATCATGGAGATAATTTTTAATCCAGTCGTCTAACAGTGGACCATGTGTATCACTAATTGATGTCGAAGGAATAGAATATCGTGACGTAGAAGGCACAGAAGAGGATTATCCATCGCTGAAAATGACTGCATATGTGGTACCGAGGGTACGTGTAACAAACCTTTTTATGTATGTTTAAAATTTACGTTCACATTGGCAACTTAAGTGCATTTCGTGTAGCGTTAGTTGCATACCTTATTTGCGTAATAATGTCCATATAGTTCTTTTAATAAATTATTTCAAATATTATACGTCTGCACATCTCTTTCCGCGCTTCGAGTCATTTTCGATCATTGCGCAGGGTTACTTTGAGCGTCCTTCATTCATTGCTTGAATTACGTGTTTAAGTAGAAGCCATGTTTGCTTTGTTTAAATTTTTTATTAAGAGTGCCTCATTTATATGGTGAGTTATTAAAATTATTATACTGAAATTTGAGACATTTACATTTTAGGCAATTTTACCTATACTCTTACCACTTATTTTTACTTTAAGTTTAATTTTATTTTAACGTTAACTTTGCAAGATGATTTAATAGCTTTTGCTACTACAAAGTGGGATTTAAATTACCAAATTTTACTTTGAACCATGCCAAATCAATTCAGTTTGGAGGTTTATAAAGAAATTTCTATATATTTGGAATTACGAGCATATCAATCTGATGTTTACTTCAACTTCCATCAGAATTGTGCAATAAATTTAAAGTGTGAGTCGACATCATTTCCTTATCTGCTGAAGTTCCAGCTACACCCAAAATGTAAAAGAAATTACTTCAGATATTTCATATTGATAATTAATTCGTATTTTAGTTTAAGGTAGTTAATTAAGAATCACTAACATTAGTTTTCAAGAGATCATCCTTATAATCAAAGTAAGTATCGTAATAAAACTCCTTGTTGTCATAATTTTTTACTTGTTATTTTCATGAGTTTTTTGTGACTTTCCTATTTTTAAGGTTTATTTGTTCCTTAAAAACAAATTGGCATCCGAGATTACATTATTTATTTTCAGGTTTGAAGCAGCACCTTTTTTTGTAAAGCGAAAATATCTAAGAAATTCTATTTTTTGTTGATAAGCAAATCAAATGTTACTGAACCTGGATCTATTAATCTACCGATGAGCAAAGTGGCATAAAATCTTCTAGTTATCCCTTATTTTCCATAGCTAATTATAGCTCGGGGCTAGATAATAATAATCATAAGTGGGTGAATTATTTATACGACACCCGTTAAGATTACAAACGTCTTCATCATTTCTGTCAGTACGTCTATTATTTATAAATTTCATTTCCGCGAGGGCACGTAATTGGCGACCTGTTAGGTTGTGACTACGAATCTTCATCTGTATCTATATTAGGTTCAGGAAGTTCAATAAATATCTGATCTATTTCATTAAATCTATTTCGCTAATATTGTTTGAAGGCGACTACTAATGTTACCCAAACCCAATGCAGTGAACGAAATTATTCTCCCACCAATAATAGTAAAATTGCGCATGTCTTCATAATAACTAATTTACCGATAACATGTAGTATTACTGGTCGTTAATGGGTTAACACCGGATTTCTGAAATGTTGTGTAAATTCATGAAACGGAACTTGATAACGCATACATTTTTGGAAGCTTTTAGATTGTAACGTTTTGTTTTTGTCTTTTACGTATTTGAAAAGTATTCAAAATTTTTACAAATGGTAATCGCCTTTAGAATATCCGTTGAAAACGAAATTAAGTTTTCGGTTTGGCTATCAAGCTTAGATGTGAGTCTAAGTTAAGGTGTGGTTTACGTATTGGTATCGATAGGTAGTGGAATCCCTATTACTAATTTAGTTGAGAAGTAATTAATTCCGTTGCAAATAATAGTTTTTTATATTGTGTAAATTTTGTCAATCATAACAAGTATAAATTATTACTTTGTATTAAAATGTAGTGTGGGAAGCATATATCGCAGTTTTTAAGAATATTTTAGGCGACAGGTTGACGGGAGTTTTCGATAAAGTTTCTGGTATTAAACAAAGAGTTTCGCTCTATATACGAAGCGTTAAGGACTAGCGTCGCAATGACATCAATAACGCAAGGGATATCAGTTACGTATCACAACAAACCGTTAGTTATGTTGTGTATTTTTCTGATGCTAATTTTTCAGGTCGGCTCACGAATTCAATTCGTTTTTGACGCAATTTCAAAATTTAAGTAATAAATTGTTATGATTGGTTAATTAGAAGGTAAAAGAGATGATAAGGAAGATAGCTGACACTGAAGGAGGTTGAAGTCAGTCTAGTCCAAGATGTAGGCGAAGGCTCGAATTTTTTGTTTGCGGTTTCGCAATGTACGCGACAGGGGTTAGTGTATTAAGAGGGAACGAGTTCATACTGTGAGGGTGTACCGAACGTTACCGCAGGAGGATTCTCCAATTCCACTGGATATGATCTTAGAGAAGTTTCAGCAGACCCCCGGTTTATTATATCGTAGTGTTTCGTTTTATTAATAGTGACAATTTTCGGTCATAGAAATAATTGGTTTTAGTGTTTTTTTATGAAGTGCTGAACCTTTACTCTGTTGAACGGCTATCGCATCTTGGTTATGCGGAATATGTTAACGAGTTCCTGGTTAAAGGGGTTGTTTCGGTTACACAGTGCAGCTCAAACAAATAAAGTACAAACTTGCTGTATATAGTGCCCCTTTAGTAAATTTTAGAGTAAATAACTTAACGTCAAA
Organism: Vesta saturnalis; assembly: GCA_036346205.1. NCBI lineage: Eukaryota > Metazoa > Arthropoda > Insecta > Coleoptera > Lampyridae > Vesta > Vesta saturnalis. The sequence continues at coordinate 1,418,977 of JARFJB010000542.1, read as the reverse complement.
GAACGCTTTGTACATAAAGCAGTGCTCGCAGGTACGGATAAATATTTGTGCATTTACGTTAAATCATTGTATGTGTGTGCTTTTAGTTGAATTGACTGTGGTAATTTACTTGGAAGAATTATAAATAGGAAGTTTCCGTTTGTGAGATATTATTTTAAGAGCATTACCATAGAAATTCAAAGGAGCTCTATCGAGCCAGCCCCTGGTGGACCGTTACATGACCTATTTTATCGTAGTCCAGAGGAGGGAGAATATTCTATGCCGTCTGTTGTTGATCGCAGTGTCAGTGAAGGTAAAATTTCACATTTTATTCGATGTTGATAGCAATAAAGTTTGTTTTTTTATTTTTTTTTAATGTTAGTGTGGGGGATGGAAACGCTTGCTTTTGTGTAAACTGTTTTATAAGAATCTTTCAGGCCTTTTATCATTCGTGCTCATTGTCACGATTCACTTCATTAGTATCCTGACTTTTGCTTGTTTAATTTTGTATATTGAAACTTTTAAGTGAACTGCAAAATTTAATGTGTTTGCATTGTACTAACTATATTAAAATTTTGAGATATATGTGAAGTAGATCGGTAGTTGACCGATCAGCTGTTTGTTTTTGCATACGATAGTTTTGCGAGTAATTGCAACTGTTGAGTTTTGTTATAGGAATCATCTGATCAGCTGTCGATTACCTGGAGTTGCCAGAAGGTAAGCAGTTTGTTTGAAAATGAGCTGTGTATTTTCAAATTTAGGAACTTCAACTCGGATTTCGTCGTTTATTAAATTTTAAGAATAATTACCGGTTTGGTCAGTTATTTTTGGATATTTAACCCAACGATTTTAGAGCTGTTTATCGAAATATTTAGGGGGTTTTGAGTTTTATTATCGCAATTTTGCGGTTTTTATACGAATCTTAAGGTTTTATTGTGGTTTGAATGAATTTTACGTAAATATTTTTGGTGTAGAATTTTGGTAGAGATGGGGGTTTTATTTTGAGTGAACATTGTTGTTTCCTGTTAGACCATTATTAAGAACTAGTTCATGACGTTTTTCCGCTATAAATGAATCTAACAGGTGGCGCTTTTTTGACATTTTTTTTCCCGATTTTGACGTGTCTGGAGTTGTAAGGATTGCGCTTTTGCAGCATTATGTAAGAACCCCGCTCATACAACGCAGGTATAATATGCGTACAAATTGCCTTTACGGGCTGGTGCTTTAAAAAGTATTTGGCCCGTAACAACCATTACAAGTCTTTGTCATGTATTTTATTGTACTCGTTTTCCGCTTGATCCGATTTGAATTGTTTTTTAAAAATGCGTTCAACAATTTTATCACACAAAATACATACATATCACGTTGGTTGGTTAATGTGGTTTTTATCTAATTATAAGGAATCAAACTTTTGTAGATTTTCTGATTACCAGTAAGAATTTTTTGTAAATACTGTCATACATCATGTTTGTTACCGTGACAAAGGCTTTATTTCAAATTACTTCGCAAATCTAAACATGACTCTATAGAGCCCGATTGTTTTATCATATAGTTAATTAAAGAAGTAGAAGCTTCTGTTGCTTCTAAGCTGCAATTGTTAATTGAATACCTAGTTAAGATGAAGTTATATTCGAAGAATGAAAAGGAAAACTCAAAACCTTCCCCATCCAAAACTTTTTAATTCTTGAATCAGGTGTAACAGGTTCAAGCGGCATTAGAACGTCGCACGGGCAAACAACCGAAAGGGCCAACTATCTCGTCATAAGGCCATGAGTTATAATAAAATTCTGCCGTCACGATAATACGGTCAGTATGATGGGGTAATGACTTGGACGCCATCCTGTCTTGATCCGTGTAAAATGTACGCAAACAAAAAGAGGGGTACTAGCATAAAATAGGAAAAAATATTTTAATCTACATTATGCGTGAACAACTCACAAATAATACAGTCAAAGGAAAGATTCACACGCTTTAACATCAGTATACTGTTCCTTTGCAAACGAAATTTCGCACTTAGAAGAAACTCAATTTAGTTTAACAAACATCCATTAAAATTACTTTTGAACAAACAAACGCCCAATTTCAACGTATAGAACAACAGTTTTTATCACCGGATACGGTATAAAGGTGAATCACATCTTAAAATTTTAAAAATGGTACAAAATTAGCATTCCTTCGTTTTACTGCTATTAAAGCGCTTTGAAAGCTCAAGATTGGCGCCGCATGCTCTTTTAATTAAAACTAAATGTTATACCTTAAAAAGAAATGATGATAAACCATGTAGACGTTATCACCAGCATTCCACATTAAACAAAGGAATCTAAACATCTAAAGATATACGTGAATAAATGACTAACTGATTTCGTAAATACGTCTATAACACATAAACATGTGACTTTTTAAATACTAAAAATTGGTGACACGTACTTATAATCTTTAATGAAAACAAACAACGTTTATATTTATTGTAAACCAAACTAGCAGTAAGCACTTGAAAAGTTTTACCTTGCACATTCAGGTCGACAATATAAGAACAGTAAGGGATGCCCGGTTATCGGACCTGCTTTGCCAGGTCAGTACGATACTTGCCGTTCTTCAATTATATTCTTCACAACAGAAAAAATTCTACTGCATTAGCTGATGGTTGAATAAAATCACCGTCGGCGGGGCTGTGCGTAATTTATTTGGGGCACTAAAGTTATATTCAAAAATGACAACCAACACGCAACATCCGTCAACGAAAGCTCTAAAAATTACAAAAGTCTAACAAAGCTGTTCAAACGTATTTTCTCTTAGGTGATTGTAGTTCACCGGGAAAACAGAATTACTAAAATAAGGTGTGTTCTGCAAACTCCTCAACAAAATACGCATGGTGAAATGAGATAGTAACCTCTCTAAACTTCACCACTGAACACGCTACTAAAACACACAAGACGTAAAGGAGGTTAACAACGCCACCGCTCTACCACCGGGTATTAGCTTACGCACGTCACACTCGACTCCACACTCGACAATTAATAATTTGCTTTCGTGATTCATTAGACATATTTCACCTGGAACAATAAGCCTTATTGTCAACTTACAGGTCTTCCTATGAGACGTAATCTATTTCTTTTGCAAAAATTTTCCATTCCAACTTAGAAATCAGGGTAAATCTGTTAGGCAAGCATGTAAAAATACAAATGGTGCAATGTTCGATGACATAAATGTACGGGTTCTGGTGTTTGCAGAGGAGTCAAGTGACAATGGGGGTGAGTTGCAAACTGCTCTGAGGAAGCTTGATATAGTCTGTGAGAGCATTGACCTAAAGGTAAACCTAAAATTGTGCTGTTCAATCGGGAAAGTGAAACGGAGAGTAGAGTATTTACCCTGCATGATGAAATTGTGGAACACGTAGACGAGTTGGTATATCTGGATAGAATGTTCACTGCAGATGATACAATGGATGGCGATTGGACGACGGATCAATGCAGGAAGGAAAGTGATTGGAAGTATGTGTACCATAATTAAAAACGAATATATGAGTGCAGCTGCAAAACGAGTCATCAATAATGGTGTGTTTTTGTCCCGTGAGTACTGCATGGAAATGAGGCATAGGTATGTCAAATAAAGTATAAAAGAAAAATGAATGCCGTGGGCATGAGATTCGCTTCTGGTAGAACGAGAACGGATAAGATGAAAAATGAGTGTATAATGAAGGAGTATGGCGAAGAAAAGGCGATGATAGATAGGTATAAAAGTAGTACACTACGTTGGTTTGGTAACATTGAAAAAATGAACAACGCAAGATTAACGAAATTAAAAGGGAATGTCAGAGACAATGTATGAATCTAGCGGAAGCTAGGGAGGTACGGAGAGATAGCAACAAGGGAATAGGTGACTGTTACGTAATGTAAAATCAGATTAATACGTACGGATGTCAATTCTAAATATAATAAGATTATATTTAGAATTGACATCCGTTCTACACACATAAAGACAAAATTTACATCGATTGGGGCTTGAACCTTGGTGGCGCAGTTGGTAGCGCGGTACTCTAGCAAAGTACAGGTCGTAGGTTCGAATCCTACTCGAGGTAAACTTTTTATTTATGTATTTAATAAAATTAATAATAATTTTTAATTACATATTTACCTTTGAACTTATTCGTTCATAACAAAGAACTTATAATAATTTTTATTTATGTATTTAATAAAATTAATAATAATTTTTAATTACTTTTTCATTAGTTTTGTAGGACGTCTATCTTCTGCTGTATAGTTCAAATAAGGTTTTTTTTTTCACGACGAATAGCAGATGTTACAGAATTATGTAACAATTTGCAATAGTTCCAATTCGCTACGAGCTTAGAACTAAATTTCCTTAATGCCTTATTTCTGCTAGATATTAATAATTTAATGTTGTCAGTTAGCCATGGAGATTTCGTCTTTGTTATTTTAACTGTACGGCTTGGTACAACTTTATCCAAAATGAGTAACATACTATTAAGAAAATCAACCATGTCATCCACCGAAGTAAGTCTGGTCCCAGTTCAACGATTTTATCTCAAAGTCAAATGCATCCAAGTTAATATCTTTAAATTCCGGTATTCACGCATTAGAGGATATTTATGTAAGAGTATAGCAAGATCAAAAGCAATTAAACTGCGGTCTGAAATATCTTCCATTGAATGCAAGCTGTGATTGCTAAAGACCTCGGGAGAGAAAGACGTAATAAAACGGTCTATGAGTGTAGAAGAATGCCTTTTACTGTGTAAGGATGGCTGAAGCTCACATTTTACAGCTGATTTTTGCTGGAACTGTTGAAACCTAATATACTAACTTGTTTTTCGTTCTTTTTACAGACTTTGAAAAATTATAATAAAATGTGCTACTTTTTTATATAATACGTTTCTTTTCCTAGACCTTATCCGTAAGTATTAAACACAACTAGTTGTTATTAGTGGAATAGTAAAACTAACTTTACAAAGAAGATACAAAGGGTCGAAAGCCGGCAAGCGGGGTAAATCTGCAGGAATTAATGCAGTTGAAGGGAGAAATCTAGTTCATGGTTTAGTGACAGCTGCTGAATGGGGTTTCCCTTTATCATACTTAGACATTATTAATCTTGTAAAATGTTATTTTGATAGGAGAGAAGTGAACCACAAATCCTTCAAGAATAACCTTCCTGAGGTTGACTGGAGTCGAGCTAAAGCTAGCCAGCCTGTGATGAACACAGGAATTTGAATAATAATCTTAAAAACATAACACTTAGTAGAGTTTGACAAAACACATATGACTGATAAATCCGGGCGGTCCAGGATGATAACTCGTCGGGGAAGTAAACGAGTTGAACAGGTGATCGATTCTTTAAAATCGAGTTCGTTTGTGGTGTTTTCTGGTTAAGCATTGGGAATACTATTAGCTCCCTATGTCCAAAGGCATGTAGATACAACCGATCAAAGTGGCTAATTTGAAGACTGGGTTTTCACGATATTTTCACTTAACATAAGTCCTCACAAAGGAAAACTTCCAAAAATCTTTACTGAGTGACGATCGAGCTAGTCATCTTTCCCTGAAAGTTATAACAGTACGTGAAGAAAATAGAATATGATTTGTGTTCATTTCCCCGAACAGTAGACATTCATGCCAGCCCTGTGATGTTTCCTTTTTTAGACCTCTGACACATTCCTGGAGTTCTAAATTTTTAGAGTTGAAGAAGTCGAACCGAGAGTCAATACCAAAAGACAAGTTCCCAAGGCTATTGAAGTGGACATTAGGTGGGATGTCTGAGGTAAGTATCTAAGAATATCTCAAAGCAGGATTTAAAGCTTGTGATATATTTTCTTTTGTCCTAATGAAGTTTTGAAAAGGCCTCCAGACAGACAATAAGTCAGTGGCTACTGGAGATATTTCAATTGATAGAACTTGAAATAAGTCATGTCCTGAAAGCTTTGTAGATGTAATAACAACTACACGATTTGGAGAAGTCCCTAGACAAAGAGTGTCACATTAGAAGGGGTTTGCAGCCCTTGGAGAGAGTGTTTGTGTACAGTATTTATGAGACTATGTGGAGAGTAATCTCTCAAATAATTGGTAGAAAAATATTTTGTTTGTAAAGCAAAACGACCACTCGCCTCGTATTATACATGACAATCCCCTTTTAAACACATCATTTCACATATGTAATTATTTTAATAAATCATGTAAACTTTTCGTATGTATAAAAAAATCCCGTTTTTGTTCAATTTCTGTTTAGAAGAAATTAATTGAAGTCTAGAAAATAAAAAAAGATAGCGCACAATAGTACACAATCGGATGACGTTTCAAGTTCTACAATTTACGAGACAGAAAAATTTCTTGAAAACCACAAGGTCTGTTGACCTTTAAAAGTAGGTTAGACAAGATGCTAAAAATAGAACAAAAGTTCATTGATCTTTTGAAGGTTAAAGTTTATTGACCTCTAGCGGTATCATATTACAATTCTTAGAAATCAGTTCATGGAAACAGGAGGGGTGAGAGTCTAAATTTTATTGACACCTTGAAGGTCAAATTCTTGCAAATCTAACCAGTTCTAGGAAATTTCCAAACAAGTCACGAGTCACGTGATATTACTTAAAAATCTAATCAGTTCCTAGCAACCCCAGGTGCATTAACCTTTTTCTAGGTCAAAAGATGGTTTCTCAGTTCTTGGAAATCTAACAATAGAATTAAAGCCTGGATCAGAAGTGAGGATTGGATGAGGGTAATCAATAATCCAGCACCTATTAGTAACGCTTTGAAAATATGTGTGACCTCGAGATATTTAAAGGTTGCAGTGATAGGTATGGCTGTAATTAATACTAAGTATGGTGAACGTATAGTGATGGAAAAGGCTGATTTTAAATGTGTATTACCCAAGCACTTTTATGAGTGTTTCAAAGAAGAATTTATGGTCTGTTCATTAGTAGTTTAGGTGCAGCTGGAAAAACAACAGTCATAAAAGTTTGTTTTTAATAGTAGTGCTTCAACCCCACCATATCTAAATTAACTGCAGTCATTTCTTGAACATTGTTTAGTCGTAGAGCAATTTCGAGCAAGTAAAGTCTGTATCTAATTAAAATGCGAGCAGCAATAAATTCATTCCTGGAACGATCAAAACTCAGAAGTTCACCGTTACATATGGATACCCCACATAGTTGCAGTAACAATATGAATAATTTAACATTGTGCTGTCAATACAGTCATGGTAGCTGTAGTAGTAAAAATAAAAATGAAGAAAATCTAGATGAAGGTTATTATTCTAACACTGACTGGCCATCATTTCAATACAAAGATGATTTATCAAAAGCGTACAAATAAGCAGCCCACAAATATCCAATCGATTGAGTTTATTACAAAATGTCGACGATACTCATCATGCAAAACATAGAAAATGAATACTGTTCACCCCTAAACATTGCGCCAGTAGTGCGTGTGGGTTGTGTGAACTGCGATCATTGGAATAATTTGGTGTTAGGTATGAAGGAATGGAATAAACTAACTACCGTCGTTCTCGTGAGAAAGAGTTCCTTGGCAGTGATGATGACGTTTATAAATACATTAAAGATGTTGTGAATACTATATAACAAATAAACAATTGTGTGGTGTTGATGTTATATTGCAAAGGTAAATTGCACAAAGGTCTAACTCTGTGAGGTACAAACTTATGTAGCTTACTGTAATTGAGAACACATTGATCTTCAGGCGTGGGGGAAGCAGAGATTTATCCGTAGGTGTAATCAGTATTACCATTTGTTTATTTTGGACACCACTCAATTTCTAGGTTTAATAATTAAATTACAACATAAATTGAGAAAGGTTGTTTCTCAAAGCATAATAGGTAATCTGAATAAACACTATGTACAGTTACTAAATATTCCATATATATATGATATATATATATATATATATATATATATATATATATATATATAGATTTAATAAATATTACGTAATGTCTGATTAGTATCAGCATAAAATAACTAAAACAATATTTCTCGTAAAACCTTACGTTATTTAAATTACTAAACTAAATACTGTAAAACCTTATAATTATTTATTATTAAAATTCAAAATGTAATATGATCAACACTGTATTTAATAATGAAACGTGTATACCTATGTCAACAAATTACAGTTGCGATAGGTTATGAACTCAAATGTTTTTATCTTAGGAGCAGAACCCAGCTGTTCCTTTCTAACTGTATCAACTCATATGTTAATTAGTTAAACTGAACTCAAAAGATAAGTACTTACTTGTACAAAATAAATATTTTAATCTTGTCTTATATATAACTGTATATATATATATATATTATATATAATTAAGACAAATATACGATAATGTAAAGGTAATTCTCATTTGTATTCAACGTGCAAATAAACGAAATATAAACGTACAGGAAGGTACTATAACTTTCATCTGTTTTCAACATAAAAATAGACGAACGGTAGGATATGTTAACGTAAGGCAGTTTTCCATTAAACGTTCCACGCAGAATAGGTATAACAGCATGTGTGATTTATGCAAAACAAAGGTATCTCCATGTATATTCGTAAAGGTGGCAATGCATTATCAGGCGCTATTCCATGCAAGTAAAGATCGTGAAGTCACACCACGCCTCCACAACGATACGGAAATTTACCAAAATAAAAGCTTTTTCTTAACATAAGCGGTTTCCTTGTACCTACTTTTTTCCCCATAAAATGGAACAAAACGCAACAAAAAGATAAAGTACTAAACGATAAGAAGCACCGAACGGAAATGCCTAAGCGTGTTCAATTCGTAATTATGTAGACTAAAGAGAAAATATCGAGATATAAAAAATTTTATTATTGAACGAAAAAAGAAATGCTTAAAAATACTAATGTAATGTAAATATATTTAGCAATAATAATGCAAATTTCGAAATTTAAATTAAAATAACGATAGACAATAATTGGCAGGTTACAACTAAGTATAATGTTAATTCGCATAACAGTGTAGGCTTAATGGAAATATTGTATCATGGTCCTCCTTGTATAACGTACAGTAGAATGGGGATACTTTGACCATTTTTTTTTCTTTAAAGTTAAATAATTTTTTGTTGGTAAAGATAAAAATTAACAAAAAAAAACTGTAACATCGGTTTTTGCTGTTCTACCGATTATCGAAATATGAAGAAAAAAAATACAGTAGGTTTCGAGCAAAAAATAAAAAACTCCTTGATCAAAGTTATACTGAAAGTGGGAATACTTTGATCACCCCTGTTTTTTCAACGAAATTCTAAAGTATCCCCAACGTTTTAAATATCTGCGTTTTTAAAAAAATTGTATTCCTTTATTTGAACTTTTATAGCCAAATATAGAAGGTGGGGGAACAATGATCAACCCAAAATTTAAAAAATAAACTTTATTTCTTATAATATGTAAGGACAACTTAAATAGTAACATAGTATAACATTTTTTATGAAAGTATTTGTTTTAACCTGACGGCAATTACAAAAAATCGTTTGAAACAAAACATTTCTTATAAAAATACCTATTTATCTTAAGCTAGAAAAACTGTAACAAATAGGTATAAACTTTTACTTAACACTTACAGCCAATTCAAGCACATTAATAGTTTTGTTGAAAGTGTAAATTATGTTTTCATCTTCATCTAATTCTTGACTTGGTGGCGGCAATATGTCTAGAATCTCCTCTTCGTTAATTTCTGCGATATTATTAAGCACTCGTCTAAATTTTGATTTATTTACTTTTATTTATTTATCTACTGATTTGAAGCCTACAACTGTGATTTCACTCTCAATCTCGACAATCTGACACACATATTGACATATCTTTCCACTTTTAGTAAGAAATTTAGATAAGAGAAATTGCCCCACCTGTAAATTTCTGTTATTCTCGGCTGTTTCATCATCGTCATTGTCGAACTCGGCTGCCTCAACCAAAGATGATTAATTTTCATTTTCCTCGCCATCAGAATTGGGTAAATCAATTTAATTTCCCCTATATGTAGCGACACTGCATCCTGGAACAGCGAGTCGTTTCTTCTTCCTCTGCAGACTGCTAGGCCCGCCAAATCTTTGTTCTTTTAGAAGATTTGTTAAAGCAGACTCTACCATTTCACCTGGATTCTCTGTTTCCTTATCAGGGAGTTTCTGAAGAACTTAGTTTCGATTAAGTGGGAACAATCCGCAAGCCGGAAATCCACTTTTCAGAACTCTTTTAATAGCCTCTTGTTCATCATCATTATTCCTTGATGCTACGCTGTTTAATCTAACGAAACATTTATTGAGCAAGGCGGGAAACATGTTTTTGGGCACTGTGTTTAGCCGCAAGTTTTGAAGCTTCCATATAAAACAGCACGCCAAGCTGTCTTCATTGGGCGGAAGAATGCCACGTCCAATGGCTGACACAAATGTGTCGAGTTGGCGACTAAGCATACAAAATCAATGTCGTTTTCATTGCAAAGTTGTAGTACCAAGGGGTCCATATGCGCTGATAAATTTTCGCGTATCAATGCTTTGCTGCCTTCTAAACGTTTAGCATGCGGAAGAAATACCATCTTAAACCAGTCCCTAAAAGTTTCTCCGTTTAACCATACACTTAAGGTGCGGTTGTAACGTGTTCCTTGATTGCAACAAGCCTTTGTATAACATGGATGTCCCACAGGGCCATTCTCTTTCCATGTGTCATATAAATGATGACTTTTATATATGACATAGGGTGGCAACAGCGTACCATCTGCAGAGCCGCAAACCATTATTGTTGCACTACTTTTCGAATGATTCAAGACTTTTTCGAGATACTTAACCCCCCTTCTGTATAAGCACTTTTTCTTCCCTGGATCATCCTCAAGGTTTGACTCATAATAATTAAATATATTTGATACAGGGAGGTTTTTAATAACATTTTCTATATTATCGAAAAACTGTCCTAAAGTTTCTTTTGAAACTGCAGCTCTGCTTCTCTTAATGTTAGTTGCCACCCTTTGCCCATAAGCGTTTTTGTTCCTTTCGAACAAATTATATGCCCAGTCAGCTCCGGGTATATTATTTTTGAACCAGGTAATAATAATACCTGTTCTATCTAAGTAGTATTTGGCCATCATGCGTATATCGAATAGGGTTAGAGGAAAGCCCCAGTCTCCGCATTTTGCTGCTGCCTGAAGAATCGCTTACTCCTCCTCGTGACTAAATACTGGAGGCCGTCCAGGTTTTCGTCCATGCTGTCCTTTGAATTTATTATACAAAGTGCCAAACTTCCTGGCAAATAATCTGCATAACGACGGGATGCAGGTATTCTTTTGTGTTTACGAGGCATCTGCGGAAAGAAAAACGTGTGATCATTGTTACAACATACCCCCTATCAAAGTTACCCCAGTCATTAAATATAAGTGTTACACCACTGCCTCTCTCTCTCTCTCTCTCTCTCTCTCTCTCTCTCTCTCTTTATATATATATATATATATATATATATATATATATATATATATATATATATATATATATATATATATATATATATCTGATTTAATTATGTAAGCAGTTGCACTAATACTCAAACAAAAGCATAAAATCAAAGACATTAAAAATTATTTAAATCTTACCTTTGCAGCAGGAAAGTTATTTCAGTCAGGAAAATCACGCAAAATAATAATTCACCTTATATCACGCTTATTATACGTTCGGCAGTCAACTGAATCAAGTGCTCACCGAATTTCGCTGGCAAAACCATGCGAGAGTAAACCTGAGTTGGAGAAATGAATCCCGTTCAAAAACTAACGTAAGAAGTTCTTTTGTATTAAGGCAAAGTTATAATCAAAGTATACCCGTTTTTGATCGTGTGATCTCAATGTAAGTATAAATACCCTGCTTTATCCACCTAGGTATACAATGTTAGCTAAGAAGCGAAAAAGTGCAATTGACACTAATCAATACACTTCCGGTTGAATAGCATTTCCCCGGTTTCAAGTTACCAATTTTGAGAAACGACTCGCCCCGGTGACCTGGTATCAATAATTTAGATTCTTAGTGTGAACTTCATATCACTTGCAAAGATTACTGAGATTTCGAAATTCATAAATAGACATAAAGGAAATCAAATTTTATAAGAAACAGCTTGGGAACGCTTTAAATAATCAGACGCAACATTAGGTGAACGAACTGCAGCTTTAGCAGTCGGTACCACCTTAAAAGCAATGAGAAAATTAGGAATGAGTTACAAACGTCCATCCAAACAGAAGATGAAATCATTATGCGATGGTGGAAATTTATTACATTTACGAAAAATCATAGCTAAAGAAATTAAACCTAACGGAAGTGTTACAGACGTAATGAAGCGGGCGCGTGGGGGCGACCACCAATCGAAGTGATTAACTACTTTCAGGTATGTAAAATATATTTCAATCACCAAGATCAAGTATTTAACACAATTATTTGAGTACAACTATGAATACAATATTTATATAAATAATTGATACATCAAATCCTCTCAGTTATGTCAATAATATTCAATTTACAAGGTGTTGGTAACACCTGGATACAACCTCTATCCACCGATAGAACTAGATTTGGGTTGGTTGGATTTTACGGTTGCAACAGCATTAGAAACATTCATACAGGCAACGATAGATTTTATTTTAGATCTCATTTGCAAGTGATTAATATTCCACACGGTGCATATGAATTAGATGAAATTAGCGAATATCTCAAAATTAAAATACCCACAAACAAGTTTATGATTAAAGTTAACATTACACCTAATGTGAGATGAACGATTCATTTGAGATCGATTTTGCTAACGAAAATAGCATTGGTCGAATGCAAGAGTCTAAAATGCTGGAACCAAATATTTTACATACGCCTGCCATAGGCATTCGAATACTTAAACGTACTAATCTACAAGTAGAGTGCAACATTATAAAAGGATGTAATACAAAAGTATTACATGAGATTGGCATTTCAGTTCCACCAGGTGTAGATAAAACTCCAATCAATACTCAATATTTAGAAGTAAGCACCCACCGTAATTAGTAATATAACAATTTACTTGACTAATCAAAAGAGTAAAATAATAGACTTTGGTGAAAGTGAACCATTCACAGTACATTTAGAACTAGAAGAACATAGGACTGAGAATTAATCAAGCACCAATTCCAGCTTTCAAAAATTAAGATAAAAGACATCATCCCTAAAGTAAGTCGTTAATTACAAATCGACCGCCATAGCGGTTAACATCTGCAGAAAAATACTTCCTCAATTTGTTTAAAAATTCTCAGCGACAGTGGGAGAATCATTAAACGTCTTTCAAAACAAACAAAATACACCTAGTTCGCGTTCGGTGTTTCTTAATTATGTGTGGTTCCTGGGTGTATTTTGTTTGTTACAGATCCTGCCACAGTTCCAATCTTTCAGATTTTTCAAGTCTTCCAGAACGTACATTTTGATGATAATATAATTGAATCAGATATTAACACTTATCTTCAGCATGGATCTTCTAAACATGGACCCTCCGAAGAAATACACATTTTAATTCAAAGAATGGAAGCTTGAGCTCAAAAAAGGAGATGATAGGAAATCATGCAATAACCTATAATTTCCCCAACCATGTTATCGTAGAAATTCGTTATGAGTTAGGTGGTCAAAGAGTGGACATTCGCAGAAATCCAGACATAACGTCTGCACTTGAAGGATACATTTCTTATACGCAAGCACTAAGTCATTTGGGGTGGTTACCAAAGAATGAAGAACTATTATAAATAGAATTCGATGAGCAAGAAGAATGGTTTACAGTATGAATACCAATGAACCATTTGTAATAATAAATGATCATCGTCAAGTAATTGTAAATATGCGTTGATTAGAGATAAGAGTTGATTTTAATTTCGACCGAGAAGCGACACAAACTGCTACTATGATAACGTTGATGCGACTATAACCATAAATAAAATTCAATAGAAAGTACCACACTTAACACTTGGCTAAACTTTATTTGTTTGAAGGAATCAATAAAAATTCTATTATTACTCTTCCGTTTCGTCAATAGGAGTTACCTGCTTTAGAACAAGCAACCTCAGACATGTGACCCATAAAAATGTCAACGCAACTGGAAAAAGGGCGTTGGGTAATTGCTGCATTCTAACAAATTAAAAGGTACACAAATTCGACAAAGGCTCAAAATTTTGATCACATTAACATCAGAAACCCTAAGGTACATCTGAATTCTGAATATTATCCATATGAAGCAATGCATTTGAACTTTAGTGCTAACCTGCATATAACAACCTTTTAAAATTTGTGTGTGAAATGCGATTACTATCATAAAGATGAAACCGGTGCCACGCACACACGCACGCACGCACGCACGCACACACGCGGGCACGTCCGCACGCGGGCGTACGCGCACACGCGCACACGCGCGCACACGCGCACACGCACACGCGCACACGCGCACACGCACACACGCACACTCGCACACACGCACACACGCACACACGCACACGCACACGCACACACGCACACGCACACACGCATACACGCACACACGCACACACGCACACCACACACGCACACACACACACGCACACACACACCACACAGCACACACGCACACGCACACAGCACACAGCACACACGACACCACACACACGCACACACGCACACACGCACACAGCACACACGCACACACGCACACACACACGCACACACGCACACACGCACACGCACACACGCACAGACGCACACACGCACACTCACTCACGCGCACACGCACACACGCGCACATGCGCACACGCGCACACGCACACACGCGCACACGCGCACACGCGCACACGCGCACACCCACCCACACAACCACACACACACCCACAAACCCACACACCCACGCACACCTACACACCCACACATCCACACACCCACACACCCACCGACCCACACACACACACACACACACACGTTTTAGAAAAAGATGACGTCGAAGCAGCTGCGATGACACAATTTCACCTTATATAGATCGGTTGACCCTGAGACGATAGCAGAGCAGTACCGATCATACGTACAGCCAGTAACATAAAGCAGGAAACCCAGTATGAACGCCCGGCCCGATTCGGCATTGCACTGTACGGTACCGACCGGCAGGTCTGTAAACCCATTTGTAACGACTGACACGTCACCTGATTGGAAAAGGTGCTGAATCATTTTTTCAGTCACAATGGAGAGTTCGTCGGAAGGGTTAATAATAATAAGTGCAGTTCGTGCTGATGTGGAAGAGTGGGAACAGAAGAAATTACGACACATGACATATTTAAAAGAGGAGAGAGTATGGCAAATTTCATCATCTTTTCCCAGATTTATTAAAGATGATGCAAAATTTTTTCTGTATTTTCGGATGTCTGTAAATAAATTTTACGAGTTGCTTAACATTCTACCTTTTTCGAAAAAATACACGCCGTTTAGAGAACCTGTCAGCTGTGAGGAGCGCGTTGCACTGACGCTGAAGTAAGTAAACATGGCACATACGAGGAAAAAATAAACTGTTTACATGCTCATAAAGATTTAATAATTTGATTAATAACGTTTGTAAAAAATGTTTAACTTAAAAAACATAGTATTTATGGCCATAAAAACTTGAAAACCTTTTCTTGAAGCTGTTGTGGTCCAGCTAAAGATTCAGTAGGTGAAGCTAAGGAGTGTTATGATGGTTAAACTCTGGAGAAGGTACTGCACAATAGGAGGTACTTGATGCACTTGAAACAGGTGTATACGACGGATCCCATAACGTTGAAACTGCATTTTACATTTTTAGTTAGTTGTTTGGTTCATATTCATTAACAAGATTTGAAATCTTTCCTTTTATTTCTTTTTGAAGGTGTATGGTAAAGGAATTAACTGTATGCTCCATTGCTTTGAAAAAAGAAGATAACGCATCACTTTTTCGCACGAAACCTCCCTATGTTTTTCCCTGTTTGAAGATAGTCCTGTAGAACTACTGGAGGTGAAGACTGTACAAGTAGAGCAACCTTTTTTAACGTAGGAACTGCTTTACATGTGTCTTTAGGTTTTGAGGTCATTTCATATTCATTACTTACTTGCTGCCCTTCTCTGGCAGCAACCTCCTGGTCTTTATTGATATCGTTGTTATGGATGGATTTTCTTAGTCGCTTGCCTACTTGCAGTCCTTCGTTTCCGGTAAGCTTCTCTGAAGCAATCTCGAAGAGATATCCATTTTTTTCTACACTCAGTAGCTGAAAAAGTAAAAATAACATGATACTTCCATAATTAATAATTTTATATATTATTATAGTAGTATAAATGCTTTTTGTATGTAAAAGAATTAATAATACTGAAGTACTGTGTTTTGGTTTCAGGTTTCTTGATCATGTTAATTCATTCACAACACTATCATTTAGCTACAAACTTGGGTACACAACAGTTCGTCGAATTGTATAAGAAACTTATTTAGGAAATCTTAGAACCTATTGCTCTAACAAATTCCATCAATGAGGACAGATTGAGCGGAAATTTAATGAATTATCCAAATTGTTACGGAGCATTAGATGGCTAGCATGTGGTTATGGAAAAACCTCCAAGAAGTGGGTCACTCTTTTTCAACTATAAACACCAGCATAATATTATTATAAGTTTTTGTTATGAACCAATAAGTTCAAAGGTAAATATGTAATTAAAAATTATTATTAACTTTATTAAATACATAAATAAAAAGTTTACCTCGAGTAGGATTTGAACCTACGACCTGTACTTTGCTATAGTACCGCGCTAACTGCGCCATCGAGATTCAAGCCCCAATAGATGTAAATTTTGTCTTTACGTATGTAGAACTGATGTAAAGATAATATTATGAGGCGTATACGACTACAGACACTCGTGCACGGAGAGTAATCGAAAATGCATTTGGGTTGTTTACCAAAAAATTTAAATGGTATTCTACAAAATACAATATAGTTCCTAAAAATATTGATAAAATCGTACTAGATACAGTAGTCCTGCACAATTTTTTGAGAAACGATAAATGTTGTTGGCAAACAGGTGAATTAGAGAAAGAAGACTTTTGTCTTTTTCGTGATCTTCCTCATATTGGCGGTCGAATTCCTTTTTCGGCAGAAAGAATCAGGGATGCCTTCACCGACTATTTTGTGTCTCCAAAAGTGGAAGTGTACCTTGGCAACTTCAACGTGTATATAGTGTAAGAAGATAATGTAATATTAATAGTATAATAATATAAAGGATGGACCATAAAATGCCAAATGAGAAATTGGCCTTGTTTTGTTTTCATTGGTCCACCCTGTACATTTAACTAGTTGTAACAATAACATTGTCAATAAGCAAATTTTTGTTCTCGTTGCATTTCTTAAAAAACTAGCTCGATTCAGTATTTTTTAAAATTGGTTTAATGGGAACTACTACAAATAAAAAAATGAAAGGAAATAACTGCATGTACTATATAATAAATAAATTACAGTTTGACCTTAAAGTGGTAAATGAACTCTCCCGTTTTCACGAACTAATTCTACTTTCGGAAGAACTGCGATACCCCCAATAATATTAATTTCATTAAGTGTATATCCATTAGCTTGTAAGGATTTTGTTATATATTTATCTTTCAAAAAATCTGGACCACAAATTCGTTTTTCTCGATCTACTAAGGATTTAATTACACAAATTTTTTGACGGGGATGGTTGGTTCATAATTTATGAAAGTACCTGTGAGAATGCGTCGGTTTTCCGTAAACCTTGAAAGATCGTGAATTAGTAGTTTTAGATGTTAGTATGTCAAGAAACAGTAAACTTCTATCAGTTTCCTGTTTCATGGTAAAGGAAGGAAAGAAAAGGGACACGTATTTAATTCCCTCCGCAAGGGAGAGGGCGGGCTGCTCGAGCTTTCCGACCTCCTTTAGCCACAATCATGGATTTCCAGCATACATACATACATTACATATATATAAATGATGGGATTAAGGATGGGTGTGGTCAGGATAACATCGGAAGGAACGGAGTTAGGCTTCTGAGGGGGAAATACTACTCCAGTATTCACCTAAGTACCACAAATGGTGTGCATATACGCAGTGACCATGCCGGTACATTTGTATGAGGAAAACCCCCTGAAAAAACCTCATACAGGGGAGACTGTAACAGGAATCGAACCCATTACCTCCCGAATGCTAAGCAGGTCGTATCACCACTACGCTACCAGCTCTGTTTTCATGGTAAAAAAACCAATCGCAAAAATTAAAAATTCAAGTAGTGCTTTTTCTCCATGTCCCCAACTAACAACTGTGTCATCTACATGTCTTTACCAAACTAAAGGTTTTTTAGTTTAGTTTTTAGCTGTTTCAAATATTGCCATGTAAAAGTTAGCTATTAGGATGACTAAGAGGACTGTCCAATGCTTCACCATCACGCTGTCCATAGAATTTTGTTATTCCACTGAAAATAAATCGTAGTAAGACAGCGTTGAAAATAAATTGATATATCCTTTTGAAAAATATAATCAATATATTCAATGGCTTCCTTTAGACGAATTTTTGTAAAAAGTGAAACAACGTCAAAGCTGACCGTTATATCGCCCTCTTCAGATTTGAAATTATACACGTTTTCAATGAGGTCGGCAGAATTTTTAATATAATGGAATGTCTTGCCTTCATGAAGTTGTATAGAAATATAAGTTGCTTTGCAAGATTGTATGTAGCAAAACCCATCGCACTAATAATAAGCCTTAAAGGAATATTAGGTTTATGGATTTTTGGTAGATGATATAGTTTTTGTGAAACAGTTTTGGAGTTTCAGGAATAGATGATAATTTAAAAGGTTTAAAAGTTTCCAAAAGAAACCTTTTTGTAGGATATTTTGGTAGTTCACGATAAATATGTGCATCCAACGGTTTCTCTACTTTAATATTGTCCTTCATATTTAATATAACAGTTGCATTACCTTTATCTGATTTTAATATTATTGTATTTTCATTACGTTTAAGATCAAATAAAGCACGACGCTGACGAAAGGATAAGTTCCTCTTCGGAGGTTTTGCTTTACGTAATCTGTTAACAGTTTTATATCTAACTTTGTTATCGCAAAGTTTCAACAGTATCGTCTGAAAAAATATGATCAGAAAGGTTTATAACTGTCTTTTTTATTATCAAGGGATGGTCTATTATGTATGGGTCTATATTTTTTCCTTTGTTCTTCCTAGACTGGAAGTAAACGCTGCACCAATTATATATTAAATTACCACACTATAGTTTAACATAAGTAATTGAATATAAAATTAAAATTAAAAACTACATAAAAGGTTCTGCAATGTGTTTTTAATGTAAAGTAACACTTACATTTATTAGCGAAGGTATTTTTTTTTTGTTAGATTTAATTGATGTTAAGTTTCAATTGGTGAACGCTATTGTTAATTTCAAATTAAGGTTTTTGATAACTTTCAGATTTTCATCATAATATGTTAAGCTTGTTCCTTGATTATCACATTATTCACTGTTAGGCTTTCTACCGTTAGAGAGTGTTCTGATTTGTCACCTTCAAGGTAGTTTAACAATATTTAATTTATTAAAGATCCACTTACTCTTTACTGAAATTGTATTCCATGGTTGGCTTTATACGTTTATCAAACTGTCGTAGGCAATTCAACGAAAAAACCGATGCACGTAATTAATTTATTTAGCTAGCTTCAAGTTATTCATGCTATTTCGTATGTCCCCATGACTCAAAAGGAGATAGAAACAATCTAGAACGTAGGGAATGGTCTTCATTTTATCCCTTTATTCTCAGATGTAATTTATTGTAGATTTATTTCTGGGATTTCTATCTTAGATCAATCAAACCGCTTACTGGTAGTCATCGACATATGGTCACTTTTCAATGCCGGTGTAGACTTTTCTCAGTTCAACCACAACTGCTGGATAGTAAAAGTCAGAATATTCAATTAAAACCTGTACCCCAAGTGTGGAAGCAAGTTTGAATTATCAGTTTCTTAGCTTTAATTTGTTCATTCAATTTCTTTTTTTATAATATTTACGTCAGTTAATTGCATTATGAACTCAAGTTTCATCATTCTTACAGCTTAGGTTAATAAGAATGCTAAGTTGAGGCAACCGTCTATTTAATTATGATTAACGTTCATTATTAGCGGGGAAATTTCTGAAGTGTTTATTCTCATTTATTGTTTAGACATTTGTTAAATTTAATTATGACAGTTAAGGGTTGTTCACACTACCACTTTAAATATATTGTGTATATTTACTGACGAAGATTATCCGACACCATATTAGACTTACATTATGTTTGTTCTTATGGAATTTCAATTAAGTAATAATTGCACTTGGCTTGTAAAACTAAAACAAGATTAGCCTTCCGATAGGCGCGCGTATACGATACATACGCACGACAACGGTTCAACCTTGGTATTCAGAAATTTAAATAGGTGGGGATTCATCTTTCCGTCTATTTGTCGGCTGTAGTGGTGCTAACAGTTTAGTCAAATTCAGTCATTTGAAACGAGAAGTTTACAGTAGCTATAACCTTGATCGTATCTAACGGATACGTGCGACCGTTTGAGTGAGTTTTTATACTTTTATTATTATAGCTTAAATTTACGTAAAATGTTAGAATATTGTAAAATTAAGTTAAGTTGTAAATGTTTCAAGCCACTATTTTAAAAAGTTTTTCCAAAATTTATAACTTTATATATTACATACTCGCGACCGTTCATGTAACATTATTCTTTTTCAGGCAATATGACTAGCAGAAAAAACCATTTTAACCTCGATAATCCAGAAGATGTCAAAGAACTAAGAAATATGATGCTAACTAATGATTCAAGCGATGAAGACAATTATATAGACGATAGTGACACTGATGAAAAGGAAAACATACAAGAACGTGAAGGGGATTCGGAGTCCGAACAAAGCACGATAGAATGTGTCGAAGAAGATGACACCGAAAACACAGAAGCTGGCTTTTATGAAGCATTTCAAAGAAAGAAAAATAAAGTAATTAATTCTTGGAAATGTCAAAAAACTCAACTGCCACCAAGAAAGCGAGCGAAACATAATATCTTAACCCAGAAGGCAGGAGTAATCGGATAAGCCAAAAATATCACAGATATTTAGGGAATATGGAATTGCATGTTTACTGATACAATGATCGATATTGTCGTAAATAGTACCAATATATACATACGTTCTATACAAGGAAAGTATTCTCGACCCAGAGACGCACGAGAAACAGATGAAGTTGAAATAAGAGCTTTATTGGGGCTTCTCTATTTAGCTGGAGTTTACCGAGCCAATCATCTCAATCTCATGGACTTGTGGAAAATGGATGATTTTAAACAGGTAATGAGCGTAAAACGTTTTCAGTTTCTAATGCGCAGTGTTCGTTTTGACAATATGTCGACAAGAGAAGTGCGAAAGCAAACTCATCGTCTCGCTCCTATTAGAAACATTTTTGAGAAGTTCAATTTGAACTGTCAAAAATGCTATTCGCTTGGTAACAATGTTACAATAGATGAAAAACTAGAGGGTTTTAGAGGAAGATGCCAATTTATCCAGTACATTCCAAAAAAACTTAGAAAATATGGCATAAAAATCTATGCGATGGTAGATGCTAATCTATCTTATACATACAATATGGAAGTTTATTGTGGGTTGCAACCTGAAGGTCCATTCTCACTTAGCAATAAACCAAGTGATGTAGTAAAGCGTCTGGCAACCCCCCTATTCAACACAGGAAGAAATCTGACCTGTGACAACTGGTTTTCTAGTTATGAATTAGTCAAGGAATTAGCTGAAAAAGAACTATCATTTGTGGGAACCTTGAAGAAAAACAAACCTCAAATTCCCTCCGAGTTTACCAGGACGAGGAGACGTGCACCTTCTACAAGTTTATTTGGGTTCAGCAAAGAAGCGACTCTCTTACGTACCTAAACCAAACAAAAATGTAATCCTCATTTCCAGTCTTCATTATGACCAGGCTATTGACCCTAAATCCGGCGAGAAACAAAAACTCGAAATTATTACATTTTACAATCAAACTAAAGGAGGTGTTGACACAGTCGATAAACTTTGCGAAACGTACAACGTCGCTAGAAATACTAAGAGGTGGCTTCTCTTTTTTTTTCAATGCTAAACGTTGCAGCAATTAACGATTACATAATTTTTTCAGTAAATACTGAGCAAAAAATAAGTAGAAGGGAGAACTTCGTCAAAATATTCTAAAAAGAAGACACAACGATACCACTGAAGATATTGGACAATTCGGGAAAAAAAGGTGTGGACCTTTTGATGTTCAATACATTTCTGAGCCTCCATTTTCTTTATTTATTTATTTGGTCTACCCGTGGTGAGTGGTAAGTAACTTTCTGTATTTATTTGTCACCCAGTTCCTTGAAGCGGGAACAGGTATTTTCAGATTCATTGGGCCTCTATGTTATAATATAAGGCTTCTGGTGCCCCTTTACCCTTTTGTTTCTCTATAAGTGAACCTTGACCCAACCCACGAGTTGCTTTAATTACCTAGGTATATCTATTTTCGTGTGGTGACAACGTGCATCGAAAATTTAGTTGAATAATCTATATATTAACAGTAGGCTGATGTTTGCGTTCTTCATTTTCATATTTCAAACATCTTAAGAATTTGTAAAAAAACTTATTACTACTGAAGACGATTAACAACTGTAAGTGTTATCAAAACTATTACATTTGTATAAAGATAGATAAAAAAATACACCATTAAAAAACCCAAAAGGCCAAATATTTTAAGTATGGCTTCATCACTATTTCCTTTTTTAGATACGTATAGCCTTAAGATGATCTGGTAAGACAAAACATGTAGATTAACTTTAATTTTAGCTTTAACCTTCTGATTTAAGAATTAAACAGTTTTAAATCGGGAAGGTTTTGAGTAGTTTTCCTTTTCACTCTGTAATTATTATTTAAAATTTAATTACACTAGGAATTTGATGTTGATCAGTAGATAATGGAAGAACACAATATTGGTTTTAAAAAGTGAATAAACTTACACAAGGTAGGTAAATTAATAAACATGTATAACATTTTCTAGAAAGTCGTTATGAAACTGTTTGGGTTAACATGGGCGTAGGGCGCGGCGCGTCACTGAGACGCCCTAGTGGCGTCTGTGTTATTCTGCACATTCTCGTATTTTATCGTGACCAAACAATTCTGAGAATTTTTATTCAATTGTAACGTTATGAATGAATACAACATATGGTTACAATTCCAGACTATGCAACAGCATGCTGTCCAAAAATTTAAATTTTTATTTGAATTGGCACAAACATGTATGCAAATGAAACTTTAAAATATGATCCATAGAAACTTAGTCAAGTGGGTCAAAATCATAATAAAACGTCATGTAAATAGAAACCGATGAATTGCGTACAAAATAGGAAAACGGAAATCGTTTCTGTCCGGAAATAAGTCACCCCTAAATTGGCCTGGTTTCGTACTACATTTATTATTTTTTTAATATTAAACCAAACATTATGTGTCCAACTAAGATTACAAAGGAGACGTTA
Source organism: Vesta saturnalis (assembly GCA_036346205.1). NCBI lineage: Eukaryota > Metazoa > Arthropoda > Insecta > Coleoptera > Lampyridae > Vesta > Vesta saturnalis. Next base: position 1,395,458 of record JARFJB010000542.1, on the reverse strand, counting down.
ATGCATTGTAGTTATGGAATAATTGAATTTTATCATTCTGTTGGCAAAATTACAAATGCGAATGAAAAATTGTGCATAATATAATTAACTGCGCCAACTTTGCATGTATGTCATATCTTTGATAACGATTATCACATTTTATCCATGTATATTTTCGCAAGGATATAAATTAAAGATAAATTTATATAGTGTATGCGTTATGTAATTTATACGACTTTTACCATAATTTATTTCACTTATTTTTAAAAAATATGTTATAAGGACAGTTTAAGTACTAACAATAAAATATATGCTGTCTGCTGTACGGCTTCAAATTTAGTCTTGCTATGTCTGCACTGCAGTCTTATAAATATACTTGTTAAGGTTTACCACATCTAATTCTGCTAATCATACCTAAAAGGTTCAGAATTACATTTGCGCCCATCTGATATACATCATCTCCCTTCTTGAATGAAATGGAGAACTTACGTACTAAAATGTAACTATAACAATTACAGCTACTGTCCACAGGAAAAAAGTAGACGAGCTAACAAACATCAACGTCAAGAAACCAAACTATCTGGTGGATGACACCGCACTACGTTCTTGCCCATAAAGAGGATATCAAACGAAATGTAATAATACATTCTTTGAAAGAAAATTATAAAACCTCTATTGCAATACGTGCATAATGAAATTGCACAACATTGTAAAAACAGCAATTTTAGTCAGATTGACGTTTATATTTTCATATCAGAAGCAGGTTAATAAAAATCTAGATGGTAATTTGAAAAAAAATTCAGTGATCTGTTTCTCTATAAATAGGACGATAGTACAGTAGAAGCACTTCCAAGCTACTTTACACTCAAACACACACAGGCTGGAACTCACCCACACACACAATCACCTCACTCACTCACTCTCACTCACCCTCACACACCTCACTTACTCTCTACTCACTCTCATTTACTCACTAAATCTAACTCAACCACACTCCCACACTCCTCTCACTCACTCACTTTCACTCACTCTCACTCACCTCACTCACCTCACTCACACTCACTCTCACTCACCCTCACCCACTCACTCACTCCTCACCTCACCTCCCCACTCCTCACTCACTCCTCACCTCACTCCTCACTCACTCATCACTCACTCTCACTCACTCTCACTCACTCTCACTAATCTCACCACTCACTCACCACTCTCACTCACCTCACTCACTCTCACTACCACTCATCACTCACTCTCCACTCACCTCACTCCTCACCTCCACTCACCTCACCTCACTCACTCACTCACCATCACCCTCACTCACTCTCACTACACTCACTCTACTCACCTCACCTCCTCCTCACCTCACTCACTCACCTCACTAACCACTCACCTCACCACCTCACCACTCTCACTCACCTCCACTCACTCACCACTCACCTCACACTCACTCACCTCACTCACTTCACTCACTCACTCACTCTCACCCACCTCACTCACTCATCACTCCTCACTCACTCTCACTCACTCTCACCTCACTCTCACTCCACCTCCTCACTCACCTCACTCACTCTCACTCACTCTCACTCCCACCACTCCCTCACCACTCTCACCACCTCCCTCACCACCTCACCATCTCACCCTCACTCACTCTCACCACTCACCTCCCACTCCCCCTCACTCACCTCTCACTCACTCACCACCACACTCACTCTCACTCACCCTCACTCACTCACTCACCACTCATCTCCACATCCACTTCACTACTATTACTACTACTCCATATTCACTCTCCATACCACCTCATTCCACATCACTCTATATAACTCACTCCTACACACTCATCACTCACCTACTCACCACTCACATCAACATCTCACACACTCTCTACATCCTACCTACTCCTCACTCATACTCCTACTACCACTCACTCCACTCCACTCACTCACCTCACTCACTCTCCACTCACTCACCTTCACCACTCTCACTCATCACTCACTCACTCACTCACCTCCTCCCTCATCTCACTCACTCACTCATTACCACCTCACTCATCCTCCACTCTCACTCCACTCTCACTCTCTACTCATCCCTCCTCACTCACACTACTCTCTCATACCTCACTCACTCACTCCACCTCACTCACTCTACTATCACCCTCCCATATCCACTTCCATCCCTATATACTCTCACTCATATCTACCTACACTTTACATTACCCACTCACTAAACTATTACACTCACTTACTCCACTCACTCCCTCACCCACTCACTCTCACCCCACCACCTCACCACCCACCACTCACCACCCACCTCCACCCCCCACTCACCCCTCACCTCACCACTCACTCACTCCACCCCCACTCACCTCATCACTCCCTCACTCACTCACTCCTCACCTCACTCTCACCTACCACTCCCCTCCACCTCACCTCACCTCCCACTCCCACCACTCACTCACCACCACCCACCACTCCCTCACCTCACCTCACCACCATCCCACTCACCACTCACCTCACCCCACCACCACTCACTCCTCACCTCACCACCCACCTCACCTCCACCCTCCACCACCTCACTCACCCACCCCACCACCCTCCACCCACCACCACCTCACCACCACTCCCACCCACCACTCACCCCCACCATCCCCACCCTCCACTCCCTCACCCTCACTCACCCCCACCTCACTACTCACCCACTCCCCACCTCACCACCTCACCCACCTCCCTCACTCACCTCACCACCTCACCACCTCACCACCCCCACCACCACTCACCACCTCACCTCACCCCACCACCTCCCACTCACCACTACCCTCACTCACCTCCCTCACCCTCACCTCACCCACCACCCCTCCCCCACCTCACCCTCACTCACCTCCACCCTCACCCCACCTCACTCCCACCACCCCACTCACCTCACCACCCTCACTCCTCCCTCACTCACCTCCACCTCCCTCACCTCACCTCACTCACCACCCTCACCACCCCACTCACCCTCCCCTCACTCACTCACCACTCACCACCCTCACCCTCACCACTCACCCACCCCACCTCACTCCTCCCACTCACCCTCCCTCACCACCCACTCACTCACCACCCCTCACTCCCACTCTCACTCACTCACCACCTCACCTCACTCACTCTCACTCACCTCACTCACCTCACTCACCCTCACCACCTCACCTCACCCCTCACCACCTCACTCACTCTCACCCCCACCTCACCCTCACACCACCTCACTCACTCTCACCACTCACCACCTCACCCTCACCACCCCACTCACTCCCACTCACCTCACCACCTCACTCCTCACTCACCTCCTCACCTCACCTCACCACTCACTCACCTCACCCACCTCACCACTCACCACCTCACTCACCACCTCACTCACTCTCACTCACTCCTCCCCCACTCACTCTCACCCTCACTCCCTCACCTCACTCTCACCTCACCTCACTCACCCCTCACTCACCTCACTCACCTCACTCTCACCTCACCTCACCCTCCACTCTCACTCACACCTCACTCACTCCTCACTCACTCACTCACCTCACTCTCACCACTCACTCTCACTCACTCCTCACCTCACCTCACTCACTCTCACCACCTCACCTCACTCACTCACCTCACTCACCCTCACTCACCTCACTCACTCACCACCTCACTCACCTCACTCACTCACTCACTCCACTCACCACCTCCTCACTCACCTCACTCACCCTCACTCACCTCACTCACTCCACTCTCCACTCACTCCTCACTCACCTCACTCACTCACTCTCACCTCACTCACCTCACTCACTCACTCACCCTCCACCACTCACTCACCTCACTCACTCACCACTCACCCACTCACTCACCACTCACTCACTCACTCACCTCACTCACCACCACTCACTCCTCACTCACCTCACTCACCCTCACCTCACCACCTCACCACTCACCACCTCACTCACTCACTCACTCACCTCACTCACACCTCACTCACCACTCCCACTCCTCACTCACCTCACTCACCTCACCACTCACCACCTCCACCACTCTCACTCACCTCACTCACTCCACCACTCCCTCACCACTCATCACCTCACTCACTCACTCACTCACCTCACTCACTCACCACCACCTCACTCACCCCACTCACCACACCTCACCACTCCCCACCTCACCTCACCACCTCACCACTCACTCACTCACTCACCTCACTCACCTCACCACTCACTCACTCACCACTCACCACCTCACTCACTCACCACTCACTCACTCACCTCACCACCTCCTCACCACCTACCCACTCACCACCCACCACCTCACCACCTCACTCACCACCTCACCACCTCACTCACTCACTCACACTCACTCACCTCACCACACCTCACCCACTCACTCACCACCTCACTCACCACTCACTCACCTCACTCACCTCACCTCACCTCCCACCTCACTCCTCTCACTCACTCACCCTCACTCACCTCACTCACTCACCACTCACTCACCTCACTCACCCCTCACCCTCCACCTCACTCACCTCACTCTCACTCACTCTCACTCACTCTAACTTACTCTCACTCCGATGATATACGAATTATCAACGCACATTTGAGAAAAATATGGTATACGAACTTATTTTCTTAAAATACGGGAGGGTTGCAAAATTAGAGCGCTACTGGAAGGGATTTACCGCATTAGATAACTTAGTTTTAGGCAGCTACAGTGGAGAAAGGTTTCGGGCTCCTGGCGATTTTGAAATAAAGTTGATCTTAAAGTTATGTTTTGTATGAACGAATAAGTTTTGAACTTATTCGTTCATATAAAACTTATAATAATTTAACATAGTCAAGTTACTTTGGTATGTGTGAATCCTTGCGATATTGCAGGCTCACATTCCATTAATGTAAGTAATTTGATTGTAATCTCATTATATTTAGAATTTACATCAGTTCTACATACATAAAGACAAAATTTACATCGATTGGGGCTTGAGCCTTGATGGCGCAGTAGGTTAGCGCGGTACTCTGAAACAGTACAGGTCGTAGGTTCAAATCCTACTCGAGGTAAACTTTTTTTATGTATTTAATAAAATTAATAATAATGTTTAGTCACTAGACTGTTTGAACCACACCATCGTACAAACGGAAACGTAACATTTGATAATTATTTCATGAGTTTGGAAGCTGCAAAATCGTTATACGCTAACGATAGCTGGTACTATGATAAAATTTTCATCCTAGTAGAAACAGCGTTGGTACTAACATATTTGGGTTTTGTAAAAGTAGAACATTAGTTTTATACGTGTCACGCAATTATCAAGCTGTCATTTCCCTTTCGACTAAGTACCATAGTAACAAAGTAGGTAATGATAAAGATAAATCAGAGGTAAAACTATACTATAACGAAACGGGAGGTAACGTGAAAACGCTTGATCAAATAGCACATGAATACACAGTCCGACAAAAGAAGAATAGGTGGTTAGTAGCACCCTTCCAGACTTGCATTACCAACAATATGGAGAAATTTCTATGCTTCTTGGAATCAGCGAAAACCCTACTCTCATCGAAAAACCTTTTTGAGAGAAATTGCAACCGAACTGGCAAAGCCTCATATTACAAGACCTGGGAAGAAAGGGGTAACTGACTACATACCGCAGCAATAGAGGAAGTTGTCGGGACAAGTCAGCAGCCAGCATCTGTGCAACCAGCAGAATTACCTACACACAAGAAAAAAATGATGCCATATTTGTCCATCAAAAATATCTAGAACTTCAAAGCAGTGTTGCGTGTCACGTTGTGGGAAAATCTTAAAAATTGCGTAAAATACTTATTTTATATTGGTTTTCGTAGTATAGAAATTGATTCAGAACGTGATGGATTTTACTATTTAAGATTGTTAGTAGAAAAGATTTTCTTTAATTGTTTTAGTACAAATGTATAAACGCCTAGATTGTGTAGGTGTGTTGAAGTTCATTTTCATAACCTGTGACGTTCTCATATCGTAAATTATCGTCTGGAGTTTAAGTATATCAGTAAAAGGGTTTTAGAGGAGTTACTTTGTATTGAATATAGTCTGCATTTGGCGACCGTGTGTCGCTTTGATTTCGATTAATTTTATTTTAATGAGATAATAAGAAAATAGGTCATATCACTATGATTTCGCCTGAGGCAACGTGAGAGTGCAGTTCAACCCTATGGTGTAATTTTTCTCGATTATTTTCCTGAAATGAATCTCGTTTTTATCACGCTGTTAATTTGAAGAAATGGTTTTTATGGTTGGTGATTTGACGTGAGGTACATTATAGCTGAAACTGAAAACCATTTATCAGTCTTAGTTGAGATATATAAGAAGCAACAAGCTTTTGCAGCACTCGCCGTGTGCGCGAGATGGTGTGTCAGATAGGGTTCTAAATATTTATACATTACCGGGGTATAAGAAGTTTTCGTAGGAAGAGTTTTCCGTTCACCCTTTGGATATATTTTGAAGATTCATTCACCCGGTAATAAGTATTGTATCGTGTATCGTTTGTCAGAGGTAACACAGTTTTCGTATTTATAGATCTGGACATAGTGTTCATTGTTAGTGCTGATCCTTAACTCCTTTGGACTATCTATCGAATTTCTTTGACAGATTGATTGTAAACAAGTTCAAGTGATTTGTTAGTTTCGACAGCAGCTACCCCAACGAATAAAAAGACCAGCTGTAAATAAATAACCATTTAATAAATGTTTGTGTAAATAAGTCAAAGAACGCTTGTAAATAAAGAAATACGTGTATATATATATATATATATATATATATATATATATATATATATATATATATATATATATATATATATATATATATACGTTAAACCAGATGGAAAGATGATCGAAGCATATGGTTTTTGGTTTAAAGAGTTTTGTTACTGAAGTTTAAATTTTGATCAAACGTAAATACTATAGCGTTGTGAGAAAGGAATCAGTTCACAATAATATGTACACTTAAAGAAATAATACCCATTTGATTAACACCATTCGTATATTATCATAAAGTTACACACAATTAAAATCGACGATCGTGTGTTGATGCAGAAATTAAAAAAACTCAATTTCACATAATTGAATAAATAACCAGGAGTAACACTTGCAAGCTTCAGGTTCCAAAAATAATACACTCTATGTTATTTATAATTAACGCCAACGTGAATATTGATAACGTCGAACATGTAGAATTTAACAAATTTTATAATACAAAGTAAGAATCAAATGGAAATACCCACAATAAGCTATGAATTACACACGAGTGAATACACTTTTGTCTCAAACGTCGAAAGGGCTTTTATGCAACAAAATATAGACAAGAGAAAGCGTATTCATCCGCTCGACAAACACAATTAAAAAAAACACTATTAAAAACTTTTAACTAAACCAATTTTATATATAGGTATTTACCTTGCTCTGCACAACAGCACACTTCAATTGCACGTCTGGGTCCTTCCCTTCCCTTTTACTCTCCAGCCAACGTTGAATTTGATTTATACAGCGTATTCTGTGTGTGAAATTAATCTAATGTTGTCAAATAAACATATAGTCCAAAGGCCACCATTTTTGAGATACGGGGTGATGAAGTTTCGAAAAAAGGGGCGATAATAATTATAATAATGCTTATATCTATATAAATACATTATATAGTGTACAAAAAGAAAGAAAGAAATACATACTTTAGTCATAAATCAATGAACACAAACAGTAAACAAGAGAAGATGAATGTAATTGTATAGAATAATTGGAGAAGTTCAACTACGCCTATTGCTCATTGTATATTAGTGCTTATGTGTAATTTACACAATATGGATAAATGAATACATGCGATCAAAACGATGTGTCAAGCAGACTTTATTTTCCAAACCTAAACACTTTTCCCCAACAGCTGACGCTTATACATTAGTTTAAAAGATCCAGAGAGTTCTTTATATTTACTTGGTAAACTAAAATTTGCTAATATTGTAACTAAATCCTCTACAAAGAATGGCTGTATTATGAATTGCAATTGTAATTTTGCCACGATGTCGATGTTCGATATATGATTTTTCGACTCAAGCAAGGAGGTACATGGTTGACAATTATTTTGTAATAAAATACAGCACAGTAAAACATTCCGCGTTGTTGCATATTCAACCAATTAGTTTCAAGTAATTTATATGAAATTCTCACAAACTTCTTTATGCCATAAATTAAACGTAAGCAGTTGTTTTGTACCATTTGAATTTTTCTTCGATCTTCTGCATCAATGCAATGATTAAACAATACATTGGCAAAGTTAAAGTATGAAAGAACTAATACCTCAGTTAGAGTAATTTTCAGTTTTTTATTAAAAACACATCTACTGGAGTGTAACATTTTTAGATTGACGTACGTTTTACGGATACAGTTTTGAATATGTGTGTTTTAAATCGCAGCGGATAGTCTATAGTAACACCCAAACTCTTGACCTAGTCCTTAACAGGGTGGAGGGTCCCATTTAAATATAATTGCATACTATGCGCAAATGTACTTCTAGTACTTTTCGTGCCAAAGGGTATAACAGTGGGTTTATTTGGATTGAGTAATAGAGAATCTTGTTTACAGTTGTTTGAAAGGTTTTCTAGGTCTTCATTTAGTTTACTAACCGCCAATTCGAAGTTGGAAGATGGAAAAGACAAGTACACTTGGGTATCGTCTGCGTATAAGTGAAATTGAGAATGTTTTATTGCGTATGACATCACGTGGCACGTGTACACACAGTAAACAGCAGCGGTCCTAAGATTGAGCCTTGAGGTACGCCCTGTTGTCTTTTGATTTCTCAGTAACTATACACAGACAATCTGATATTATGACTATGATATTATAAATTACCCACATATTACACGACTCATACCCTGATGCTCGCGATACTAAATTATTCGATACAGTGGCATAGATACGGCTAGGTCGAAAGGGTTTTTCAGATTGAACTTCTACGCCACTAGATGTACTCGAATTTTGTTCATATTTACTTGCCATTTTGCAATTTGACGGCTCGTTTCCACAATAAACCAAAAAATTTGATTTCATGCACTTCATAGCGTACGCCACTGGTTCACTGTTTCGATCTGAAAATCTGTAAATAAGTTTTTGTTGGCTTCATAAATAATACTTAAGCTGTTTCATTTTATGTTGTTTAAATACATATTGATTTCTAATATGCTTACGTATAAAGTAAAAGCTATATAATCGGTTTAAACTCTCGAAATTTTTTTTTCATGTCTCGACGTTTTATGGCCTCAACAACATGAAAACTGTTAGAAAAACAATTTCGCGGTTGTGTGTGTACGCGCGTGCGCGATAGCGTTTGAACCATTAAATCTATCGATATGAAATTTGGTACAAAAATTCTTTATCATAAAATCTACGATTAAATAAAAATACGAATATGCACTATTTTCCAAAATACATTTTAAACTTCCCTATAGAAATCCCTTTTACTAATATACTCCAGAAGTTAATTTATATCAAAACGTCACAGGATGTGAAAATCAACTTTGTCAAACCAAAGCAATTAAGTTTAAACATTGGGCTAAAACAATTTAAAGTATCTTTTCTACTAACAATCTTAAATAATAAAATCCATCATGTTTTGAATCAATTTCTACACTACGAGCAAACCAACAAAAAAATAAGTATTTTACGCAATGTTCTTAAGATTTTAACACAACGTGACACTCCTCTCTCCAAATGTTTTCCTTCGAGAAATATCCCAAAACTAAACACCACCCTGATAAAACAAACTAAAACTAGGGACAATACTAAATCTAATAACAGACTAGCATAAGAACAAGAACAACAATAAGACTATGTGTACGAAGAAGTGCGGAAAATGCGGGTCGATCAGAAAAGGCCCCACGCCACCCCTTCAGAAGCTAATGACGAGCTACCGGCCGCATACGCCACTATTTTGACTATAAGGACCCAACCCTAAAATAAGGTCACGTAAAGCCTCTGACTGGTGGCGTCCGTGAAGCGACCCACCACCAGAAGAGCAAATGAAAACCCAGGCAAGAAACATATTGAATCCAACTAATACGAACAGAAACACCACCATGTTCTTGACTAGACAGCGGGTGGGTAACCGATAATCGGCACATATGCGTAAACACGTAAAACTTATACCAAAAATAAATAACTCCACAAGGGAGTCCAACTCTTCCACTCCACTCCACTCCTAACATCTTTTCCGCGGAGCTCGAGACGACAAAAGGGTGGTTCCAACTCCCTTCCCTCGGAACTTGAATTCAGCCCCCTGAAACTTCTAATACCTATGGCCACGTTCGGGAAAAATACAATATTATAATCTGGATCAATGAAGCACTCTAATCCCGATGGATCAAAACGCACAAAATTACGCAACAAAGTACGCGATAACGAAAATATAACCAGAAAGTCCGCAACGTGCGAATGGTTACAGCTTCTTACGATCAGCAGTGGCACCTGCGGTAGGAAAATTCTTACTCCGTCCTTATACAGAGAAAACAAAACTGAAGCTAACCTACTAGAATACATAATTGGGTGGTCACCCTAACTAACCTAAAACTCAGCTAATCTAATCCTGACAGCCCCAACCTAACGAACAGAGCAAAAAGATTCCTAACTACAAATGCCAAAATCGGGTAACCTAAACATCGTCAAATTCAGGTAAACTTAATACCGTCAAAGTCGGGTATAGTCAACTAAACCATTCTTCAAACAATGCTACGAAAAACAAATAAAACATAAAAAAATAATGGTGTGCTCAAAAACATCGGTAAAAAAGGTAGTGCTGAGACACACGGTAAACAACAATCCGTAATCGAAACGGTATGGCTCGATAGCCTTGACCAAAACCAAAAAAAAACGTTATTATTCTCTAAACTAAGTTATCTTGTTGACTAACCTATCCCAAAGCGATAAATAATAGGGATAGCTTTGACCAAAGGCAAAACTTTACACTCAACAAATGTCCGTAAACCTAGCGCGTAAACTCGACACAACAAATCTTAGAACGCGAGAAAAAAATCCAAAATCGGGAAATGCAATTGACGTTTATTAAATTATAGGACATTTGTAAATAATTGATCGCGTTCTGTTTATTTTTATGTTTTATGTTAAATTACCGTATTGACCAGTTGTTTGCGTGGCTATTTGATCCAATAATTATATATACGTTGAGGTCTACCGAAATGTATAATGGATTTTGAGTTTGGTATCGCAACTTTGCTGATTTTAAATGAAGCTTTAAGATTTTATTAGATGTAGGTGAACTTTGCGTAGATATGTTTGAAGTAGGAGTACAAGTAGCGGTGAGTGTTTCCTTTTCGACTGAATATTATGGTTTCCTGTTAGGCCATTATTTTAAGATCTAGTTCATGACGTTTTTCCACTATAAGTTCACTTAACAGGTGACGCATTTGCGACATGTTTTGCTTGTTTTTGACTTTATTGAGTTATGTCGAGTACCCTTTTGGAGTAATACGAAAGAATCCCGTCAATACCACTGAGCTATGTCGGTTGATTGCACTTTACCTGTACGGGCTAATGCTCTAGTGAGTGGCCCGTAACTTGCGATGTTGTAAAATAAAAAATGAAAGCGACAATAAATCTAATAAAAACTTAACTAGTTATTTACTTATAAACCAATGAAAAATTTAGAAGTAAAGGAGTTGTGTCTGTCGGACCTTACTGGATAGTTAAGGTTCAATCGCAAACTGGTTTGTTAAGGGTTAAACATTCTAGAAGATGATGGATTACGGTGTAATTGGCATAAATATCCTCAGTATATAACTTCAAGGAAGGAAGCTTACTGCAAACAAACCAGCTCTCAGTTGGGAGATATTCCCGGATTTCCCATTACCTCAAGACGGAGTAACTAGAATTAATAAACTGCTATTTTGTGCGGTTAAAATTCAACCCATTTGATAACTGCTTATTTATATACATATGGTAAAACTGCATTGACATCTACTGTGGTCTAAACGGATAACGATTTCTAATACGTATTTGAAATTACTTTAAGTATAATATACCTTTCCATTATGATGTGCGTCAATTATTATTATTGACTTTTTTTATATTTTATTGTTCTTTTTAACCCATTAGTAACTTAAATACTTTAACTTATTTTTATTTATTCTGTCTGCTTATATCTATCCAGGGTTACAATAATTAAACCACAACGTTCACTCAAAAATAAAGAACTCTACTAAAAATTCTACTCCAAAAATCTTGACGCGAAGTTTACCTTAATTCCAATGAAGTTCCAAGTTTTGAATAAAAATCGCACAGTGCGATAATGAAACCCAAAGCTCCCTAAAATGTCGCCAAACCTCTACGCTAAAATTATTATCTCAAATAACCAAAAATAAATAAAAATACGATAGTTAATTCTTCAATTTAAAACACAAAATACGCCACTACAGAAAATTAAGCGTGATGGCAAATTTATAAAGTCCTAAAATTTACGAAATCTCGATATAGGGATGTAATACGTAAATTCGAGAAAAATCCAGCTCATTTTCAAACAAATGATAAACTGCTTACCTTATGGCAACATCAGCGATGTCTGCAATCGGTATGTTGGTTCCTGTAGAAGTTACTTAAAAAAAAGGCGACTATTCGCAACACCCTCGTATGCAAAATCAAACAGCTATTCGGTTAACGACCGACTCGTTATTTTATATTCTAAAACTCCCAAAATAAAAAAACAAACGCTCAATTCGAGAAATTCTCATTGACCATTACATTAAAGCTTACTCAAAAAATTACTTAACAAAACTTGTATAACTTTGATAAAATTTGATTACAAACCAAATGAACGATAAATGGAGGTTGTCGCTGTAAAATTATTTATCTCGAAAATTTTCATAACATAATTCAATTACTACAAATCTTTAAAAATGTCTAACCTTTCTGTGTATTACCTTAAGTCGGAAAAAAAATAATTATCAAATTCGGTTGGCGCTTGCAAGGCCATATTACCAATAACTACCTTTTAATCAATATAACGAAAATAATAAAGATATCGGTAACATACATTTTGGTATAATTGCTTGAAATAAACTTTCAATGCACATTATTACAGAGATAAAACAATTAACAAATAAATCGTGGAAATGAAGACGCTTGTTTCTAAATTGACTCAAGGGCTTCCTTACAATAATACACAAAAGCAAGCGAATGCATCCTCCACATAAATACAACAAAAAACGCACTTTATTATTGTCACCAACAAAATAAAAAATAAGTTTGCCTTACGTAGCACCAGCAGCAATAAAATACTCTTCCTCCTCTGAACTACAATATAATCGTGAATGAACAAATATTTAACCATACTGATGAGCGTTGCGTTATTTACAAGCGTTCCCTAACGCCAGTCTATTCATTCTACACTTAATTAAAGCGACGCTATATACAGCCAGTTTGTATTTTGTTTGTTTAAGCAGTGCGATATACGTGAAACTACCTCTTCACTAGGAACTCGTTAGAGATATCAGCTCAAACAAAATGCGTTACAATAGGTCAAAAGAACAGAGGCTAGGTACTTCAAAAAACACGCAAACCACTGAAAATATCATTTTTGACAAAACGGTACACAAAAAAAAATATATCGAGGATGTGGTGAACATATATATTATCCCACATATAGAAACGGAGATTAATTACTCCACGGTAGTTCGATACACCCCGGTATGCCCGTAAACAAAATCGTGAGCCGTCACCTACATCATGGGCTAGACTGACAAGCCTCGTTCAAATCTCGCCATTTTCAATTCTATCCTTTTCCATTTTACTTAAATATTAATTAGCCTATCATGAAAAAGAGTCGCTTGAATTTTAAGAGCGGTAAAAACTATGCTCAAATACGAAAACAATCGAGAAAAAGAAATTACATCATGCTGCCAACTGCAATTTCAGCTTCCCTGCAAAGGACAAAAATGATATCGCTTAATTATTTTTGTTTAAACTTAGTAAAAGTGATAAGGTATACCACATTCAGTAAGATCTCTGGCACCACATTCCAGCGACATTACACGTGGACGTTATCAGGAACAAAACACTTTTTAATTTCAAATCTTAGAAGATTTATACAATTACATTTTCAACTAACTGGAATTTTATCGAAGAAAGCTATTTTAACACGTTGAGACCCGTGTGCCCACCGGTGGGCATTTCAGCTTTACTCCTCACGGCCAAATTTATGTTTTGTTTGTTGTTTGTTATAAGTGTCTGTAATATAGGTTAGTGCGGTTATTACTTTACTTTATTTCGTTTTTTTTTCCATTTTTTTTCGTGACCCACCGGTGGACACTTGGTTCCAGGGTGTAATTTCTCATTCTGGGACCGCATGTCCACCGGTGAGCACAACATCTGTTATTTTGTTTTTTGTTAATTTTTGGTGCAGGTTTTTCTTTTGCTACAGATTTGAATAAAAATGGCTTCTAAAGAGTTTTTCACGGATAAAGACCTTGCTAGGGAGCTGGAAAATGTTTCGGACGTAGATTCAATCATTTCCGAAGATGAACATACAGGATTTTCAGACAACTCAATTGATGACAGAGACTTCATTCTTCATCGTGATTCCAAGCATTCCGATGATAAATGGAGTTCTTCCAGTGCGTCAACTGAAGGAGATCAGATGATAATGTACCTCTCGCCCAATTATCGACAAGAAAAATATGGGATCGCGTTCAAGGGAACGGTCTGTCATTTAATGCAAGCCCCCAGAACGTTGGTGTTGATCCAAATGTCAGGGCTAAACTTATAGGGAAGAGCCCTGTTGATTTCTTTAACCATCTTATTAATGACGAAATCATAAATCTATTTGTGATTGAAACAAACAGATTTGCTGCTCAACGTATTGCTTCTGCAGAAGATAACCCAAGGCGGAAGAAAAAACTTCCAAAATGGGTGGATACAAATTCCACAGAAATGCGAAGATTTTTGGGTATCATATTATGCATGGGGCTTCTTCCTATGCCACAGATAAGAGACTATTGGTTCACTAAATCGATATATCAAAATCGTATACCTCAAATTATGAGCAGAAATAGATTCGAAAGTCTTTTAGGGATGTTCCACGTAAGCGATAATGAAGCAGCAAGACCCCAAGATGATCGTCTTCACAAAATCTCAAACTTCTTGGATCTGCTTCAAAATAAATTCAAGTCGTCTTACATTACTGAAGCTGATGTATGCATCGATGAAAGCAATGTTCCGTTTCGAGGAAGAATATATTTTAAACAGTACATTTCGAATAAGCGACACCGTTACGGCATAAAACTGTTCAAGTTATGCACTTCTGGTGGCTACACTTGGGCTTTCAAGGTTTACACTGGAAAGGAAAAAATAGATGGTGTTTCCGTTTCTGAGAAGGTTGTAATGGAGTTGATGGAAGGTCTTTTAGATAGTGTTTCATTATCTAAAAGACTTATTGACAGAGAAACTCACTTGGTGGGTACATTAAAAGCCAATCGTAAAGGAAATCCTCAGGAAGTAGTCAAGGCAAAGTTGAAAAAAGACGAAACTCTAGGAAAGCAAAATGAAGATAAAACTATAGTACTTAAGTGGAAAGACAAAAGAGATGTCATAATGTGAAGTACGAAGCATGACGACACCTCAGCCAGTTTGATGAGGAAAGGAAAAGAGATAACGAAACCCAATGTAGTTGTCGACTACAATAAAGTGAAAGCTTTTATAGATCCTTCAGATCAGATGGCTGCTTACGCTCCTTTTCTAAGAAGAACATTAAAATGGTACAAGCGTCTTCTGTTTCACTTAATAACTGCTACTACCGTTGTTAATGCTTTGCATCTTTTCCAAAAAATTAACAATACGAAGATTAATATTACGAAATTCAAAGAAGCAGTGGTCATGAGCCTTATTGAAACTCCAGAGTTACTCGATACTTCTCGTCCATCTACCTCAAGGAGAACAGGGCAGCGTTGAGTGTTAAAAGAATGCTACAGCACCATGTCAATAACTCACGGTGCTGCATGCGGCCGCAAAAATGCCAAAAGGGTAAAACAATATGTGTCACATGCGGGGTGCCTTTGGGCATAGATTTCTTTCGAAAGCATCTAGTTTAGACGTACTTTTATACTTTTAATATTTCTTATCACCAAAGTGTTAAACTTCCTTTGTTTAGTTCCTGTGTTAAGTTCCTGTTTTTTTATATTGTATTTATGACAACTATACAGGGTGTTTCTGAAATAGGGTTCCGAATTTCTACTGCATGTAGAACTCATTAAAATAAGACAAAATGCTCATATAAATATGTGTAAAACGCACTTAAAAGTTACAGGCCCTTGAAAGGGTTCGAATGAAACTGATTTTATTCAATTATTTCAAAAACGATAAAAGATAAAGAGATGAAATTAAGGGAACATACATAACTTTTCACGCCGAATAACATGAGCTAGGCCATTTTTCGTTATTCGAATCATAGGCGTCCTTTTCAGGGGGATGGAAAGGGTATCAAGTCCCTAAAAAATGTTGTACGATCTTTTCGCAATTTTTTTTAACAAATTCATAAATTTTGGACTGTTTTATGTAAAAATGTCGTCTTTGCGTAAGTCGATATCGGCAACGGTTTTGTGTAAAATGAGTTTGAAAATTATCATTATTTGATAAAATTACTGTTATTCACTTCGGAATCAATTCAGCCGATCATTTTCGACGGTCCAAAATTTATGAATTTGTCAAAAAAAATTGCAAAAAGGTCGTATAAATTTTTTTAGGGACTTGATACCCTTTTCATCCCCCTGAAAAGGACGCATATGATTCGAATAACGAAAAATAGCCTAGCTCATGTTACTCGGTGTTAAAAGTTATGTATGTTCCCTTTATTTCGTCTCTTTATCTTTTATCGTTTTTGAAATAACTGGATAAAATCAGTTTAATTCGAACCCCTTCAAGGGCCTGTAACTTTTTAAGGGTGCGTTTTAGGGCACATGTTTATAGGAACATTTTGTCTTATTTTAATGAGTTCTACATGCAGTAGAAATTCGGAACCCTATTTCAGAAACACCCTGTATGTAGCATTTTTAAGAATATACCAACACACCGTTTGTGTTTTGTTCGAATTTTAAAACCAAACGTTTATTTTTTAAGGAAAACCATTTGTTATTTTCGTTTTTTATGACTATTTTGATAATAAATGTGTATTTTCAAAGTAAAACCAATGTTGTTATTTTTTACTAAAAAAATGACCCAAACGTCCTAAATTGCCCGGACCAACATTTTTTTTATTTTCTGGAACCAAGGGATCGTTTTGTCTATGTGAATCCCACATTATACGTGCCCACGGGTGGCCACAAGCGTTGAAATTTACCGCTGCCGTATGACCACCCGTGGGCACGCCGTCCCAGAGAGTAAAAGACAAACGCCCTCCGGTGGGTACGCGAGTCTCAACGTGTTAAAGACAATACGACAATTTTAATTCTTACAAAGAAATGATTTATTTCTTTCAACTAACAACATTCCTAAAGCTTACAATAACGAGCATACTTATTTACACAAAACTCTTCTAATACTACTCTAATTGTAATGCAAGTATCACCTGTGAATGAAACGTAATTTTACAAATTGTTACTAGCACAAAAGGATTTCGTAGAAAACGGAGAAAGTGTGCTGTAACATGAATTAAGGAATTAACCGGAAACTTAGTCGGCTACTTGGATACGTGGATTTTGGCGTAGGAGAGTACACAGAATGATTAAATGGGTACCACTTGATTTAATCTTATATCGCCCTTCGATCAAGAAAAGGGCTCAGACACAATGAGGGAGACGGTACATTTAAAATAATGTTTAATGTCGGACTAAGTCCCCGAAGGCCAGACTAGGAAGATAATCCTAGACCGATTAACACAACTAAGGTCTAATGGTAATAAAAATTATACCCCAAAATGAATTATTTTTAAATAATTACACAAAATAAAAAAAAAAAGACGGATAAAGAATATTTACACAAGCGTTACCCTAGGTTTGGATAGATATAGCGTTGGTGAACCCAAACAAAAATAATGGAGAAATATCTGAACATTTATTTATAACTTGAAACACACACTTACCTTGCAGAGTAACGTTAATCCTATCACCTAAATTAACATGAAACCAATTAATACACAAAAAATTATTTCGCATTGCTCGACATCCAGCATGTACCCTAGAAAACATAAACACAACACCCTCTCAAAATTAATTACCTAAAATAAACCGAAGTTCTAGAAAGAGTTCTTCATAAAACTGGTGTATCAGTTCAAAATTAAACGAGTTGCAATCTAAACCCCAAAATTAATAACAGCAACAAAAATACACGTAGATCTCTACCATTGCCTTTTTCTTTAAACACAAACAAATTAAATTTACCTGTAATTAACAGTGCAAACCAGAAAATATACAAAGTATAATTTTTCCCCACCAGGTGTAAATGTTAAGTCACTACGATCTCCAAACATATATTGCAAAGCGTAGTTTTATAATTATTTCAATTACCCAAACCGTGCAACAAATAAGTACAATCATGAGGCTAAAGGCCGAAATGATTGCAAGCAGAAAGAAAATTGAATAGCTTTCTTGTTATGATACCGTTTGCTGTTGTCGGGCCGGCGAGAGGTGTCTTATGGCTCATCTTTTAGTAAAGCATGGTTTAAGATTTTAAAAACGTATGGCGTTATTGGTTCATATAGTTAGTAATTTTGAATACCAACAGAACATCGTCAATGTTTTTAGGTTATCTTCAAAATTAAGCCGCGCTGTCAAAACACGATGCGATTATACGAAACGAAATACGAGTAATAATTTGAGGTTAAATAGCCAAGAAGAAATCTGGCAGTGGCATGCGTTTTGACTTTAGAATCGACATACATTTTTAAGTCCTGCATTTAAAATATACAGAAGACGTGTATTATATAACCCGTCTTTCTTTAAGTGGGAACTTTGCACTAAGATAAAGGGAAACAGATGCATTTCACAGTAATAATTATATCCCTATTCTCGAGTCCGCCATGAGACACCTCTCCCCGGCGCAACTATAACACAGTTAATTATGGTATAAGTAAATTTACTAGCAAGTGAAGTACAGAACATACAACCATTTATTATCAAGCATTAAACACGAATCTAAAAGTTAGATAATAGCAACCCTCATAGATATGATAGTAGTATAGTTCATAGAAGTACGCATGTAAACATGTATCATGAAGTACTCTAAATAGTGAATCTTATTAGGTAAGTATGAAAGTTAAAATTATTTACTTTAAACAGCTGATCATTTTTAAAGCAGTAGTTACAGCATATAACCGCGGTTTAAATATGCTACCAATTTTTCTTGTTGTATCAAAGTCAGATCATTACACATGACAATCGCCAAAAGGTTGAAGTTAAAGTTACCAATTATAAACAGTAGCAATTTTGTAAGTATGTTAATAGAATTCTTATTAAAGGTGACATAACCTGTATGTTTATAGATATCTAACCTAGTTTACTGTGCTACCGTTAAATGTAAACAAGAATCGGAACAACCACCAATCCAACAAATTCAACATTATATTTGTGATAATTGTTAATTCATTACAGTAATAAATAACTTTCTTAAAACTCTGGATAACAGGATCACAGCAATTGTCCACATTGTGAAAACTTCTCGCATTAGAAGGAAAACATATAGTAAAATGAACTCACCAGATGTTGTCTGGGGGTAATTATTGAACTGCTTGTTGTATTAAACATAAGCCTAATTGTTTTTTTAGTGATGAGATGATGCAAAGTGAATTAATAGGAATACTTCATCTTCGCCTGATGTTTCGGAGATCATTAATATGTTAATATCATAACTCGGAGGACCGTTGACAAGATATAGTTTGTAGAATAGATACAGCGATCTCCTGAAGAATGTAGGACACTAATAGCAATCCGCACAGAAAACGAAAACTACCTATATATAGTAGTTTATTTAGGAGTGGAAAATTAAAAATCCAGTAACAACACTGTTTGTAACTTTATTAAGCAAATTCCACATAAAATTACAAAAAACATAACTCCACCCGTTTTGTTTCTAACAGCGCAATTTTTCGTTATCCAAATAGCATTCTCTTGTTTGCAGAATCAGAACGAAAAGGAAACATGTGACTTCTTTTAACAAATCGGAAATTTTTAAAGTTATCATCTGTCCAAATTTAATTAAAAAGGGAAATGGCACGTCCAATGTTGCCAAGTGTACCAAAAATTGAAATTAAGGTATTGGATGTTGCACAACAACAAGCATAAAAATTCTAACACTAAAAATGTCTCCAAACCCAAAAAATAAAAGATCAAACAAAAGCTCGCAAAAATTTAAACTCGAAATTCAAAGAAATAGAACAGAACAAACTGTATACCGTATGACCCTTCAAATTTACCCACCGGGTGACAAAGAGTAAAATAATCTCTCACACGGTATTAATTGTAAACATAAATTCTGGAGTTGTGCCATAATTGAATCATAAGATATGATAAAATTCACATAAACAAGGTCTCTTCATTCAATACCAAAAATAATAAACAATTAACCATTAAATTAATTTTGAAAAAGTAGATTTACATAAAGTAGCCTTTGTGCGTTATGACTGCGTCAATTAAATGTTTTTCTCAATAAAGTTTCGTTCAACCTTCCCTGTTTCATCCAAACAAGTATAATAATTATTAAGAACGTTAAACTACGTCTTAAATCATACACGCTTATTAAAATTTTTAAACTATGCAGTATCCAGACGATAATGAAATAATCGATATCTTCGTTATGTGCCAACAACCACTTTAACTATAGCTCAAATTCTTTAATCGTGATACAGATTTCGTATTTGTTCAACATATAAAGGAAAATGAACATTAGTAATTCAATAACGAATTAAGGAGCATTACTGCAATTTATTTACTTAGAGTCAAGTAGCTCTGTCAAAGAGAGAATTATGAAACTAAGTCTATTACATAAACTTACAAGAAAATATCTAATCACTGTGTTATATAACTATGATCTAATTTAACATCAATGTTGCAATAGAAGCAACTAGTGGAGCCCGGGGCAGATTCGGACGCTTCTAGTCTACTGCGTTTATTTCATGAACAATAAAATTTACTGACCGACTTGCAGCACTACATCGAAGTACGCTTTACTGGCCACACTATCATATTTTTTAATTTAACAAATATATAAAATTAAATCACTTTGAAATAGTTTTAAAGAAAATGGCGTATTGTCCGAATGTGCCCCATTCCGAGACACAATTCGACATACAAGGGGCGTATTCGGACGATATAGTACGTAATGTATTTTTTTTTATGATTGTGAACCTGAACAGGCTAAATTTGGCCTATGGTGCTAAAGCACTCAGGAACACTTAGGAGGATGGATATAGGGATAATGAGTTGCCAATAGATGCCTATGAATAGCTACCTTAAATTTTCTCATACCATAGGTGAGAGGAAAGCAGGAACTAGAGAGATCATTCCAGAGTTTAGAAGCCGTGTAGAAAAATGTGGATTGCGCCCGTTTGGTACGACAAGTGAAGATTTGTACTGCATACTGATGATGTGAATGAGCGAACCGAGTGTTTCTCGCAAAGATAGCCCGAGATGGTATCAAAGAATATAATTCAGCAGCACAATACCCGTTGTAATAACGATAATACAAAGAAAGAACTCAAACCATCCTTCTATGCTCAAGGGACTGTATGTGAGAAGTTAAGGACGGGTCATTTATAAGCCTAATCGCACTCTTTTGAATACGACCAACGATATCGAGGGCGTATTGGAGACCACTAACCAAGAGGTGAGAATTAGATTCCAGATGACGCCGAATTTGGGCCTAATATTGCAGAAGGAGTTGTCGAGAGGTAAAGTACTGCTTAGATCTGTACAAAAAGCCTATTTTACGAACAGCTGTTTTGGTAGCTGACAGAAGATGGTCAACCCATGAGAAATTTGAAGATACAGTCATACCCAACAGAGTAATAGAGTCTGAAAACTTAAGAACTGAGCCATTCAGAATTACAACAGGAAATGATCGATCTTTTTTGGCGGACACAAAGTAACACTGAGTTTTGTTAGCATTAAATTTAACTAGATCATTGCTTCCCCATTCTAGAATACGTTGAATGTCTTTGTTGATTGAATTTGCTATTTCAGCTTTAATTTCTTGATTTAACATAGAAGGTGGATTATCACGATGAGTATACTGACATGAAATACAGTGAAGGGTGCTATCGTCAGCAAAGCAATGGATGGGGTGATTTGTTGAAGAAATAAGGTCATTTATGTGCAGCAGAAAAAGTGTACGCGCTATAACGAATCCCTGTGGTACGCCCGCGTTAATGCTAACTTCTTTTGAAAAAAAGCCATCAACTACGACACGTATTCGTCTTTTATCAAGGAAACTAGAAACCCAGTTGATGAGCGTATCATTTCCCCAAACGAGGTGAGTTTGGCAAGCAAACACTTATGCCAAACTTGGTCAAATGCCTTTAAGATATCTGAAGCGACTGCAACTGTTTCACCGGACTGCTCTACTGTATTGTTCCAAACTTGGATCACATATGAAAGAATATCACCTGTTGAACGACTTTGCCTAAACCCATATTGGTGGTCACTTAGGAGTTTGTTAGTTTCAAGGAACGTGAGCAGTTGCTGATTGATGGCTTTTTCCATGATTTTAGACAAAATGGAAGTGATGGCAATTGGTCGGTAGTTTGAGGGATCGGTCTTATTGCCTTTTTTGGGAACAGGTTGAACATTTGCTAACTTCCATGATGAAGGGAATTCCCCAGAAGACATAGAGATCGTATAGAGCTTAGATAGGACTGGTACTAGTTCGGGGGAACATTTCTTTAAGACAATAGCTTGGATACCGTCTGGGCCAGTCGCCTTATTGAGATCAAGGCTACTGATGATCGATTCCAAAAGCTTGTACCGACAATGAATTGGTTTCATAGCGTATGAAGAAGTGTTGACTAGGGCACATCTTTTCCAGAATCATTGAGACACGAGTTTGATGCAAACAAATCCACAAAAACATTGGCTTGGTCTATAGAATCAGCAACTACCGATCGATAGATGTCAGGTTGTTCGAACAGCTTTTTAGTTTTAGTGATGACACTTTTGCAGATATTTCTAGCACCAACGTATTCTACATGACTGTCGACCGATTTATTAGATTTCCATTTAATGTAATATTTATTTTTTAAAGATATTTCATCAACACAAGCCTTATTAAACCAGGGTTGGGAACGTGAATGACCTACACGGTACCGTTTTTTGGGAATGTATAACTCCATTCCCATGAGGATGACTTCAGATACTGAAAGAGGAATGTCCGGGGAACAGGACAACTTAAAACAGTATTCACGCCATGGAAAGGTTGCAAAGAAATCCCTTAAATCACTCCATCGGGCTGACTTAAAATACCACAAGGTTCTATCGGTTTTGCGAACAACAGTAGAATTAGGTACAGTAGAAATGACTTTTATTAGACAAAGGTCGGAAAGACCTAAAGGCGAAAGAACGGAAGTTTTATAAACAAGACGGTTTGATGTAAGAAAGAGATCTAGAAGGTGTGGAGTATGGTTAAGGTTATCAGGGATTCTTGTAGGTTCAGAAATCATTTGTGTGAGATCACATGAAATAGCAAATGGTTCTGCACTATGACCAGCAGGATTTGTAGTAGATGAAAACTGAAGCCAATTAGAGTTATGAACATTGAAATCGCCTACAATTGAGATATCGCAAGATGGAAACTGAGACAGGAGATACTCAACTTTCACACTAAGGTAATCGAAGAAGTCTTGAACGTTACTGTCATTAGGAGACCTATAAATGCAACAGTAGAATTTCACAAAATTAGGACCATAATGTTTAAACCAAATCACGTCAAAATTTTTATTTTCTAAGAAGAAACCCTCTTGCAAGCAATTCTGTGCTAGATGTAGGCACATACGCCTCCTTTATATCGAAAGTTAGAGTGAAGGTGGTATTGAGGAAATTGCAAGTCGGGTGACTCGGAGTTTTCAGAGGAGACTTGCATTTAAGATAGAAACAAAATATCAGGTTTTAATTGTTCAAGATGTTGGTGAATAGCATTAAGATTAGACCTCATACCGCGGATGTTACAGTAGTGAATCAGAAAGTTGATACTTTCGATGACCGTGATCGCTTGGGCTCTGCCCTCATCCGAATGAGGCAGGATTTTACGTCCGGAATTTATTACCCTAGAAACCACAACCATATTATTTGTTAATTTGGGACTTTTAATCCGATAGGAAGATAGTGAGGACGAGAAGTAAGAATAAGAATGAGAATAGATTAAGGATGAAGGAAAAGGTTATCGGCAGCCCTTACCGAGCTCAGAAAATCGGAGACCCAATATTAAGGAACCCATGGTAAGGGTGGTGGTACCTCCCCAGCAGGCATGGATTATACATGCCTACCAGCTACTAAACACTGGTAATGAAAATAAAGACAACTACAATGAACCAAAACTCTTTACTGCGTATTAACATACATATCTAAATTTGCTGAAAACCTTACTATAGCGTTTAATCTTGTAGTGCTGCATTTAATAGGTTCTGGCAGCATCCAAGATATTAGGGAAAAACCTAAATTGCCTTTCCTTCTTAAAACGCTGACCTCATATTTATCTGACAATTGATCTGCTACTATTACTTTACCGATGTAGTACTTGATGGTTTTTTTGCAGAAAATTGGACTAAAATATAATCGTTGACCTCAATTTCTGTCTTATTATGCAGTAAATCTGGAACATCAGTTCCTACATTCTCGAGGTCCATATTATCAGAAGAATGGACCATCTCCCATTTTTGGGTTTTAGAATGTCTGGATCAGACGACGATGTCCCATCTTCGATTTTGTTTTACCATTTCTTCTTTTTATTTTTTTTTTATTTTTGATTGTTGGATTTGCTTCCTTAGTTTCAGATTTCTTTCCTTGCGATGAAAATACATGTCTTTGAGGATCTTTCGATGCTTGTGTATTTATTTTGTGTTTTTTTTTCATTTTCTTCAATGCTATCTTTTTCTGGTGTATTGGTATAAATCCGGGAGCTTGCTTAGATTTTCGTACGGTCTTGTTTGTAGGTGCCTTGGGAAGAGGGCGAATATCTGAAACCATGAGTGTTTTCTTTTTTTGTTTATTATTAAATGAAATTTTTGTTTGTTCATTAAATACATTTTCCACCAACTCTTCAAGAGTATTAGTCACCATATTAACAATGTCAATAGATTGAATATTTGATGGACTTGACAACTCACTTATCGGGTTTTGTGGTTCCACAGATGTACTCAGATCTTGTATTATCGCAGGCGTGCTTAAAGGCCTATCTGCGACTGAAGCTGGAAGATAATCAGTTCCAGAAAAAACTACTGAATTTACCGGCCAAATTCCTGTTCTGGAAAATGCTTTTCCAATATTTATTGGAGTGAACGATAACAAATGTGGTTCGTAAGAAAGTTGGGGAATATGGTTTATTTTAATCGTTGTTCCAGGTTTGGTGCTCAAAAAGTCGCTGAACGATGACTTACATCTTGATTTAAAGGGGCTATATATTCCCACTTCTAAGGGTTGCATCTGGTTTAATGCCGATTTCTTTATAATGCAAAATAGCTGCAAGGCTAATATGCGTCTCATGATTGTCTACTATTAGTAATATTGGGTTTTCAATACTGCAGTTCTCGTGCTTGTTAATATATTGCAACATCTTTACAAGCAGTCATCCACCCGGTCTTTGATCCTGCCGGAGAACCATACAAATACTCATCTTTCATTCGTACCCGGGGGAAAGACATAAACAGGAGGCAATAAAACTCCCGATGCTCCTATAATCCCCAATACTGTCACTAGAGTGCCAGGCTCCCCAGGAGACACCTGTCTAACCTGTTTTTTCCATTGAGTTAATTACTTGGTGATTGTAAGTTGTTATCTTTCGTCGATGTTCAAGAATCTTTCCGGTGAACTATTAATTATAAAGTATTTTGCCAGGTTAGTAATCTTACCACAGTGATTACAACAGCTTATTTATCCAAGACGATGTAAAATATTTGTAAAATCTGCGTAATCCAGGTAAAGTACGAGTGATCTAAAGTTCAAATGCAGATTTGAAACCTAATTAAATAATTTTAGTTCACTTTTCTTGAGAGTTTAGAATATATCAGCATATTTACTAGAAAATATGACCTTCCATTCACTATCATTTCCAGAACCCCAATTTCTTTTTTACGAAATATTTAAGCGATCTTGACTGTCGACTTTTAATATTGTGTACTTAGGAGCCTGTTAATAGATATTCCTTTTAACTATATCAAGAAAATAGTTAAGGTATACCTTCTGAAATATTGTTCTAGTTACGTTTTTAGAGATTACACTCTAGAAAACAAATAAGTATCATTGTTTACAATGAAGTTCAACATCCTGTAACCAATAGTCCGTAATCACTCATATTGCTTAGCCAAACTGCCGGCTTCATCCGTGAAGAACAATACATGAATAAAATTTCACAGCTATGGTTATAAAGCTATCAAGCCAGATTGAATGCCTAATTTATACTACTGAATAGTACAATAGATTTCAAAAAGTTTTGACAAAATATCTGGATTTACCACAAGTCTGTTTTAGTTATAACAAGCAAACTCAATTTATTAAAAACCTTGTGAAATGATTTTTACAAAGTTTACATATATCAACGACATCAAATACAAATTTAATTTTAAATGACTAAGGTTGTTATCCTATTTTAATCGGTAATTTGAACTGTCAGATAAATCCTGTGTAAATAGATGTTGTTGATCCATAATCAATTGCGTAAATTTAATAAAATACAGAAAACCAGGTTTGTCTTATATCTAAAGGGTTTCAAATTGCGCCTTTTTTGCTTAAGAATAAATAAAACACATAATTTGCAATCATTTTCAAAAACCTTTTATTGGTAATTGAAGTATCAGTTATCACATTTATATGTGAAAAATAATATCTGCCAAATGGCCCCCTCTTGCAGCTCCACAGACTTCCACTCTTATGTTAAAATCTCACCAATGACACGAATAATTTCATCTTTCAAATCAGGAATCCATTGTGGATTGTTTTTATAAACCTCACTTTTCACATAACCCCAAAGAAAATAGTGTAACGGTATCAAATCACATGGTCTTGGTGTCCAATTAACATCACCGTTTCTTGAGATTACACGTCCAGAAAATTTTTCTCTCAATAAATCAATTGTTTCTTGTGCAGAGTGAGGTATAGCGCCATCCTGTTGAAACCAAATATCCTCTAGATCACTATTCATTAATTCAGGCCACAAAAATTCGGTTATCATCCGACGATATCGATCACCATTGACAGTTACAGTTCCACCAGCAGCATTATCTAAGAAGTAGGGTCCCATTACACCATCTGACCATAATGTATGCCAAACAGTAACTCGTTTAGGATGCATAGGTTTCTCATGGATAATTCTTGGATTTTCCTCACCCCAGATACGACAATTTTGTTTATTAACATAGCCACCAAGTTGAAAATGTGCCTCATCGGAACACATGATTTTTTGAGAAAAATCAGCTGGTTGTTCATTGATGAAATTGACAAATGAACGACGTTTTAAATGATCTAATGGCTTTAGTTCCTGTGTTATTTGAACCTTATATACCTTCAGAGCTAAATCCTTGTGTAAAATACGCCATGTTGTTGATCCACTAAGTCCAACTTGCTGTGAACGTCGTTTAATGAAAATTTAAGGATATTTAACAACACTTTCACGAACCAAAACAGTACTTTCTTGTGAACGACCGCTACGACTGTATTTTCCACTTTTTTTATCTTCCACCGAATCGGTCTCTTGAAATTTTTTAATAATTTGGCCAATAGGGCTTTCAGATGGACGATTATGTAAACCATAAAATTCACGTGGTTTTCTAAAAACACTTTTCACAGAACGCTGATTTTCATAAAATAATTCAATAATTTGAACGCGTTGTTGTATCGTGTACGAAGCCATTTTTATAAATGTCATACATCACACTTCTTAAAGGTCAAAATACCCAGACGAATTCAGTGCGCCATCTATATTTTACTTGTTAAAAAAACGCGCAATTGAAACACCACTTATATGTGCCAATGAAAGCTATTTTATAATAAAATTTGAAATAGTCTTATTAACAAATACATTTCCTACAATACTTAGCTTTTTATAATTACTTTATGTCTAGTAACTAGAGTATTCATAACGTAGTTATTGATTTGAAGTTGGAAGTGTAAGCAACTTCGGCCTTTGCTGCTGATACTTCGACATATTGGCTTCTTTTGCGTGATTTATTCAGTATGAACCATTTACTAGTATTGTACATAAAATGTTATTTTATCAATGAAGGTTATACCGGAATAAACTCGTTTCTTTTGCGTATTTATAGCTCTGTAAATCTGAATTTCGGTTAGTTACAATGAGGACTAATGCAGTGTTTGCAGTGCTGTGCAGTACTGGTGTACTAATTACTGGTAGTCATGACAAAAGCAATTTGGAAATGGTTAAAGCTTATTTGCATTCATATGGTTATATAAATGAAGCTGAGGCGCGCCGACAAATATTCATCGCTTGAGCATTAGAAGTACATTAAAATCCTTTCAAAAATACTATGGATTACCTGCTGATGGTACCCTAAGTGATAGAACCGAAAAATTATTAACCATCCAAAATGTGCCAACCAAGATGATACCAACGCATACGTAACTCATCCCTTCTCATAGGGAAAAGCCCATCCTGAGCTATCGTGTAGAGAGTAGGGACATGCGCATATTAACATTAATGTCCAATGGGTTTAAAGTTTGGGCAAAATGTCTAAATTTAAAATTTAAATACAGTTCCATCAATTACGATATATTAATGTCGCTTCCACGATATAATCATTCTAGACTAATCGGAGGTAGACAATGCAGATATTCGTTTGATGGACACTGTAGTATCCTGGGACATTCAGAAGAAGGAATACGTGGACCGAGATAAGAGATGGTGTGTTAAGGACTCGCGTAATTCCCTGAGGACCAATTCAGCTGCTTTACTGTAATACCACATGAGATTGGCCATTCTTGAAGTTTACAACATACTCATGATGGAAATTCTGTCATGTTTGCATATGGTTTAGCATTGGAGGATATTATGGCGACCAAATCATTATACCCCAGTACCGCAACTACAACTACTCTAGCTGAAATGACCCCTCCAGTAGTCATATTAATGGCGTCGTAAACACTTATAGCGGGCGTACACTAATTATTCATGGAAACAATCAGATAACTGAATATGATGAATGTCTTCGTCGACCAACAGCACGTTTACTGTACACAGATACGTTTCCAAATTTTGCCGCCGAAAATAACAATATTCATATATGTATAACGGAAATATATTGTTTTCTTAATTAAAGATAACGCCATCTTTTCATAACCCTGCCGGGATTTGAAAAAATGTTATTTAATTAAATTATTTTAGGAATTTAATAAAGCTTACTTACATACTTAGTAAGTAAAAAAAATGTATATGTATACAGGGTGGGTGTCTACCGCGTGGACGGAGGATTGCTCCTTAACTATTAGAGCTATCAAAACCAATTTTGGTGTGGTAATACACGATTGGAGCTACATTATAAAAATATTTAGGTATATACAGGGTGATTGACAAAAATATGCCAACCCAAACATGTGTTTTTTTAAATGGAACACCCCATACATTTTAGAATTTTTGGATTCACCATTACATTTAGAATAAAAGTATAGAAACTTGTATCTGTGTCACTAACCGATGCGAGCGTTGCCACCACTATTTTGTAAATCTCTTTATACCACCAACAAACGAATTGGGAAAGTTTTCGAAAATGTGTAAAACTATACAGAATGGTTAACTTACGCGAAATATAATTTTTCTAAATTTTTTCAAATGCAACGCCCTGTATATTTTTTCACATTTCGATTCCCCGTGAAAAGTAGATACTAATTGATAACAGGTTTCATAGCTATAAGACGGACCCTTCTTGAGATATTGACGCTTTATTTGAAATATTGACACACTGAAAACAAGTAAAACAAAATCCAGAGCAAATAAGAAAATACGAATGGCAAATAAATTCTTTAACTTAATTAATAACTACACAATAGCATAATTCTCTACACCTAAAAATAAGTTGAACAAGTAAACATAAACGAATACAACCATAAATTCAAATTAAATGTTCTAAATGCTGACTACACCTAGCTAAACGCTTTGCAACTCGCTTGGTAAACGAAAGATTCACTTGTGGGGTGGGAGGGTGTTGGTAAACTTTTTCTATAACGGATCCCCAAAGGAAGAAATCAAGGTGCGTAAGATTCGGTGATCTGGCTGGCCAGTTTTGCACACCACCTCGTCCTATCCATCTCATCAGATAATTTCTATCAAGATATTGCCTAACGTTGATTGCATAGTATGGAGGAGCGCCATCCAGTTGAAACCACATCGTACGAATATTATCTACCTCGATAAGTAGGACTCCCATCAAAGAAAAAAGGACCAACCACATTAAAATTGATTATACCACCTCACACATTAACTGATTGATGCTGGTGATCAATAACTCTTAAGATGTGTGGATTAGTATCTGAATAGTGATGATAGTTATGAGTATTAATATTGCCATTATTATGAAACGTTGGCTCATCCGTAAATAGAATGTTATTAACAAGATTGGGTTCTTCATTGACTTTAGTAGTTACCCATTGGCAGAAAGATTCACGATTTTGAAAATCTATTTCACTTAAAGCTTGATGTTGCTCGATATGGTAAGGATGCATTTTTTTTTTAATAAAGTTGCGAACTGTATTTATCTTTAGGTCTAGGTGTGTACTTAGCTCTCTGGTACTAATTTGCGAAGATGCCACAACTTGAAACTCAATTTCTTCATTAGTACTTGTTTTTGCGCGTTTGGCATAACACACTTCCAGATTTTATAATTCTCTCAGCTACATTCATAAACGATTCTTTCCGCGGCTGTCTTCTCTGGGTATCGTTCATAGTACAAACAGGTAGCCAGAAAAGCATTTCTTTGAGCTTCGCCGTAAATCAATATCATATCGACCATTTCTTCTTTGGAAAAATTGATTTATACAAACATTGACAAAAAGATAATCCAGGAACACACGAACTAATGGAACTATATTTTAATGACTATACAAACATCAAAACAATGGATGCAATTGTTCCTCTTTATTACAAGCGGCTAGCCTACATGACCTGTTTTGTTGAATTCTATTGTCATACTCATAGTAAATTTGTATTTTAGAATTAATATTATTAATTTTATTAAATACATAAATAAAAAGTTTAACGTGAGTAGGATTTGAACCTGCGACCTGTACTTTGCTAGAGTACCGCGCTAACCAACTGCGCCATCGAGATTCAAGCCCCAATTGATGTCAATTTTGTCTTTATGTATGTAGAACTGATGTAAATGCTAAATCTAATGAGATTACAATCAAATTACTTATATTAATAGAATGTGAGCCTGCAATATCGCAAGGAGTCACACAAACCAAAGCAACTTGACTAATATTAAATTATTATAAGTTGGTTAGCGCGGTACTCTAGCAAAGTACAGGTCGTAAGTTCAAATCCTACTCGAGGTAAACTTTTTATTTATGCGTTTAATAAAATTAATAATAATTAATTACAAATTTACTTTTGAACTTGTTCGTTCATAACAAAATTATAATAATTTGTATTTTAGAAAATGTTTACGTAAAAGCGTCAATATCTCAAGAAGGCTCCGTCTTATGGCTATGAAACCTATTACCAATTAGTATCTACTTTTCACGGGGAATCGAAATGTGAAAAAAATTGAGAAAAATTATATTTCGCGTAAGATAATCATTCTGTAGAGTTTTACCTGTTTTAGAAAATGTTTCCAGTTTGTTTGTTAGTAGACTATTATTAATAGTCGGTGATACAAACAGATTTACAAAATCGTGGTGACAACGTTCGCATCGTGATTACAAAGTTAACTCTATTTCGGTACTAAAGAGACGATATCTGCAAAACGGTTTGTGATACAAGTACAAATTTCTATACTTTTATTCTAAATGTAACAGTGAATCCAAAAATGCAAAAATATATAGGTTGTTCCATTTAAAAAACAGGTTTAAGTTGGCATATTTTTGTCAATCACCCTGTATATACCTAAATATTATTAGAATGTAGGTCAAATGATCGTGTATTACCACACCAAAATAGGTTTTGATATCTCTAATAGTAAAGTAGTAATCCTCCGTCCACTCAGTAGACACCCACCCTGTATATGTACATTCAGATATTCATACAGTAAGTATACACTCTATATTACTTATATCCTGCTTGACTCTATCTATATTTCTATTTTTTACTTACTTACGTGTCGGGGCAGTAGACAAATAACTGTCCGGTAGTAGAACAATACCGTTAGTAGGGAATGCTACATCGTCCGGGGCACGATTTGGCCAGTAACCGTTCTGCCCGCTCTGGTATTAGTTAAGAGAACAATGCAATTGCCTCGGATCGACCTTGGTACAAGGGGCGGTCAAGTTCGAAACAGACAGGCCCCGTTGCTGACAGTTGTAGAATGTTAGAAGTATAAACGGTAAAGAATTTGAAATTGACAATGTAACGTACGAAAAGCAGCTTGATATTCAGAGTGTATCGGAGACAAAGGACAAAGGAAACGATGCTGTGGAGATGGAGGATGGCAGCTTAGCACTGTGATCAGGAGTTGACACTGAAGTGCATGACCCAAAACGAGTTGAGGTGATCGTAAGTGAAAAAGCGAAGAGATGTGTTAAACAGTATCTCCCCTGGTAATGTGGGGAAGAATGAAAGTGGAGATACGAAGAACTTTTCTCATTGCATGCTATGCACCGAGAGAACGTGTTGAACGTATATAAGTCAAACGAAAGAGTAATGATAGTGGGAGTGGGATATATGAACGGATGAGTACAGAGAGAACATACTGAACGAGTTCTAGGAAATTTCGGAGACCAAAGAGTCAATGATGCGTGGTTTAAACATACAAATGTCGCATGGGAAAGAGGTGAACCTAAAAGTATGATTGACTTGATAGTGTACAATGAAAGACACAAAAGTAATGCGTAGATCGGGGTGTGTGTGGATTGGGGTGATTGTATCAAGAGTGTGTTTAGGGCAAAAGTGAGCCTGGAGATGGAAAGAAAACGTAGTACTAACGTCCTAAATTAGCGTACACAAACTAGTAGATAATGGTGCGAGGATGAAATACGAAGATGCTGTAAGTAAAGAGCTGAATTTGAATGAAACAGTGTGGAACGATCAAATAAAAGACATTGACGTTGAAAGTGCATGACTAAGCTTTAAAAACTGTGTTGTCAATTGTGCCATAGGGATCTGTGAAAGAGCGACTATAGGTAGACCGAAAAAATGTGTGGTGGAATGAATCGGTAAAAAAGGCAGTGTGTAAAAAAAAGATACGTACAATAGCAATGATTGTTACAAAAAATTAGACTGAAAAAAAGCGATTATATGAGGTGTACCGATTAAGAACCAAAGAAGCAAAGGAGACAGTGAGAATAAATAAAGAGGAAGTGATGGCAGTGGAAAGAGAAAATGCAGAACGATTTTGAGGGAAACACGAAATCGGTCAAAAATACAAAACGTAGACCAAAACAGAATGCTGCATGAGTCATGAATACGAGCAACGACACAATATGGGACGATTGTGAAGTAAGGAAATGCTGGTGAAGTATTTCGAAAGCCTGTACAGTAGTGAGGAAAGTAACACTGAAGGGTTAAATAAAGAGAATGTAGAAGGAATGGTGAATGAAACTTAGAAGGTTATTGGCATAAATGAGGTAGAGAAAACGGTCAGGAAGGTTGTTAAACGGTAAAGGAACAGGTCTAGATGAGATCACTGGTAAAATGCTAAAGTATGGAGGTTGAAAGCTTATACGAAGGTTGAGTGAATTATTGAATGTATGCATTAAGGGTGGTAAAGTGCCGAGGGATTGTGAATCATTCAATGTATGCCTTAAGGGTCGAAAGGTGCCGAGGGATTGAAAGAACACGATCATTGTACCACTCCATAAGGATAAGGGGAACAAGAGCGATTACAAGAACTACATAGGAATAAGTTTGCTCAGTGTACCTGTAAAGTATTTGGAAGAGTACTGATTGATAGAGTACGAGAAACTACAAGAACTGAGATTTGGGGTGTGGAGGGTGGCTTCATGCCAGGGAGAGGATGTGTTGATCAGATAGTAGTTCTCCAGCAGATGATCGAAGAATGTTTAAGTGTAAAAAGGAAGCTGTGCCGTGTTTCTGCAGATCTGGAGAAAGCATACGACATAGTGAATAGGGAGAAGCTGTGATTTTGGCGTTAAATTGGGAAGGTGGAAGGAGAGTAGAGTATTTCCTCTGCAGAATGAAATTATGGAATAAGTGGACGAATTGGTATATCTGGGTGGAATGTTTACTGCAGATGGTACAATGGATGGCGAGATTGGACGAAGGGTCAATGTTGGAAAGAAAGTGATTGGAAGTATGTGAACGAAAACATGAGCCTAACTGCGAAATGAGCAACCTATAATGGCGTGTTTGTCCCGTCAGAACTGTATGGAAGTGAGACATGGGTATGTTAAAAAAAACGAAAGAAAAATGTGGTAACACGAGAAGGGGCAAGATAAAGAATGAACGCATAATGACGTACTCTGGCGAGGAAAAGACGATGATGGATAGATATAAAAGTAGCACATTACGTTGGTTTGGTCACTTGAGAGAATGAACAACGCAAAATTAACGAATCAGATATATGTGGGTGAGGTTATAGGAAAGGCTGGGCCTGGTAGGGCGCGTGAATCTTGGCTGAATGTAGTAGAATGTATGATAAAGGAAAGAAAGGTAAGCAATCTTAAAAATAAAATGGCATATCAGAGACAATGTATGAATCTTGCGGAAGCAAGGGTGGGATGAGGAGATAGGAAAGCATGGAGAAAGATTGTGAATGAAAAATAAATAAGAGGCAGGGATTGTTTTGCCTACCCGCAAGGGAATGGCGTGATGGTTAAGTTAAGTTATCGATAGGAATCAAATTTATAAATATAGTGGGTTTACTGGCAGTGTGATGCAATCGGAGAAAGTTGATCTTTCCATGTTTAATATTCATTATGCAAATGAAGGTTTGTTACATGAACTATATGATGTATTAACAAAACTTATGAAGCAGTATAACTGATTTCTCTTTTATTCTGATATGTTTATCTTCTTCAGTAATAAACATCGATTCAATTTTTGTACCATAACCTATGAAGACAGTATTCCTAGATTCGGCGGTTTTTAGAGCTTGACGTATCAGATGCTCAGTTTTGATGTTTGCGATTTTGCTCTATTCCTCCATATCAAAATGCAAGCAACATATGTCGCAAAATGATGTTCTACATGATGTATGTACCGCATACTAATTACCTTTAAACGCTTCGCGTATATCAGTCCATGCTTTATCAGCGACGTCCCATATATTTCCTATATATGGTATATACTATTATTAGTATTATCGTATGCGTTAAACACTCACCTTGTTCAGTATCCATATCGTCCGACTGCCTTCAATTCACTAATAATCGAACTATGTCAACCCTATTTATGAGTTAAATTAAAGCGTGACGTCATAATAATGAGTATGTAGCTCAGTTACATTCGCAAACCATCATAAGATATGAATTGCTAAAATTAAGGGTTGAAATTTGCATCACTGTCAAAATGATGGACAATTACGCGCTAAAATACGATGCATGAAGCTTTTTCCTGAGTCCAAGAAAGAAATTTAAGCATCTATGCAGGAGAAAACACATGAACTTTACCACTCATATGGAAACAGAATGACTCTTTAGTGGGACAATCCATTCTTATATACAAAATTTTGGATGGTGATATCAAGGTTAAAATTGACCTTTGCATTCTTATTATTCTGAACACATCACCCATTGAACAAACTGATACTTCTTTAACAATAAATTACAAATGCCAATTTTGGGTTTACTTAAAAATAACAATTAAAATAGAATGAAAGTGCAATTAATTAAGATATGAAAAATGTGTCTTGTAAATTTCCATAACAACTACTTCAGATATGAAATTGACGTGTTTAGTCTTTCTCATCAAGCTTTGAACAAACTGACGCTTTTTAACGATAGATTACAAAACAATTGAAATAGGATGAAAATGTGTTAGGATAATAATAAGTTTTACTTTTGAATCTTAATAATTATATTAGAGCACATCGTGTAAATTTATTATAAATTGTGAATTTTCATTACTAATTACACATTTTGCAGCAATTTGAAGCTATTGAACAAACATTTTGGCAGCTCAGAATTGTCCGAATAATAATGTAAATGATGACTTTAATGATTCAATTTATGCTATGTGTGTAATATACGGATTAATTTGATTTTATTATTTACAATGTTTGTATTACGTAAATTATTTACTTAATTCCAAATATAATAATTTATTCACAGCGTAATATTGTAAGTACTTTCTCGTGCTTCTACTTTGTTATTGTATTGTTGAACATTTCTTAGTGATTAGTTTTTCCATAAAATATTTCATATAAATGCTGTTATAGCAACATAGTATATATTTCTAAAGTATAATGTACATGACTGATAACACATTCTTGACCTTTTAATTTGTTAATTAACTTAATTGATAAAATGTTTATGCATTGAATACATTATCATTTTTATTCTGCCGATGTTGCAAATCGGTAAATTTTTTTTAAATTTGGTCTTGCTAAGTTTTTGGCGTATTTGATTGTTTTTACTTTAATTAACATGCCAATTCATAAATTATTTGGGTACTGTTTTTAACTTTTAATTCTATTTTCACAGTTATGTATAATGAAGGTAAATTGCATGATGTAAATCAAAAACAAGGGCTTTCCTTGCACTAAATCAACTTTTAGTTTATTATTTTTAATAATAACCTTTAATAACCAGAATTAATGAGTAAGTGTTTTAATATAATTTAATACCATTCTTATTATGAATTTTTTTTTTATAGTGATTCACCTTCATCGCTCCCTGTAGCAGGATTCATTTGTACATGTACCGGCGATGCAGTTGAATGCTTCATGTGTGAAGTAATATAATGGTTGCGATCTGTTAATCCACTACAGGAGGATTTTTTGTGATGTTACTCATAGCAATAATTAATATATAGGTATATTTTTTTTATAAATCACCTGTACAATATGTTTATAAAGCAAATAAATACACTAACAAATCATTTTCTTTTTTCTTGGTAAGCATTAAAAATGTTGGTGTGGTAGACGATCATATTTTTGTGTTCTCGCGACGTTTACAATATATAAGCTTTGCATTGTGTAACCTTCGTACTTGAAAATTTGTGAGACACAGAAGGAATGTCGTACATATGTACAATGGCTTATCTACTGCAGGTCCATCACGTTCGCTATTTTAAGCAAATTCTTATTAATATTAAGAATGCAAATGAATTTTTATTAGTTTAACATTCAATTTGAATAAATTATTTTCTAATTCCTATTTTATCTAACAGTACCGCTATCAGCAACGCCAGCATGGCCCTTTCCTCATACCACCATTCCACCCCTGCAATATGGTCGGCCACGTCTCTTATCGTTCTAGGATATACGTCACATTTAATTGTATACCTTTTTTTCGTTATGAAACAATTATAATTTATTTTTTTTTGTAATGTTACTCATAGCAATAAGTAATGTATAGGTATAATTTTTTTATAAATCTCCTGTACAATGTGTTCATAAAGCAAATAAATACATTAACATATAATTTTTTTTTGTGTGTGAGCGTTAAAAATTTGGGTGTGGTGAACGATCATAAATTTTTTTATTTGTCCTTGAAACGTTTGTAATTATGTTGATGTATAAACGTTTATAATGTGTTGATGTATAAACGTTTATAATGTATAACTTTTGTGTTGTGTAACCTTTGCGCTACGCATCATTCAAATTGTAGGTGTCGGGAAATGTGGGGAGCATGGCTTAAGTTCTATTTTTATAGTTACTCATCTTGATCGCTTGCTGCAGCAGGATTCATATCTAAATCTACCTACGATGCAGTTGAATGCCTCATGTCTGCAGTAGTAGAATGGTTCCATCTGACAATCCATTACAGGAACGTTTTTTTTGTGATGTTACTCATAGCAATATTAAAATGTAAACTTCCACTATTATTACACATATTAAAATACTTG
Source organism: Vesta saturnalis (assembly GCA_036346205.1). Classification (NCBI taxonomy): domain Eukaryota; kingdom Metazoa; phylum Arthropoda; class Insecta; order Coleoptera; family Lampyridae; genus Vesta; species Vesta saturnalis. The sequence continues at coordinate 1,357,138 of JARFJB010000542.1, read as the reverse complement.
TCTTTTTTGGGATTTTAATGTTGTATTTGTATATTAATGTAATACAATCTGAACGTTTCGATATCACTTACAGTTATCTTGGTTAGTAGTAATATCTATTAAAATTGTTAAAGATGTTGAAACAATTTTGTGAAATTTGAAAATTAAAACTAACTTAAGCCTGCAGTTTGATAAACGTAAAAAGCCAACTACGCAATACAATTTTAGTACTAGATCATTAAAATATTAAATATTGTTAAACTGTCTTGAATATGACAAATCAGAAGACCCTATAACGGTCGAAGGCTAACGATGAAAAATGTCAACCAAAAAACAAATTTAAGAAAATTTAATCAAGTTATGATATAAATGTAAAGTTGTGAAAAACTTCAATTTAAAATTGATAGATACATTAATAAATATAAACATGACATCAATTAAAATAATCCAGTTAAATCTAACAAAGAAATAGCTTTGTGAATAAGTGTAAGTGCTATTTAACAATGAAAAGCATAATACAGAACGTTTTATGTAATTTTTAATTTTAATTTCAACTTCTTACATTAAATTATACTGCTGTGGTAATTTAACATATAATTGGTTAACCATTTACTTCAAGATCTAGGAAAAACACAGAAAAACCTAGACATACCAAAAGGCAAAATTAAAATTGTCATGATTTAGATTGTTTAAGGCATGATCAGCTACAGCAGACTTCTCTGGTTGACCTAATCTACAAAGTCTCATATGTTCTTTACGTCTTGTATCAAAGCTACGTTTTGTGGTTCCAATGTATACTTTTCCATATTTTATTCACCTTCATCGCTTGCTGCATCAGGATTCATTTCTACAGCTACCGACGATGCAGTTGAATTCTTCATATGTGGATTAATATAATGGTTACCATCTAATAATCCACCACAGAAACAATTTTTGGTGACGTTACTCATAACAATACTAAATATGTAGGTATAATTTATTTATAAATCACCCGCACAATCCGTTCATAAAACAAATAAATACATTAGAATATCATGTCCTTTTTTGTATTAAAAATTTGGGTATGATATATCCTAAAATGTGGACCTAACCTTTGTACTGTGCAACCTTTGTACTGTGTAACCTTCGAAATGTAAATGACAAGATTTCGACTCGTACTGTGAGTCATTTGTACTGTGTAACCTTCAAAACGTGGGACCTAAACCTTTCATGGATAAGCTTGAAAGACTGTGTTGTCAGCTGTGCCATGTAGATACGTAGAAGAGAGGCTATAGGTAGACAGAATAAATGTACTTGGTGGAATGAATCGGTAAAAAAGGCATTATGTAACAAAAAGATGCGTATATGGCAATGATTGTTGCAAACAGTGAGACTCAGAAAAAGCGATTGTATGAGGTGTACACATAAAGAAACAAAGAATCCAAGGAGAGAGTAAGAATCAGTAAAGAGGAGTGATGGCTGTGGATGGAGAGAAAGTGCAGAATGATTTTGAGGGAAACAAAAACTCTTCTAGAAATGGGTCAAAAATACAAAACATGGACCGAAACAAAACGCTGCCGGAGGGATGAATGCTAGCAACGAAATAGCAATAGGGCAATTGTGAAGTGATGAAATGGCAGCAGTATTTCGGAAAGCTGTACAGTAGTGAGAAAATTAGAGTGAAGAGTTTAATAAGACGAATGTAGAAGCAATAGTGAATGTAACTGAGAAGGATTTTGGAAAACGGTAATGTAGCAGGCGTGGATGAAATCACTGGTGAAATGATAAAATATGGAGGTGCAAAGCTTATACGATAATTGTGTGAATTATTCAACGTATGCCTTCAAATCAGGGATAGGATGTGTTGATCAGCTAGTTGCTCTCCAGTAGGTGATTGAAACGTGTTTATGTGTAAAAAAGAAGCTGCAGTGTGTGTTTGTAGATTTGGAAAAAGCATATGACCGAGTGAATAGGGAAAAGCTGTAGGAAATATTAAATAAATACGGCGTAAGTAAAGGTTTAATGACCGAAATAACGGTAGTTTATAACGGTAACCGTGAATGTGTTAGGATGAGAGTACGTGTGAGTGAATACTTTAATATTGAGCAAGGAGTGCGACAAGGCTATGTGACGTCACCATGGCTGTTCAATGCATAAATGGATAAATGTGTTAGATCACCATGTACCGATACAAACGGTGTAATGGTTATGACGCAAATGTACTAGTTCTGGTGTATGCAGATGACAGTATTATCAAGTGAGAATTGGGATGAGCTACCAACTACTCTGAGAGAGTTTGATGTAGTCTGTGAGGTCATGGACCTAGTGTGGTGTTCAATGGGGAAGGTGAAAAGAAGAAAAGAGTATTTACCTTGCATGATGAGGTTGTGGAATAACTGGACGAGTGAGTATATCTGGTTAGAATGTTCACTGCAGAGATAATGTCGATTTATCGGGCCCTTGGGTCATTAACGACTTTCATAAAAGGGATGTGTTAAATAAGTGGAACCGTAGTCAATTGAGTTAACTATACGCTGTCTTATGCGGATCGGTACTGTTACCGAGCAATAAGACATTATTGTGAAAACACACCAACCTTCGCTTCTAATAACAATCAGCCTTAACAGACAAAGGAGTGACTGTACATAAAACTTGTGAATACATATGTTAACCACAGTATACGTGTAAATAAAACTACCCAATCATTATAAGAATGTGTAAATAATATCTGGTGCAAAAGTAAAGGTCCCCAGGACTCTATAGTATAAATTAATAACGTCGTTAACCAGCTATTCAAGAACGTAACGGCCGTGACTTTGCCATTGGGAATTGCCATTCATTGTTGCCGATTAAACGTTTTGAAGGAAAACATCCCCGAAGGGGTACCGTCTATGTTCAGTGCTTTTCGCTGGATACGGGTGGAGCAAGTTAAACAATCCCTGAAAGTAATCTATTATTGTATACTTATTGTGCTTGTCTTATTTTTCTTGTAATTGACATTGATTTATCGAATTATGCAAGTAATGTATGTAATATAAATTTTATTTGTTCTAAATTTCATCGACGTTCAAAGGAGCAACATTGATTTGTGTAATTGATCTGAAGTTTAAGAATTATTTTAAAGATTAGAGGGTATAATCTACAGATTAGTTCCGATTAAGGGTGTACATTTTTTTCCACAATTACAATTTTAAGTTAACTGGCGTACACACGAATGCGACCTAGGATGAACATTATTGCTTATGATATTTTATATAATAGAGAGTTGGTTAATTGAATTTGTGAACGTTTCCCGAAAAGCGAAAACCCTTTAACGGGAGTTAGTGATTACTTATTTTAAAGAAATAATTCAAGTAAAAGATAATTTAAGTCAAGGTCACTTTTATTAAACGAGGGTCATTTGTTTTAAGGTGACCAGAATGCAAATTCACGACCGGAGGTGACTCATTCACTTATTTATATTTTTGATAAAACATTCATTTGGATGATGAAGTTATTGAATTTTATGCTTGGTTATCTTTTGAGTAAAATTGACGATAAAACTGGTAAATAATTATTTTTTTGTATATCTTATTTTCTATAATTAGCTAAAATTTTTGTAAGTGCTTTGCGTATTTTATTTAATTGCCTTGGGGTTCAGTGTAACGTAAAAGTAGGATAGAGAAGTCCGCTGGCCCCAATAGTTGATTAACACACGCGTTTAAGTATTATTTGAAGATGTGAGCTTACTTTTAAGCATTTTTTATATAGCATGTAAGTGGGTTTTTGTCTGTTTGGCTGATTTACCTACTCGTACTCAGCTGTATTATTTCCGAATTTGTCCTCATTTTATTAATTATTAGCAAAACTTCATTAAACAATTTCGATTACAGGTACGTAACCTCGTTAGGTGTAGCCCAAATCAGTGTCACAGTTAAATGTATGGCTGACACACCACTAGGAAAACCGTGCTATGTTTGCGATTGTAATTTGTTTAATAACGAACCACGTCTAAAGTATTTCGAAGTTGAACTTAAACGATTGTCTATAGATCCAGGGTTCTATTATAAAGTAATCCAAAAATTAAGGACTCGCCAATCAGTTGCTGGTATATAGGAGTATCCATGTGTCTTACGTGACTTAAGCTTAATGTTCCTTAGAGAAAACGAAACGAAATTGTAGTCGTCCCTCAAATTATCTTAAAGCGGGTTGTCGTAGCCTCGTGTTCAGTTTTCGGTAGTTATGGAGAACTGCTAACCATGCGTTCATAACCCCGGCTATATAGGAGTATCTCATGTACAAGTGAACGCTCTGTTAGAGCATTGAAGTGAGGAACCGAAAAAGAACCAAAACCACAATCAAAGGAAATAACCTAGAGAATCAAAGGTTTTAGATACGAATTGAGTGTGTAGTGTGGACATTGTACTTGGTTAAATATTCAATGGCAAAGGTGTACTAATGTTAAGAAAATTGTTACTCACCTCCTACCAGGACGTGAAGCCTTTGTTAAGAAACTTTATGTCCGCATAAACGAAAACTAAGTTACTTAGTGTAATTTTTCACCAAATGTGCAGATTATAAAAATCAGCGTTACGCTGTATGTAACTTTATTAAATAAATTTTATAAAAATTACAGAAAAACGTATCTCCAACGTACCTAGCTTCTAGCAAGGCAGTTTTGCCGTCACAAAATGGGCCAAAATTTTACCCAATAAAAATTTTATTATTTATCTCTATTTTAAATTTAATTGTATAAACCTCAAATATTCTGCACAAGGTTGTCAGATTTCCACACTCATACCCGCGTAAAATGTGTTGCCTACCAGCAGGCTTAAGAAGTTCTCGAATTTAAAAGAAAATACAAATGATAAATTAACACGTTATAAATCGGCCAAATCTGAACTGTATTATACATTTTGGTGGTGACCGAGGTACTTTTAACCCGTACTCCGCCGAGGAGTTGAAATAGCGTACCGTATATAAATATAAATAGACTGAGTTATATTTAAGTTAAATAAACAATTTTCTAAACAAGTCTTAATTTTGTATTTGTGGACGTGGAGTTCAAGCCTCACTTGCAACCGAAAAACACCGTTACATCTGGTAGAATCCATGAATATAGCTTTAAGTCATTTACAAACACACAACGTACAAATTACAATTAACATAAATTTCGAGGCATTAACAGATTTCTCTAGGGCAACATTGTGGATAAGGTCTCGAATAATCATTGCTTGATGGGCGGCATCCTCGTCGTGATGAAGTGTACGCACATCTTAATCATACATTTTAGCAAGTATGTAAAAATTAATCAAATACGTACATTATACCAGACAGTCTATTAGTAGCTGGATCTTCACACGTAACTTGCATACGTTGTCCCGGTACAGAAACGGATTGCCCTTTACCAAACGTTATGCCACCTTTATTACAAAGTTGAGCGGCTAAAATCAGAAAAAATGTAAAATAAAGACTATGATAAACAATCACTCACTTGTTGGCAAGGTTAATGTAATTAAGCAATGAGATATCAACAAAACTTTTACTGGTTGAAGAGACATCTTGTTTGTTGTGAATTCTTTATTTCTATTTGATTTATATATTGCTACGACCTAATACGATAGATATTATTAATTCCAATAAATGGAACATGTTTTGGTATTTAATTATTTAATTACTATTTAATACAATGGTATCTATCCTCACTCTCTCACAACTTTTATAACTAAAACTGTTTAATAGAAGCTGAAAAACATTATTCCACAAAATAAATCATTTATATAATGTATTTCCCAATACATTATGTACAATTATTATGTTTAGAAAGTCGATCGGAAAGTTTTATATTTTATTAGCTTGATAAAATTATACAAGGAAGAAACTCTAGCAGAAAACGGGTATTAAACTTTGAACGTATCTTCTATTATAATTGCCATTAATCTTATTATACTGTAACTAGAATAATTAATAGTTCTGTTATTCTATTGATAACGTGTTCATAATTTTAAATATACGATATCAATCCGATGATACCGTTCAACAGATTGAATTTTTAGTTATAAAATCTTCGAACGAAAATAGTGTTTACCTTACCAATACAACATGCATCATTATCAAGAGAAAGTACATAAGTAAAATAATAATTAGTTTCTGTATCAAATTAAAGTAAAACCACAAACTTGTAAATTATAATTCCATATAATGTCTGTTAACGATGAGCCTATAATACCAACCGGTTCTTTCATTAAAGGTACTCTCTGTTTTATTTCGAATGCTTATAAAACATCTAATTTGTCTTTTTTCAAAAACATAGAAATTTAATATTATTTTAGGAAGTTATAAAGCGATTACTTATTATTAAATACGTGGCATAGTTTGATTTACCTATGTGTCCATTTGTACCACATAGTGTGTTCTTTGTATCTAATAACAAAGTTCCTAAGTATTTGTCCAGTGCAAACAGGAATACAGGATGTGCAGTTCAATTTAGACACACCGACTTGAAAATGTTAGTTTTTTAGAATTTAGAATTTTTGACATTAAATAATCATTTAAGGACATTCGTATTGGTTTTGATATTTACTTGGTATTTCTTATCCTTTTGTAATGTGTGACCATTTTTTTATGATATTTTTCCAAATTAAGAAATTGATAATGTACCTATTTATTTTATGGAGGTTGTGTGTTAAGTGGGTAAATATTTTTGACAGATAACTTGTGCTATATGTCGACACGTTGGGATGACAGATTTGTAACATATTGAATTATTTAAAAAATTGGTTATTTACCCACACTAGCTCTTTAATGTATGATTATAATGTAATTATAATTTACATTCAACATGAATTGTTTAAATTATACTTTTAGGAAGCTCAAAACTGATTTCCAATATTGATACAAACACATGCAAATGTTAATTGAAATCAAACTCTGTTCACTACAGATAAGGTATTTTATTAGCAAAATTTATTCTGTTTTCAAATGATTCGTGCACGTAAATTTCGGCAATACGTGTTTTTTCATCGCCAGCACATCTACCACTTGTTCGCCAATAACGTAGTGAACGTCCGCCCAAACGAACGGCCTATGTAGACATGCGGATTTTCTTTTTTCAAATTAGGAGCAATTTTCGACGAGAAACTTCCGATAGTGTTCCTTCCAACAACTTGATGGAAACGTCGTCCATTATGATATTTCGAAACGAAGTGTCTACAATCAATGCAGTTAGGTCGCTGACTACCATACCTTTTGAATATCTCCTAAAATGAATCTCCTCGTTTTGATAGTAATTGTAAAGCCTTAACGAAAATAAGCAACATTGTAAAAATAAAAATAATAATCTAAGTCAGGCAGACGTTTGCACCTTCTGTCAGATATAGGTTAATAGACCTTTAGACGCTAATTTAAAAAAAAATCCGTCCAACTTAATAAAAGTATACATACTACAGTTTGATATCTCATTCAATTTACTTTTAAGCATAATTTGGCTGCAGATTAAGAAACTACACAGAAAAGCTACATAAAGGTAAATTATCTTTAAGCACATGTTTGCACAATTTTCCATAATGTTGATCGCCTTCAGGTATTGAACAAATCTGAACGAACACGTAAATTCCACAGAGATTTTCTTTGCTAGAAAGCAAATATAGCATCAAAAAATTGTATAGGATATAATTTACTTATAATTTCAAAGTCTATACGTTGGTAAATTGACATCTTCGACAAATACAATTGTTTCAGAAACATTTTATAATGTTGTGGTTGAACAGGTTTAAAAAATTTAATAAATTAATAGGTGTTAAATGTTCTCAAAACAAATCGTTAAACTAACTCGAGATACAACCCGTTCACCAAAAGTAATGCCTTTGTCTCAGTCGGTAGTTTAAAATATGCCGGTTCATGCTTTTGTTTTGCTTAATTACAACAATTTATGCTATGTTATTTCCACTTAACGTCAATAGAAAAAACTGCAATGTAACACTAATAATAAAAATAAAAATGATCTCGGACGCCAAGTTATTTTTTTAATTATGTTCGGAATAACTAAACCTAGGTTTACAGTAAAAATTTTACCAAAATGTAAAAAATAAAAAAATATACAGACTGTGTTTATTAACAGTTAAATTTAGGGTTATATAATAGATAACTTAAAATTAGCCTTATACTAAGAAATCATTAAACCTGTTACAATATATAATACATCTTCTTGAGAACCCCTGGTATTGTAAAAAATAAATGCGGAAATGCAAACCAAGGTGATATAATCCTTGTATCAATGTTGCGCAATATATCGCAATAACAATGCTTTGTGTTGTAAACCTCACCAAAATGGAATTATATTTCTTATAAATTGCTCTTCAAGAAATTTGGGTAATCCAATGTTTATTGCGTTCTCTCGAAAGTTCAAAATAAATAATAATGGGATCTACATTTAGATCTGCATTAAAAGCAAAACGCAACCATAAAATGAAAGCGTACGTAAAAGTAGAATTAAATGTGCAATTAAAAGCGGTAAAATTAAAGTGTCAAAGTAAAAAAAATGCCTGCAAAAAGCAAATGTTTTAGATTTTAGTATTACGAGTTAAATACTTCTTATCATTAAATCAATGGCATGTTTCACAAAATTTAGGTGGAAACCCAAAAATGGCTTCCTGCATCAAACAACGTACCACAAGAAATTAAAAAATGGACGCTTAGGAACTCAGATGATGACGCTTTGCGCGAAAATATGAGCAGAAAAAAATAATTTAAAGAAGTGGAGTATAAACCCTTAAGAAGATATGCACTTAAGTTACACCAAAATGCAAATTAAGTTTCCTACCACATACCTATAATTCATTAATAATTAAAAAAAATTTTTCTTACATTTAAAACTAAATGAACGAAGAACACAAAATTACGGTATATTTTAATACAACTCAAGATGGGTTGTTACAATTTGATAAAAACCAAAAGTAGGTTCTAATAAATCACCTTCCTAACCGCACACGCACAGCACACGCACACGCACACGCACACGCACACGCACACGCACAGCACACGCACACACACACACACACACACACACACACACACACAAAACGTACACGTACACGTACACGTACACGTACACGTACACGTCACGTACACGTACACGTACACGTACAGCGCACGCGAACGCACGCGCACGCGCAACGCGCGCGCGCACGCGCACGCGCACGCATACCCATACACATACACATACACATACACATACACATACACACACATACATACACATACACATACATACATACACACACACTAACACACACACTACACAACACACACACACACACACACACAACACACACAACACACACATACACATACACATACACATACACATACACATCACAACACAACACTACATACATACACACACATACCATACGCATACGCATACATACGCATACGCATACGCATACGCATACGCATACGATACGCATACGCATCATACGCATTCACACATACACACACATACACTACACATACACATACACATACACATACACACACATACACATACACACATACACATACACATACACATACACATACACACACATACACATACATACACATACACATACACGTACACGTACACGTACACATACACATACACTACACATCACATACACATACACATACACAACACAACACTACACATACACATACACATACACATCACACAACACACACACACACACACACAACACATACACATACACATACACATACACACACATACACATACACACACACACACACACACTACACTACACACATACACATACACACTACACATACACATACACATACACATACACATACACATACATACACACACATACACACATACACATACACATACACATCACATCACACACACACATACACATACACTACATCACACACACACACACATACACATCACACATACACATACACATACACATACACATACACATACACTCACTACAACACGTACACGTACATATCACTACACATACACATAACATACAATACACTACACATACATACATACACATACATACATACATACATACAACACATAGTACATACATAACATATAGATCACACACAGTCTGTGTTGTGTGTGTGTGTGTGTGTGTGTGTGTGTGTGTGTGTGTGTGTACATGTGTGTGTGTGTGTGGGTGCGTACGTACGTGCGTGCGGTGCGTGCGAGAAGCGTGTGCAAGTTGCGTGCGTGCGTGCGAGCTTGCGTTAAAAATTAATTAAATATGTATGAAAATGGTTATGCTGCATTATTGGTATCTTTGGAATTTTTTTATTTTTTTAAATGAATCACCCTGTATTTTATTTTAAAAAGTGAAAATACACGTTATGTTCTTTTATTTTTATTAAGCACTCCCTATAGCTAAAATCGTTAATTTCTAAGATATTTTCAATTTAATAACATAAAGAAATTCTTTTTAAATTTCTATTATAACAAGTTGTGACAAATTATAATAAAAAATTCAAAAAACATAGGTTATTAAGACAAAATTCTAATAAAATTAATTAGTTTCATAATAAATGTTCAAATTCTCGACTGATATTTCTTCACATTTCTACATTAATACTCTGGAATGCATCTCGTGTTCTATTCTTCATATCATTCGTCAAAGAATGTGGTTGTTACACGATGGAGCTCCGGTACATCACAGTAGATTAATTCATAATCATCTTCCTGGAAGATGGATGGGAAGAGGAGGACCCACTGCATGTCCAGCTCGTTCACCAGAGTTAAGTAAAATTGACTTCTTCAAGTGGGGTTATGTGAAAACCGTGTGTATCAAATACCTCCAACCACACAAGAATAGAATACGAGACGCATTCAGAGTATTAATGTAGAAATGTTAAAAAATATAAATACGTAGATAATTTTATGATGCGATGTTTGAAGTTGCCTATAGTTTTTGTAAATTGATTATGATCTATGCAATTTTTGATGTGACGTGACATTTAACGGCTAAAGGTTCCTACGGTAGAATTCAAGTTAGTTCAGATTTTTACCTTCCAACCTACATGCACATATATAGGTATAAAATGTTATACAATCGACTTTTTTTTCATTATCGCTAAATCGACTTATTAGCTCATTTTTATCATATTTAACATCTGTCAGTTTTTTCACGATAACATTTCTTTACAGTTAACGTTGTTGATATCGTTGTGAAAGCAACTAGAGTATCTAAAAGTACCGTTGTTAGAATTATTAGAGAAGGGAGTGCAATTCAACGTGGTGAAATAGAATCGTTCAAGACTTCTAATAAAATAATGAAACCGCACCAAGATCATCTGTCGATAATTGTGCTGAACAAGTTATTCGATGCATTGTACACAATTTTCATGTCATGGAAAAACGACGACCAAGCGTCAATGCTATTTATAATATTTATAAAGATGACGAATCCATTGGTTTCTCCGGGGAGGAAACGTCTTTAAGAAGATTATTAAATAAAATAGGTTTTAAATGGACGAAAACCGTTGACAATCGTAAATATTTAATGGAACGATACGATATACGATCTTTACGTTGTGCTTATATACGAGCAGGGCGACCCATTGTGTATACAGATGAAAGATATATACATGCATCGCATACAACGCCACATTCCTTGGTCCAACGAAAGTGTAAAATGTCCAATCGGTAAAGGTCAACGTCTTATAATAGTACATGCTGGTGGTGACATGGGATTTATCAATAATGCCCTCTTAGTTTTTAAAGCTGGCTCAAAACGGGTGATTATTACGACGATATGAACTTTATTAATTATAAACGATGGATTGAGCACCAGTTATTACCGAATTTGCTCGAAAGGTCAGTTATTGTTATGGATAATGCAAGTTATCACAACACGTTAACAGTTAAACATCCAACTTTTAGCAGTAAAAAAATGGAAATGATAACTTGGTTACAAGAACGAGGGATCGTACATGATGAATCCCAAACAAAAGTGGAGCTGTATGATTTAATAAAATGTAATTGATGCTATATTTGCGAAACATGGTCACTCTGTATGTCGACTACCTCCATACCACCCGGAGCTAAATCCAATAGAAAAAATATGGGCCATTGTAAAAGCTTGTGTGGCATCGAGAAACACAACTTTTAAATTAGCCGATGTTGAAAAACTAACTCGTGAAAAGTGTTCGATGGATTTGGAAAGCCACTTTAACCAAATTTAAATAACAAAAAAGAAAACGGAATAAAGAATGTCTAATAATTGATATGATCCACTACTTCTTACAGTCGGGACCACAATAGGTCACGTGTTCTTTGCAGAAATATTTTTTACACTTAATGCAGGTCATATTATTTTTGTTATCACATTTATAAGGGCAAAATTTGCAGCGTGCTCGTTTGTTTTTGTTGCTAGTTCCAGGAAGAGGTGCGATAGAATTTTCCACCAATGGTTGTTGAATAGCTGTTACAATTGCAGCGGCTTGTTCATTACGGGGAAGATGTTTTCTAGACAAAATGTAAGGATTTACCAATTGTTTGCCCAGTTGTTCCAAAAACAGTCTTCTTTTGAGAAAAACATTTTTATTCCTGCCTGGATTTATTTCGCGCCATAAGATGAAAGCATTATAGGCACTGGTATCTAAAATGTTGTAAAATAAGATTATGGGCCATCGATTGGTTTTTCGTTTGCATGTGTATGCACCGATTAGCTGATCTAATGTATCAACTGCTCCTTTGGCAGAATTATAAACAAATATAATTTGTGGTTTTTTGTCTTCTCTGTCGCTTATTTGTTTCTGGTTATGAAACGTACTCATTAGAATGACCTTGTATTTTTTTGGAATATAAGACACAACTGCGGTATCTTTAGTAAAATAAAATTTGGAACTATGCACAACGTTATTTACTTCCATGATAGGTAGCTCAGGTTTGCTTTTGCTGACAGTCCCTAACATAGTAAGATTTCTTTTGAAAAGCATTTGACTCAATTTATACGATGTAAAGAAATTGTCAAAAGTTATATTCTGACCTCTTAGTCCATAAGTAAGGTTTAAAACTACTCTCAGCCCCTGATCCTTCTGAGGTTTTCCCCCAAGTGGTTTTCCCGTATATACTTGAACTTCCAAAGCATAAGAACTTGCACTATCACAAAGCGTCCATATTTGGATGCCATATTTTGCTGGATTATTTGGTATATACTGCTTGAATGGACAACGAACTCTAAATGCAACCAGCTGCTCGTCCACAGTTACGTTTTGCCCAGGATTGTACAATTTTGAAAGTATTTCAGCCCATTTGTCCCAAAATTCATTAATAGGAGCCAACTTATCCCGTAGCCTTATTTTTTGACGATCTCCTTTATGATCAAACCGTAACACGCGTGGTATATAATAAAATCGTTTCAACGACTTTGTTGCGCGAAAAAGAGGTCTGCCTGTTTCTGCATTCTACAAACTTCTGGTAGATTCATCATGCGATCTGTAAACTCCTCCTAACAGTAACAAACCTATGTACGCCTGCAACGATGTCATATAATTCTTGCCACTTGTCACTGTACACTCTACAACCTTCGATGTTAGTCATTTTCAAAATTAAATTTTCCAGAGAACTATTGAACAATAGCTGAAATGTAGATTTTACATCCTGGACTCGTGCATTGCTGTATCTAGTTGGGCCGGGAGCTACTTTTATGATATTTGCACTAGTTGCACGCCCTGATTGAGGAAATGGATCTAACATCCAAGTTATGACATTATCTTTAGATGGAACCGATTGAGCAGGTGGCATCAATTGCGTAGGATTTGTCCGCCCAGCATCGTCGAAAAAATCATCGTGTGACTGTTCATATTCACTATCTTTACTGATATGATCTTCCTCTTCAGAAGCTTCATCGTCACTAATGTCACTCAAATTATCAATAAGTTTTTCTAAGTCTTCACCACTAAGATATTTTTTTGCCATTATTGTTATTTCAGCACTTCAGAAGAACTAGTGGTATGTACAACAAACCGCAGTTTACGCTGCAACGTAACAAACAAAACTGTTGGTTGCATACTGCGATATGATATTTATACCTGCTGCAAGTTGCAAGTCTGTTCCTGTTTCGACTTGTACACGGGGCTACAGACATGCCGAAAATGCTGTAGTAACTCGCATAGGTAGGTACATTTGAACAAGCATGTGATGCATATTATCTATCCTCAAATTTCAATATAAAATAATTGGAAATACAAATTTATACGTCTTACTAATGTATTACAGTCTCAGGTCATAATGACCCGAGGAACATTACTGTAACAATCATGTTTAAAAAAATAAGGAAAAAAAATTATTAAGACAAACAAGCCACCTCATTCTTCTTGTGTAATATTTTATTGTATTTATATTGTTAATTTCTTATTGCGCATGTGTTGTTCATGTTCTTAGATATGTTTCTAAGGCACTTTAACTTCTTAAGCACTTTTTAAACACTTAGCCTATGAACTACCAACATAACGTCTTCGTACCATAACCATTTTTATAGTTCGCAGAGTTTTATGCATTGTACCAATTATTATACATGTTCTACACATTAGGATTATTGTACCTCATGTAATCATATCTGTTATGTGTTTAATTGCTTAATTATATTGATTTATATATGAAATTTTTTATTTATCTTTAACAATGTATCGTGTTGACCTTTTTAACATGCTACTGCCATAGCTCATAATGCTTTCATGAATACAACATCATTGTGCAAACCCCATAAAACCTGTTTCGTTGTATAAAAACCATCTGTTTATATTCATATAACTTCTTCAACTTTATTTGAACTTGCATACTATCTAATATTTGAATTCAATAAAACTCTGCCCCCTCTATTACACCTATTTATAACCATCGCAGTATAAAACTGTTTAGGCACCCTTAGAACTGTGGTTAATAATTAAAATGCGAATTACAACATTTCCGAGTAAATTTATAAACAGGTAACATAACCTTATATTTCACTTTTCACAACTAAATAAATGTTTTTTTTTTGTTTAAATTGTCCTAATTATAAAATATAAACATCATAATTAAGAGGTTATTAACTAAAAAATTTACAAAACGTAACTTTTACTTTTCTTAAAAAAACTAATATTTGCCGATTGAATAGTACACGGTCACGTGATTTTTTTCGCGCAGCTTGGTGTCTTCGTATTTGGCGTTTAATCTACCAGTGTTATTGGTGTATATGCAATGTAATTATAACCGCATACTAGTAGCACCCATAATTGAGAGAGACACGGTACTCAAGATATTTCATTTTATGTCATATGCTTGACGGTTTGCATCGTGCATGCTGTAGATGCGAGGTGTTACTAAGAAAACTATAGTATCACTTTAACAGGCAGATATACAAGGCTTTTCAACAAAGTTTCATTATGTTATGTTGATTTTTATTAAATTAAAATTTTATTCCAATAATATAAACAGTAATTCGCATAAACACATTCATAACACAGTTGACATTTAAAGTTGGGGAACTTATCACATTTAAACTTTTTTAACTTCTAAATAATCCAAACTTTTTGTTAGACTTGAAACCATAACAAACCAAACATAAAACATAAACATGAATTTTAATACCAAAGTTCAGATTCTCCCCATAACTATAATAATAATAATAATTTAGGACATTGTGTAAACTAATCAACGTATAGAAACTTGGAAAAAAGTTGAAAATCTTTGAAACGTTCGTAAACAGATCGATCACTGTTATGAATGACGTAAAAACTGGAACGCGGTTTTATTTTTATAGAGATTATAATTTTATCCAATTATATGAATCCTAATCAACAGAAAGTATGAATAGAGATTCATTACTGGTAATTTTAATATGCAAGCTTAACTTAAAATTATCATGATGAAACTTAACTTTAATAAAAAATACAAAAAACTAATTGGAATTGTTTGTGGTTGTTAATTAAAAATGCTTAAACCGAATTTCCCATTACCGATCTGTACTTCAGTCCAAAGCAATGATAAATGTTTAAAAATATTTGGATTGTTGACTACATTGTTAAAGGTTATCCAAACCGGTTGAGCAACATATAATAATATTCACTTTTGTATTATACCTACACAATCATAGTATTGTTTTAATAAAGCACTGTGCCAAAATGCAGAAAATGTTTACGTATATTGCAATTGTTACCATCTGCGTAACTTTTTGTCAAAATTTTGTGTTCAGTTTTGAGTTTGGCGGTAATAAAAAATTAGTAATAAAATATAGTTAACTACTTATTTTTTAGGAAACGTTTGTGAAGAAAGTGGTATTGAATTTAAAAAAGGTGAAACAATTACAGTACCCGGTGAATGTGAAGCGTTTACTTGTGAAGAACCTTCAATTAATTTGATGGTGGGAAAAAGGTGGGTACAGTTTCATTTTTTAATTAAAAAGTGATATGTTTTTTTGTAGATGCGATTCAAAACCTAAACCTGGGTGCAAATTTGAGGAAGGAGCTAATTCAGAACCTTATCCAGAATGTTGCCCAAAGGAAGTTTGTTAAGTTGTCAATAACTACATAATTAGTGTGTCATTCATTAATTTGTTAATAAATGTAAAGTTTTATTTGTAATTCCTAAGCAGCCTTGGATGATTGGGAAAAATCAAATATATTTACATAAGTTTACATAACATGGTAAACAAAAACAATTGTCTACAGTTATAATCAACTATCATAAACAGAAGATTAACAATACACTTAATGAAACATCAATGTCCCATTATGCCATTACCGCTATATTATTCTAACACTTCTAATCCATATCCGAATTAATAAAGTAACTGGAGCAATACTAGATTAACTCTAAAAAAGCGTCAACACAAAACTGCACATTATGAGGAAATCAAGATACTTTTCACAACATTGATGCACTTACTTTTCTCCTGAGTTTTGCACGTGATACTGCAATGACCAGAATCTTAAGCAATTGAAATAGCGAAGAAAATAAAGGTAAACCTCATTGGCAAGGTGTCGGTTATAACTCTCAAATTTTATGTACAGGGTGGCACAGCTATTTTCGCTTAACTACTAGATTAACAAAGAAAATAAATTCAAATATGCAGGGCGTGTCGTAACTCTATAGCAAAGAAAAGAGCCATTTTTTAAATGACACCTCCTGTATAATATTGCATTTTTAGAATTTTTACGGGTTTCCTGTCGGTTTCAGAACCGATTAATCAAAGGTATCTGTAGCGTTCGCTGAATTACCGCTAGAGGGCAGTACATGTAATAAACAATAAACTGAGTCTGAAGGTGACCTTATTTCTACATGTAAATTTTTAACAAAATACTGGTAACAATGATTTTCTTACCTAAATTTCCCGTAAAACTTTCAAGAATGTAGTTGTTGAGTCGCCATAATTTAAAAGTAAAAGCGTCCCTAGAAAATTTTTTATTCTTGATTATTTATGCCAATCGGCAGTCCATGAAACAGAAGATTTAATTAAAATAATCATTCACGTATTACTATACTTACTTTGTGATGATTATTGTTCGCTAAAGCTAGCGGACCTAGATATGATAAAACTTCCTTTCATTTGTGGGTAAGATAACTACATTTCGCTAATTCTTGGTAATTTCAAAATTTCTTTTAGTGGCTGGAAAAAAATACCTGATAGTTAAAAGTAATTACAACTTTTGGGGCTCGACCGACATCGTAGAGGCACAACAATCGTTAGAGTATGACTTTGCACTTACCCGTGTTGTATTATTTTAGCACTTTCGTTCTTTCATTCTTCTCGTTTCTTTGAATTTTTGTTTGTCTGGTAAATATTACGATTATGGCACATGGCTGTACGTTTTCAATTGGTTACGGACGCAACATCATTCTAACTTATACACGTCTATACCTACATAAGCCACGACGAAGCTTGTTGATATCTAGATATAGACGTTACCTTCTCGTCAAACCAGGCCAGATATTCTATTATAAACTACGTTCATTGGATAACTACTAAAAATTGATACGGTAGATGTGCATGCTTCTGAGACTGCCTTCTGCAGTGGACAGGACAGCCCCTACAAAGTGAAAGTGTGCCGTAATTAATGACCACCATGTTGCGATGAAATATTTACCTTGTTAGAAATTTGTCGTCTACAATTTTCTTTGTTTTGCATAAGGGGTATAGTATGTACATAACTCGAGTATAATTCAATATTGTGTAATTGCTGTAAATCGATAGTAATGTTAATTGCTTTATGGATTGGTTATAATAACATAATTTTGGTTTACTGTTCACGATAATCTGTTGAACCACGCCCATGGTTGTATTAAGGTTGCCGTCCATTTTCTTGTTCGTGAAGCACTAACAAAGTGTGCTACCGTCTGCGCAGGAGCGTAAATCGTGTTTTCTTGTTATGTCGGTTGTGCCCGTAAATTAATTCATTGTGTTACTTTAGAATTTCTAGTGAAACGTCATACCTTTTACATTGGTCTTTTAAGAATATCTTTTGTACTGTTGAGGAAAATGTACAGTATATACACGGCAAATTTTTAATTGTTATCTATTTATAAACTTTGATTAATGTCAATTGTACAGGGTGGCCAACTAAGAATGCGAGGTACTGTATCTGGGAAACTATCCATCGTAAAGGCTTGTGCAAAAAGGTTATTACTAAAACGGCCAATACAAAAACCTGGAAAATATTTTCATATTTCCGAAATGGCCTCTAGGGGGCGTAACTGCAATCTTGAATCTAAAAAAGTGGGGGTACTCACAAGTTTCCTTAAATCACCCCCCGTATCTTCGAAACTGCTAATCCGATTTTAACAAACTTGGGCGCCTTGAAAAGAGCTTTTCTTGGACTACAAATGTTAAAATAATTGAAGTTTTGTTAGTTTCACATGTCGTCGCTAGAGGGCTTTGTTCGACATTCCGACAGAAACGGTTAATTTTCGCAAAAAAATTAAATGAATTGGTATTACTTTTTTCATGAACAAGTACCTAAATGATGCCTAAACAAGCTCGCGAAAACCGCATCTCGATATCTTGTTCCTAACCTAAAATATCGGTCAAAGAAAACTTTATACGAAAATTCCTAAAATTTTTATTTTTTTTAACTATATTTTCCTGGAATTGTTTCTATTATGTAAGTTTTAGCCCTAAAAAGGACCGATTTAAAGGAGGAAGGTCTTTAATGCCCCCGTAAATGCTCGAAATGCTGACCATCACTCTCTGCATTGATGAGGCCTCTTATGGGTAGATAATACTGCAGCTTCAATTTCGGCTCTGAATAGGTTACCTAGAAATTGCGATTTTAAATGTTTGTAAATTTATACACCAGAATAAAATCACCCTTTTTGAAATTGCTACGGGCAAGTAAGCAATGCTAAAAGTTATACGAAAGGCCCATATCCAATATCAAGTACTAATTTCCATTACCAATTTCGATAAGTCGGAACCATAGTTTCACATAATTATATTAGTTCCTCAGCTGGAAAGGTATCTTTATTACAGTTGACCTCATGAATTTCAATAACGTCGTTGATATTGCTCTAAATCACATACTCGCGCTGATAAAGTAACCTTCTGCTCTAATACTTGACGTAAATATTTATTTTCTTCCTTAAGGCTTAAATTTTCCTTAGCAATTTGTTTGATAGAGGAACCTAAATCGTCAATTTGTGCTATTTTTTCAGTCACAAAATTCAATGAAGCCGTAATTTAATCTAAAAATTGTTTTAAAATTTTTTCAAACAATTCCTTAAAAATTTTATTTCATTTTTTCTTTTTTTTTTTTTATTTTTTTCTCAGCTTAGGTTAATCCTTATTTTAATTTATAATTTAATTTTTTTTTTTTAATAAATTTTATTTTAATTCTTTAAATTTGGTAATTTTTCCCCTTAATTTTTTTTTTTTTTTTGTTTAAGACTAAAGAATTTCTATTTTGGTTAAAAAAAAGTTTTTTATTTAAATTTTTAAGCGTTTTTTAATTTTGTTTTTTTTTGTTGGTTTTTTTTTTTCTTCTTTTTTTTTTTTTGGGCTTATGGTTCCTTTTTTGGGTTTTTTTTTTTTTTTTAAATTATTTTTTTTTATCTATTCGTTGTTCGGTTTCTTGCGTATCTGAGCGAATATTGTTTTGGTTTTATATTCCAAAGGGGTTAAAATTTTTGGTTTTTAATTTTAATTTGGGTTTTTCGGGAATTGGGAAAGGGTTGTTTTGGTGGTTTTTGGTTGGGTGTTCCCTTTCTTTTAGTGGGTTTTCTGAAGTGGGTTCGCTTGATTTGGTTGGGTTTTGGGTCCTTGGTCCTGGGGCCTTGTTGGTTTGGCTTGGGGGTAAGGGAAAGGTGTTGGGGTTTATTTGTTTGTTAATAAATTTAAAGGGCGCTTTGGTTTCTAATCCTATTAAGTGTTTTTAATCGGGGTTGAATTTATAAAATTCCTGGGGAAAGTTTGGAGTGTAGTTTTCTTGTTTGGGATAAACATTTCTAGGAAGTTTCTTAGTGTTTGGATTCGGAAAGGGATTGTTTGGGTTTTGGGGAATTGACGATACCGGTTCGTAAAAGGGGGTGAGGGGATATGGGGGTAAAGGGGTTATCCCAAACGGGCCCGCATCCGGGTTTGGGTTCAAATTCATAAGTTTTTCCAGGAAAAATTCGGTAGTCTTGGTTGGAAAGGTTAGGGTTTTCCTATTTGCTGACCATTTCGGGCAGTGGGATTTGGGGGGGAGAATGTTGAGGTTTTTTGAGGAATGCAGACCCTTCAAGTTGTTTCCAAAGAAAAGATTCAGTTTGATTGAGCTTGGGGCTCAAAGCTTCAACGGGACTGCACTTCGGTTGGGACGAAAGCCTTGGTGTTGGGAAGGAGGTGAAATTGGGTGGCCCTGGTTGAACAAAAAGTTAAACCGACCGGGAAATTGGTCTTGGAAGAGGGGAGGTTACGGGTGGGGTTTTTATGAGGGGGGCCGTTTCCAGCCGTCAAAAGTGGGAAAAAATTTTGAATGTTGGATAATCGGGGGTGGTCGGGTAAATCAAAATTTGGCCGTCGTGGGGCAAAATTTCCTTTTTGAAAAAGGTCCGTAAAATTAAAGGTTTTTAGTTGGGTTTCAAAATTAATTCGGAATTCAAGGCGACCCTGAAGAGTGTTGCCGGGTTTTTGGGACCAGCGGTGGGGGATTAGGGGTGAAAAGAAATGGTTTCCTTGGTGGAGGAATTAGGTTAATTTGGGTTAATTTTTTGGCCAGTTTAAATTTGCCGGAGTTTTCCTTGATAATTAAGGGGGTTTAGGGGTTTCGGGTTTTTAGAGTTAAGGTTGGTTTAAGGCCCGAGGGGCAAGTAATAACTTCTGGACAAAAGTTTAAGTTTGCCAAAAAAAATCCTCTTAACCCAAGAAAATTAGTTTTTCTGGAAGCTTACTTGTCCAAAGAAGAAAGTTAAATTAATTATCACCAATGCCTTCCAGTTTTTGGTTGTAGCTCCCTGAAAAACATAAAGGAAAATAAAACAGAAGAACAAATTGGTAAGAAAGAACTGTAAGGAAAATATTATAATCTTTATTCAAACACCTGAAAATTTGCCTTTAATTAAGAAAGACTTAAATGTAGCAGCACGCTAACGACAAATACTCCAAACTTAAATTTGAACTTAATGACCTCTGGAGGATTCTAAATGCAGAACCAGAATAAAACCCAAAAGCCACCCCTTAAAATAATAAGGCTCTTTTAAAACTCAGAATCTGTTGTTTATCCAAACCTTCTCAAACCACTAAAAGGCAATACGGGAACTTACAAGGTCAACTCATAAATTTCAAACTTTAATGGAACCTGAATTGTACCTTCACACAAGAAAACTAAAACAAAAATAATTGGGGAACAATTTTAACTAAGGATTTTGGCGGAATTAGGGCATCAATTAAAAGGAAAACTTCAAAAACTAACTAAAACAGGAGGATTTCGAAGCAATGCAAGGCGAGGAACAAATATCTAATCCATGGCGAAATATAAATCACAAGGCTAAAGACATTATGGAAAATTAGGATAAAGAAAAAGTAACTGCCTTAATAGGAATATTTAAAAAAAACCTGGGCAAATACCTTAACGGATATTCGAGCATGCAGAAATGGAACAAAATGGAAGAATAGAATCCAAAAAATTAATCCACCAGACATCAAAAACTACCAGGGTAAAGGGATGGGGTTAAATGCAAAACTTGCAATAAAAATTGTTCCAGAAAAATTTTAAAAAAGGCAAACAACCTTCTAAATGTCTCGCAGCGACAAAGAACCTTAGAATGAATAAATAAGTAAGCCAAAGTAAAATTTTGAAAGCTGGAAGATTGGGTGAAACCCTTTATGGAACATTTAAAAATTAATTCGAAAGAACTCCCGGGAAAGAGGACACCTTCCCAAACAGAAGAGGACCAAGATTATGGCAAAATTTGAATTATTTGAAGAAGAAAGATTAAAGTATTAAGAAGCTGAAGATTGGAAAGTAAAAACTTCAAACCATCCCATGCAAAAATGTGCAAACCCCAAAACGGTCCAAGATTGAATTCTAACAATGCTCCAATAATGCGAAAAAAAAATTATTTAAGATGAAGAAAATTTAATAACAAGGATTTTAGTAACGATCCAACATCGCATGAGAAAACAAACCGGATTTTCAAATGAAAAGGAGTTTATATAATTTGGAATGCCAAAACCCACAACGAAAAACATAAAAAAGAAAGAAGCAAAGAGTTGGATAAAAAAGGGAACTTCCAAATTGTGATCTCCCGTCGGCGTTGCAACAACACCCAATTTCCCAAAATAAAAAATTTAAACCCAATATTTAATTTGCCCAAAAAACAAATCCTCAAACAACCCGAAAAAAAAAAACCAACGTAGAAGAAAAATTTGTGATCCAAAGGCTGATGTCATCATAAAATAAACCAAAAGCTTGATTGGAAAAAAATTTTATTCTTGCCCAACTCATCTAAAACCCGAATAATTAAAAACCAAAAAAAAAAAAAAGTTTATTTCAAAATGACATAAAATACATAAATTAAAACAAAGAAAACCTAAGTGGAAATTAAGGAAAGTGGTTATTGAAAATTCTCTTAAGAAACGGTTCTAATAAAAAAAATTAAAAGGTTTCTTTAAAAAAGCTTACATTTTATTCTTAATTTTTGAGGACCATTAAAAATTTTAGGCAATAAAGGGAGTTGTAATGATTTTCTAACGGAATAGTTTTCTCATAAAATAATTTAAAGTTGGTTTAACATTACTATCCCAAATTTTTAATTTCTTAAAGCCTTTATTTTTGGAGGACATGTTTTATTTTTTCCTGCGTTTTTTGTAAAATTTTTTAAAGGGTGGCCCAAAACAGTTAGAAGAAATTTTTCAAATGGCCCTGTTTTTTTTTTTTGAACAGTTGAATTTTTATTTCTGCCGTTTATAAAGTAAAGATTTGGGCCACAATTAACG
Organism: Vesta saturnalis; assembly: GCA_036346205.1. Lineage (NCBI taxonomy): Eukaryota > Metazoa > Arthropoda > Insecta > Coleoptera > Lampyridae > Vesta > Vesta saturnalis. The sequence continues at coordinate 1,333,754 of JARFJB010000542.1, read as the reverse complement.
AACAACAATTGATGTTAAGGAACGGGTTTTTTTTAAAAGGAAAATTTTTAAAAAAAACCAAATAAACAAATTTCAAAAGTACATTTGGGCTTACAATACCAACAAATAAACCTTTTGACAAATTCTGGGAAGAACCATTTTTTACCCAATACCCAATTTTTATGTCCTATTTTTGTTTGAAATACCCACAGAAAAATCCGGGTTTAATCGGGTATACAGGCCTTCTGGTTCTCCTTCCTATCCATTTTAAAACTTTCACCAAAATAAATTTTGGAAAACAAAGGAAATTCACCAGAAATTTGACTACAAACCAAATGAAAACTCCTTTCTATATCAAACGTTATTTCTTAATTTTAAAGACAAATTTTTTTCCTAAATATGCGGGATTGGACTATTATTGGAATGGTACTGGTCAAATTCAAAAGTTAAAAAGAAATAAAAATTTTTCCAAAAAATCGGGATCGTAACTAATTTTGGCCATTTACAAAATTTTAATTAAAAACCGCAGAAAAAAAAGCATAATTTAAAAACTGACCCTTAACTTTAAAAATTTGCATAATTCCCAATGACCTTAATAAATATTTCCAAAAACCCCAAGGACCCTTAAAATAACCATAATTTCAAGCTTGAGATTATAAAATTCAATATTATTTGGCTTGTTTGTAATACCAAAACCAATTTCAAAAAGTTGCTGGTAAATTCCAAACTAAGTTCATGGTTTTCTAGTACGTAAAGTATTGTTTTTTGTAATGTAAAATTGGTATTAAGGTAATGAAATCTTTGGGATTTATTTCAAGGTCAAGTATTTTTGGATCCAAAGGTCCAGTTAAGTTTTTTGGCGGTTTAAATTTTGGCATGTTGGGGTAAATCAGGCTTTGGGTAATCGCTTTAAGCAATTTAAAATTATTGGTGGTCAAAGCAAAAAAGTTGCAAGGTAATCATAAATCAAAAAGTTTTGAAGGTCAAAGGTTATTGACTTATGGTGGTTTCTTAGAAATATAAAAAGGTCAAGGTGAAAAGCTAAAATAGAAGTTGCAAGGTAATCATTTTAAAATCTAAAGTTTTTGAGTTTAGCAGTTTTGAAAGGATGCATGTTTATAATAAAAGGCTTCTCCGGGATTGCATGATTCAGTAAACTTTTCATTGCTAGAAATGGTGAAAGTAATAAGAATGATAAAAGAAAGAATTATTAAGTATTGATGAGAGAAGGAAAAGACTCGAGGTGTTAATCAAGGAAATAAAAAATTGAGGGTAGATTTAGAGCTGTATGAGGTAAAAAAAAATGATGCAACTTCAGTGAATGTGCCATGATATAAAGGTGCATTGTAATTTGAACGAAAGACGCTTTAAAAAGTGAATACGTAATTACAATAGTGATAGTAATGATAGTTATATGTAAATATCCATTTAATCTTTAATAAATCACAACTCGATAATTCTTTACCCAAAAATTCTGAATTTTCTATATTAATAAATAAAGCGCCAATAATAAAGGTTTCAAAAATTAAAAAAATTTGATAAAAAATTTTGTTTATGAATTAAATAATACGTAACTGAACGTTAATTGTTAATAAATCACAACTGATTATCCTTTACCCAAAATTCTGAAATTTCGTATACAGATCCAATAAATAAGAGCGCCAATAATAGCAGTTTCAAAATGTCCCAAAATGTGATAAAAAATTTGTTTTACCAACTAAAGCAATATGAAATTGAAAGTTGTTAATGTAATAAATCACAACTCGATAATTCTTTACCCAAAATTCTGAATTTTCGTATATAGGTTCAATAAATAAGAGCGCCAAAATAGCAGTTTAAAAAATTCCCAAAAAAAAAAAAAAAAGAAATTTGATAAAAAATTTTGCTTTTAATTAAACTAATACTAACTGAACGTTAACTGCTTAATAAATCACAACTCGATAATCCTTTACCCAAAAATTCTGAAATTTCTATACAGATCCAATAAGTAAGAGCGCCAATAATAGCAGTTTCAAAATTCAAAATGTGATAAAAAAATTTGTTTTACTAAAGCAATATGAAATTGAAAGTTTTAATTTTAATAAATCACAACTCGATAATCCTTTAAAAATTCTGAAATTTCTTATACAGATCAATAAAAACCCAATAATAGCAAAAATTCCCAAAATTAAAAAAAAATTTGTTTTCCCTAAAAATATGAAATTGAAAGTTGTTAATTGTTAATAAATCACAACTCGATAATCCTTTAAAAAATTCTGAAATTTTTTATACAATCCAATAAATTAATAATGATAGAACTAAAAATTTAAAACTTGAATCCTCTTTTACTATTGGAATATTAAAAACATTTTCCTCAATAAATTAGGCACCAATATGAAATATGATATAATAAAACCTTAATGTAACTAATTTGTAAACTTTTGTAATACGGTTTTTCAAAATAGATTGTAACGATTTTTTATGAAATTAAAATAATCACAATGAATCTTAGACATCTTACAATATATACACAATTGCAATTCAAGTTAAATGGATTGTACTCGTAATGAGTAAAAGCATGCAATTGCAAAATGCATCCAATAGTATGATTTGTAATATTATATTCAAGTACCTTTGGAATGCATAATTTATTGTTTGTAAACGATAGACGGGTGTTGAACTAAAGTGATGTATGTTTGAAAGTGTGTGATGTAAGAAAAGATGTATGTAATATGTATGGAAAGAGATAAAACAGTCGACGAGGACGTGCTGCAGTGCATTCAGGTGGGGATTGGGGGAAACTAAAGTCCTAGAAAAATGCGCTCGTAAAATTTAAATTTTTCCCTAATTCCGAGAAAAAATTTTTTTCAGCGCAGTTGTGTTTTAGAAGTGACAAAAATTGAAAAAAAAACACACTTAGTACCTAATTATAAACTAACAAATGTCTAAACTATCCAATATTTAACGCATTTTATTTTAATTTCTGTCGTGCAACTTGTAACTTGTGGTTCGCGCCAGCCACTATTTGGCTCCACTTTTACTTCTTTCAGAATTAATGTATGTTTTAAAATGTTTAACCACCTAACACTTTTATTTTAAATTTTAAGTCTGTAGGATTAGATATTGCTTGTGATGGTGGGTGGTAACACTGGTCGTATTTCTAAATTTTTCCTCCATATTGGAGAGGTTCTGTTGGTTCTTCAATTTTCATATTGGAGATTTGCAGTGGTGGTGGTAAGCTACAACTGTGGTTGCTTGATGCTACAAAAAATTGGTTTGGTTAATAAATTATTTATTAAAAATCACCACATAAAACAATACATTAACCAAGGAAATTACTTTTCAAAAAACCTCATTCATTAATCACTGTCGCGTATAGAGATGATTGGTAACTCATTTTCCAAAGTGGCCTTGTTTTGAACATATCTTGCAGTATGTTGGCTTTTTCTTTCGGTGACAGTTTTGAGCGTTTGCTGTTTGATGCCATTTTGTCTGTATAGTATGTATGCTACTGAATATTGAAATAAAAATTATTATTATATACATGTAAATTTGTTAACGTGTACAAAAAAAAAGTGGAAGTGGTTACTATTATGCTGTGCAAAAAGGTGATGAATGCATCATAATCTAGACATGAAAAGGTATTTCATTGTCAGCAATGTTGGTTATTAGATATTACCAGTAAACGTCCACTAAAGATAATACTAAAAAAGTGCAATATCTGCATCTTTCTGAACTGAACTCTTGGGAATACGCAATCTAAAGGCAATGAACTAAAAATGTGAAAATATCAAATTTCATTTTCATATAAGTCGAGTTTTGTATTGCATAAGGTCAAATACAAGTTATAACAAGTTTGTGAATTTAACCTTGAATGGGGGTTATATGACTATATAAACCGATAAACAGCATTTCTGTACCAGTCAGTATATTGCACTCATATTTGTAATTGTAAACCTAAAGTACTTCTATAGTTACTTAAATTATTTTTTTTTACATATCAGTTATAATAAATAAAATATTTGCTACAATCCATGACTGTGTGATCGTGTGCGCCATATTTTTGCATTGTTGGATACAGTTTTGAAGGTAACTATGAGTGAGGTTGTACCACTAGTAGTGATATTGTTAATTTAAAACAGTATTATTCCATTGTTAAAACCAAAATGAATTTGTAAAGCACATCCGTATAATTAACACTAATATTAAGCTATTCAAGATATAATTCAAAATAAAATTTATTTAGAACAAGTGAAAATTTGCTTAAACTTGAAAGTAATTTATCATTGTTAAAGTGTTATCTTGTGAGACTTAAACGGTTAAAGAACGCTTCAGAGAAAACAGGTAGTGGTATGGTCACTAAAAACGTACCATAAATTAGGTTGGTACTCTATAGATTCATGTTTTAATGGTAGGTTACTTACAGGATTATAGTCAATATAGCAAACATTAAGGACCCTCTTATTTTTTACAAAATGCCAATACACGAAAGGTTAAATAATGCTAAGGCAAACGATGCTAAAGGGTCATTTTAGCCTGCAATTTCATGCAACCTCAAAATCATGTTATGAGTTGAAGACTTTTGCCATAAAAATTATGCCATCGATATTTCCACCAATTTGCGTGGTGGTATAACAATAACGTTTATTACAAATTACAAAAAAATTAGAGGAGGAAAGGAGGGTTAAAATTTTACATTTAAAGGTGAATATTAATAGCTATACTCCATTTAGAGGGGTCTTTCGACTTACGTTAAAGTTCCTTACTTCATAGCAGTAAAGCATGCGGTAGTGAATGTTAAGAACGATGACGATGCTTCCTGTGGGCCGTTGTTTCGGAATTATAGTGCAACAATTCAGACAGGGTTTACAGTTATCCTCATTTTAGAGATGTTTTGAATTATGGTTCAATTCCTTCCCCATTAAAATAGATGATGTAAAAATTTGAAAAATTAAACAACCTCTCCATTAATTTGTTTTGTATTCAGGGAAAGGTGTATTACCGCTAGTATTAAGTGTAAATCAAGAAAATAGTGTCAGGGAACCTATAAATCTTTTAGTACTTTCCTTTATCATTCGGGGTTCTACTGCTGTTATTAATAAAAAAAATACTGTTTATCATTTCGCGTGGATTAAAAATATGTCAGCTCTTTTTCTAAACAACTATCGAGTAGGGGCACAAGAAGATTTGTTATCAATGCTTGAATCACTTTTCTTCAGATCACCTTCTACAAAAACATGTCACTCTCTGCCATCAACTTAATCAATGTTCAGTCAGGATGCCTACCGAAGCGGGATGTTCTGCAGTTCAAAATTTCGCATTTCAGGAAAAGGGCCGTTTGTAATTTATGCGGATTTAGAAAGTATTTTAGAAAAGTGTACAAATTTAACATCACTTTGGTAATACTTTTCATTCCAAACATATACCCTTTTTGCTTACTAAAAGTGTTCATACAATGATTCTTTATCTCGATTTAGGCTTTATAGAGGGATTGCATTCAATGGTTTGTTAAAGAGCTTCAAAGTATTGCACATTGGGCACCGGAAATCAATAAAATAATTCCTATGGGTACTTTAACTCCCAATCAGGTTGAACACTTTGAAAGCACCACGATTTGTCACATTTGCGAAAACCATTTACAGATAATGATATAAAGGTCAGAGACCATAACCATTTCACTGGAGCATTTCGAGGAGCATCACATCAGAATTGTAACCTAAACTATAAAGACTCTCACATCTTACCGGTTGTGTTTCATAATTTGTCAGGTTATGATAGCCATTTCGTCAAAATTGGCTACTATTCCCGTACGATTTCACTCCTACCCATAAACAAAGAAAGATATATCTCTTTCACAAAAGTAATAGAAGGTAGTAAAATTAAGTTTAGATTTATTGACTCTTTCAGATTTATGAGTAGTAGTATTGAAAAGTTATCAAACTATTTGGAAAATAGTAAAAAGTTATTACCAGCTAATTGTAACAATGAAGAATTTTCTTTACTAGTTCGCAAAGGGTGTTTCCTTATGAGTATATTGATACGTGGGATAAATTAGACGAAAAGGCTCCTCCCAAGGAAGCGTTTTTAGTCATCTTAATAAATGGAATCAATGATGTTAGTTTTAACATGCGGTTAATGTTTGGAACAAATTTCATATTAGATCGTTAGGGGACCAGATTTGTATTTAAAACGGACGTTCCACGCTGATATTTTCGAAAATTTTCGGCAAACTTGTTTAATACAAACTTGATCCTCTGCACTATTATACAGCCCCGGTTTAGCATTCGATGCTATGCTTAAAATTACACAAGTAAAGTTAGAACTATTTACTGATATTGATATGCTAATGTTTATTGAAAGAGGAATTAGGTGGTGTGGCTCAATGTTCTAATCGGTATGCTAAAGCTAACAATAAGTACATGGGGAAAAATTTGATCCACTTCCGAAAGTGTGTATTTTGTACTACGACGTAAATAATTTATAACCACCATGTCAGAATTTCTACCATTTGGTGATTTTTCTTTTGTTGATAATTTTGAAACTTTAGATTTAATAAACCATCCGATGATTCGGAAATTGGCTAATAGTCGAGTGTGATTTAGACTATCCCATAGAATTACATGAGAGTCACAGTGATCTACCATTGGCACCCGAACATATGGTTCCACCCGTACCTGAAAATTCTAAAATAAAAAATTACTTACATTGTATCCAAAACGTAATTACGTAATTCATTACAGAAATTTGAAAGTATATTTAAAATATGGATTAAAGTTGGTAAAAGTGCATCGTATATTACGTTTTAAACAGTCCCCATGGTTAAAAAAATATATCGATTTAAATACCACCATGGCGAATCTCAAAATGAATTTGATAAAATTTTTATAAATTAATGATTAATAGGTTTTTGGGAAGCTGATGGAAAATGTACGTAAACATAAGGATATACGTTTTAACCAAATGGGAGGGTCGCTATGGTGCTCGTGCTTACATATCAAAACCAAATTTTCATAGTTGTACAATATTTAAATGATATGCTCATCATTCAAATGAACAAGCTGGAAGTATATCAAATAAACCATATATGCATTAGTGTTTTAGACGTTTCAAAAACTTTTTATACAATTTTCATTATGGTTAACCACCTAAGTTTCCAAATAATTCCAAGCTCTTGTAACAGATACGGATAGCCTTATAACATTTTCGGTTCCTGATATCTATGAGTACATTAAAAAGACATTGATAAATTCGATACATCTGATTATAGTCCTGAAAATATCTTTGGAATTCCATTAGTAAATAAAAAGTCCCCGGCTTAATGAAAGATGAAAATCATGGCGCAATTATGTGTTTGTAGGACTTCGTGCAAAAATGTTGCTTACACTGTTGATAAAAAGTTGTAAAAAATCAAAGGGTTCTCCCAAGCATCAAACAGATCACGATAAATGATTATAAACATATTTTGTTTGATGGTAACGTAATAAGGCGATATCAATATTTGATAAGGTCAAAAGACATGATGTGTTTACAATAAAACAGAATAAAAATACTTAGTCCTTACGATGATAAACGATTGGTAAATTTCAATTTCAGATACTAGACCTTGGGGTTAACTTTACTTTAACTTCTGTTTCAGAAAAACAATAATTATGAGCAGTCTCGAAAATAAACTGCATGATGAACTATGGTACAGTAGTGATCAAATCTACAGAAAGTACCTGAAGCGTTCTTTGATGGGAAGTGTTCCTCTGAAAGCTTTTTTGATATACTACAACATATTATTATTCCTGATGAGTGTTTTAACTGGTGTGCTATAAATTCAAAGTGTGCAAATGAAGTTATTATTAAGACATTATTTGATAAAAAAATTAAATTGGACAATAGCATTAAAAGTTTTACAAAATTGTGCATTAATAAAGGTTACAATTCATTAACTTTTAATGAAGTTGATAAAATCTTAGATGATATGAATTTACTTGGTAACGTACCGCTTAAAATGTATGTATACAATTTATTATGGGGTGGTGATGATGATTCAACAAATGTTAAATCTAGCTTAGAGAATATTAATTCTGCTTATAAAGATACATTATTTATTATAACTGAATGTATTGAGAAAGCAGCATATTATGCTAATTACAAATGCCTCGATATTTTGATTGAAATATTATTAGAACAAAACATTAACTATAAGTTTCAACCATGGGAAAACGAGGAACATCACAAAATTTATTACTGGATACTAGACAACATCAATAAAGGTGAAACAAATTCAAATTCCTGCTTGGGATGGAGGTGTGGACCAGATTCGGGTTATATCCAGTAATTTAAGTGATTATAGAAACTTTAGGTTCACTTTATAAGATAATGAAATTTTAAAAATAAATGTAATATTTAAAAAAATAAAATACTTTATTTTTTGTGTGTTTTATTTCATCTAAGAGCTACATCCTTTTCTACAAACTATATATAACTAATATAAGTAATTTGTTTCACAAAGTACAGGTTAAATGTTATAAAACAATATCATCCTTATTGATCCATGATCTTTCATCCAATCCCCACCATTTTACGAATAACTTATTATTCTTGGAGCGAAGCACTTTTTCTACTAGATATACATCGGATACTTTGTTTTTGTAATTCATGTTCATAAAACCCTCCCAGTACAGGATTTCCCTTCATGTCTTCAAGCATGTACGTAGTGGGGTTAGTAATGCGAACTTTCACAATCTTAAATAGTTCACTAGACCAATTGGGTGTGTATCCTTTGGCGAAAATATTTTTAAATTTACTGATTCGTACTATGTCACCCACAGAATATCGGTTCCCATCGAATATTTTTATGTTAGTGTAAGCCTCTAGCTTTGTATGATTACCAACATCTTTGGGCTTCATTCTAATAGTTCTATGCTTACGATTGTTATAATCCATCGTTATGGTATCAATTGTATCAATCCATTTATATTTACCTTGCAGGCTGAATGACTTATATAGAGCACCTTTAATGGTTCTGATAACACGTTCAGCAATTGCAGCCTTCTTTGTGCTATAGGTAGAGTAATGATTGACTCCATAACGATGCATTAGTTTAGTAAAATGCGCATTGTAGAATTCTTTTCCTGCATCTGTCTGCAAATTGGTAGGTTTCCGACCTTTTTCGAAGATTGTTTGCATGGCCTTGGTAACTTCTTGACCTGTTTTCGTTTTAATCCTTTAGTCCATAAGTATTTCGAAAAACAGTCGATGACCACTAATATATACTTATAACCCTTATTTTGTTTGGCATATGTGTTAAATTCAGCTAAATCTGCTTGCCAAAGATCATCAAAACCTCTAATTATTGTTCGCCTTCGTTTAAAATTTTTCGTGCAGGTTTGTGCAATTCGTTGACGAGTTGTAATTTGGACATGGTGCTAATTTATTCACAATTTCTTTAAGTTGATGTAGTTTTTCCTCCAGCGCTAGATAAGCGTTGGCGTTTCCTTTGAAAGTGTTCCGAACTGCTTGTAAACAGAAATCAAGGTATCCTTTATTTATAGCATCACCATCTTCTTCAGGGTCACCCAACTGTGTCAAACGATTTCCATCCAAATCGAACCTTGTTGATACATAATATTGCCTAGTGATGACATCTTGAGGATCTATGGGATTGGCCACATTGCTGAGTCTCTTATTCTCAATATCAAATTGATTAGCATCAATCTGTTTAAACTGAGGGGCTAGTTTCTTTAATTGATACTGGACATATGAACGTCCAAATTTGTCAAGGGCATTTTAGTTGTGACATGTCGACATCAATGCATTCTCATTTATATTGTTTAAAAAGCGGTTGTTCGGTTTTCAATGTATCCATCTTCATATAGTTCTTCTACAATTGATATTATGTCATTTACAACACCTGTGTTTCCGCTAATTTTCTGCCCACAATACTTCCAGATCACGAATTAGTTCATGTATATCATTCCAATATTTATATTCAATGGGTCTGTTTGTTAATTCCTTAAAAACATAGCTCCACCTCCTCCCTTGGTTGTGGTGGGTGATGATGACACAAGGGTTTGATTATTTGTGTATACTTTTGCTGCGGCTTCCTCGAATCTGTGCACTTATGTCATAATCTCGCCTTACTACATTCGTAGCCTCTAAAATAGTTCTATATTTTTTCTATCTGTTGACTTTACTAGACTTAAGTCGGGTTCATTCATAATAAGCAGATCATATAATCCTGGAGTCCCTTTATACGTGACACCTTTAATAATTATATCGTCTCCTTTAATTGTGATGGGTGTATTACCAATTGTCCATTTATCAGTTTTGGTATCATAGTGGACTCCATACGTATGATCAATATCACCTTCAGCATTCTTCAAAATACGTTCAACATATATACGCGGCAATTCATTGTACTGCTCGAGAAATTCTTCCGAGATGGGTTCATTATGGGAATCATCTACGATACTAGGCAGTTCTTCTTCTTCCTCCCCAGTATTAATCTCTCCCATGACTGATGTTTCCAAGAAAGATGGAAGACTTGGGGAGGATTTCTTCGAAAAACGGAAGCTGAGCTAGTGGACTAGTAGCACCCTTACTTGAATCACCTAATGGAGTGAGACGTGGGGTCCATTGAACTTGAGCTAGCGGACTAGTGGGGATAGTGGCGTGCTTTCTTGGAAATATCAATACGGGCGGTTTTTAGGTTTAACATCAATGACCTCCTCCTCCTTTTAGGTGTTTTTATCGATTTTATTTACTATTTCAGTTAGAGGTTCTATTAAAGGCTTATAAGTACTTTCGAATGTTCTTTCATTATCAATGCGAGCAGTCTTAATACTGTTATACTTCTGCCGTATTATTTTACGAGCCTGAATAATTTTTTCTTTAATATCCTCTCCTTGTTGTCCATTGCGACAAACAGGTACCGGTTCACCTTGAACAGGTAGCTGTTTACACTAAACAGATAGCTGTTAATACCTAAACAGATCAGTTACTACTAAACTGCTGAATGCGGTTTAGTATTATATATATATATTATATATATATATATATATATATATATATATATATATATATATATATATATATATATATATATATATAAGACTTATATAAAAAAAATGATTTAATTAACAGGAACCCGTTTAACATGAACAGGTAGCTGTTGCGACAAACAGTACCGGTTCACCTTGAACAGGTAGCTGTTTACACTAAACAGATAGCTGTTAATACCTAAACAGATCAGTTACTACTGAAACCAGTTTAAGGTATTATATATTCATCAAATCCTTTCCTATAGCGACCATTATTAACTTCAGCATCCTTGTTTATGACCATGAAACCAAACGGATCTACCCAGCACTTTGAACACATGTCCCGAAACAATTTCATGCTTATGGTGGGACTTATATGATCCTCATACGCATGTTTTAAGTTTAATTCATCTTGCTCAAATAATATAATTAGATTCGCATTATCACGAATTAATTGCTTTGGAATTTTACTGTAAGTTTGACTCAAATAGAAACAGTCAATATCGTTATGCCTACCCATAGAAAAATATGCCCTTATATTATTTTGCTTTTCACAAGCGATATCATCGAAAATAAAAATAGAGTTTGATTTTGCACAATTAGGCTCAATCACATCTTGATTGTCGCTGAAGGTAAAGTAACCTATGTCCTTCATTGGAAGTAAGATTTCCTGTAAAAGTTTGTACTTGTTTTGATTCAATGACTTAGAGTATACGTATACATGTTTAAATTTCAAACCATTTTTTCAGTAAGCAGACTGATCATTGCGTTTGTTTTACCGCAATTGGAGGGGCCGCATATAATACCACGTATACTATTAGGAAGTAAATCACCATGTTTTGAAGTAATAGACTTTTCATCAAAGTCATGATTTTGAATTGAGAGTTTTTGTTTCTGAGCAACTACTTTCATCTTTGATGGATGAAATAAAACTAAACGAATAATTACAACATCTTTATTTATATATTAGACTATACTACAATAATAATTATAATTTTTCACTTCTCCGGTGAGTGGACTGTACTGTACAATAGCATCATGGAGAATAAGACCATATACAACGATTCCATTATCGAAAGGTGTTAGAGATTCCATTTCCAATTTGATGTCTACTGTTGACTTTTTAAGGATTCATTTTGTTTAGAGCAGTCCATTACAAACACTGGACGTGATTTGAATTCGGAATAGTTGAATAATGCGTCTTTATCGTCTTCACCATAGTAATCACAACGGAATTTCAAAAAATTGCGATAGCCAGGTATGTGTTGGTTAGCACTGACGTTCAAATGCATTGCTTCATATGGATAATACTCAGAATTCAGATGTACTTTAAGATTTCTGATGTTAATGTAATCAAAATTTCCGGCCCTTGCTGACTTTGCGTACCTTTTACCTTGTTGGAATGCAACAATTATCCAACGTGGTTTTTCCAGCTGCGTTGATGTTTTTATTGGCCATATGTCTGAGGTTGCTTGTTTTAAAGCAGGCAATTCATACAACTCCCATTGTCGAAATGGAACAGTAATAATAGAATTTTATTGATTCCTTGAAACAAGTTAAGTTTCGCAGCATCACTAAGTGTTAAGTGCGGTACTTTCCATTGAATTTTATTTAAGGTTATCGGCATCGACTTCACCATAGTAACAGTTTGTATCGCTTCTAGATCGAATTAAAACCAACTCTTGGCGCATATTCACGATTACCTGACGATAATCCTCCATTATTCCAAATATGTGGTTCAATGGTATGCATACTGTAAAGATTTTTCTCCATTTTGCTCATCGAATTCTACTTGTAATGGTTCTTCATTCTTTGGTGACCATCCTAAATGACTTAGTGCTTTGCTTTTGCTTGCCGTATAAGAAATATATCCTTTAAGCGTAGATGTTATTCCTGGATTTCTACAAACATCCACTCTCTGACCACCTAACTCATAACGAATTTCTTCGAAAAGAAAGTTCGGGAAATTGTTGGTTAAACTGCATGCTTTTCTTTCATCTTCTTTTTGCAGTCAAGTTTACCTTCTATGTACAGAAAACTATCATAAGTAGCCGTAATTAGATCTTGACTTTGAATTAAAATGCGTATTTCTTCGGAAGGTCCGTATTTAGAAGATCCATATGGAAGATAAGTATGAATACGTGATTTAATTATAGTATCATCAAAATGTACGTTTTGGAAGACGTTTAACGATTCTGCAATTGTGGTTGAGAACTTTTAAACCAATTGGCGTTAAAAAGTATTATTCTGCAGATGTTAACCGCAATGAAGGTTGATGACTAATTAATGACTTACTGTAGGGATGATGTCTTATATGAATTTTTGAAAGTTGGAATTGGTCCTGGATTAATTCTCAGACCCATGTTCTTTTAGTTCTAAGCGTACACTTTCACCAAAGTCTATTAATTCACTCTTTTGATTAGTCAAATTAATTGTTATATTACTAATAATGTCAGTGTTTACTTCTAAATATGGAGTATTGCTTGGATTTTTATCTAGACGATAACCTGGAGGAACTGAAACATCAATCTCATATAATACTTTAGCAGGTTTCCCGTTTCGATAAGATCCCTTTATAATGTTGCACTCTCCGTGTAGATTAGTGTGTTCTAAGTATTTGGATGTCTAACGCAGATGTATGTAAAATATTTGGTTCTAATATTTTAGACTCAAACCCTAATGCGCCCAATACAATTTTCTTTAGTAAAATCAATCTCAAATGAACTGTTTATCTCACATTTAAGTGTATTGTTGTTTGCTCTAATGCTAAACTTTTCTGTGGGTATTTTAGATTTTAGATAATCGTTAATTTCATCTAACTCATATGCACCGTGTGGAATATTAATCACTTGCAAATGAGATGGATTTGTTCTAAAATAAAATCTATCGTTGCCTGCATAAATGTTTCTAATGCTGTTGCAGCCGTAAAATCCAACCAATCCAATAACGTATTTCTTCCCCAAATCTAGCTCTATCGGTGGATAGAAGTTGTAGCTAGCTGTGTTACCAACACCTTCTAAACTGAATGTTATTGACATAACTGAGAAAATTTGATGTTGTGCTGATTATTTATATAAAAATTGTAGGCATAGGTGTCCGCAAATAATTGTATTAAACTCTTGATCTTGGTTGTAATTATAATATATTTTACACCCCCGAAAGTAGTTAATCACTTCGTTTGGTGGTCGAATATTACCGAAACTATCGTAATACCATACCTTTTTACCACGCTTTTTGTAGCAAACCCAATGGGTACCTGGTCCTCTTTGGCTATCTAAGTTAATAATTCCAGATTCATTTTCCGTGGCAATTTAGGCATGCTATCTCTCATAAAATATCCCTAAAGTACGGTACGTTTTGGAGTATTTCTTTAAATCAGTATCCGTTAACGGTCTTTCGGGTAATCTATTCAGTTTTTTGGAAACGGTTTTAAGTATAATGCACCACCACCAGATTTGTTTGGTTTTAGATATAGTGCACCGCCTTTCTTATTCATGGAGCCTATAGCGACCGATTCCATCATGCGATTATGGCGCGATGTCTCTTCCTGCAATTTTTAGCATTTTAGCATCATTGACTGCTTTAGCAATTCCTGATGCACCGCCAGCTAAAGCACCGATTGCTGATAATCCTGCGAATAACGGAATAAGAAATGGTAAAACCCTCCTTGTTTAGGTAGGGAATTACTCTAGGAACTTTAATGTTTTTCTTTCCTCCTAAATTTTTACACACGTTTTGCCGTTGAAAGCGCTGACTTTATTGTGTCTGTGAAATTTCCGTTAGGTTTAATTTTTTAGCTATTGTCTTTCGTAAATGCAATAAATTTCCACCATTGCATTTCTTCTTCATATTAGATCGACGTTTACCCAATTCCCAATTTTCTCTTTGCTTTCATGATGGTACTGACTGCTAAAGCTGCAGTTCGTTCACCTACTTGCGTCTAATGATTTAAAGCGCTCCCAAGCTTTTTTTTGCAAAATCTTATCTGCTTTATGTCTACTTTCTAAATCTCGGTAATCTCTGTAACTGATATCATGAAGTTTGCACTGAGCATCTAATTGATTAATACCAGGGTCACCGCGTGCGAGTCGTTTTTCTAACTTTGTACCAGGACCGCAATACTGGTAACCAGGTAAATGCAATTCAAACGGAAGTTTATTGATTAGACCATTAACTAAACCACCACCACCTACACTCTTTCGCTTCTTAACTAGCATTGTTTACATGGATGGATAGAAGGGGGTATTTATACCTAAATTGAGAAAAAACAAATCATGGTTATTTCTTTATTCAGTAAATGCTATACATTAGATAAGCAGGACGATAATACAAAATTTCCATTAAACATACAGTGTTATGTGAATTAATATTATACTTAGCATTTATAACATCATCAATATCTTTATAAATATCATCATCACCACCACCGAATTCTTTCTCACGAAAACGACGGTAGTCAACAACTTGCTGTATGAACTTTTCATAAAAAACACCAGATTGTAAGATTCAAGAAATTCCAATCTATAGCTTACTATATCCTTTAAATTGAATAGTTCTTCTATACTATGTGAGTTGAATGTGCAAGAACAGCACTTGTAGTTTTCTATCATAACAGTTTTCAAAATTCTGTCATATCCTTTAATTAATTCCCAATTGTAATAAATACCAAGATTACTAGATAGAGATTCATAATGTTGATCATAGATTATATCTTCTTCGTTTACATTTGACCAATCAATTTTATTTTCAATTTCTTGGGATCGGAAAATTGTAATTCTACATATGAATCCATCTTAGAAGCTCATTCCATTCCTTCATATCCAACACTACATTATTGCTTTGATCACAATTAACACCAATACGCACCACTGGTGCAAGGTTGAGGTGTTACTGTATCCAATTTCCAGATGTTTTGCATGATGAGTATCGTTCGATAGTTTATAATAAGTACAATCGATTAAGTATTCCTTAGCTGCTTGTTTATACACTTCATCCTTATATTGAAATGATGATGATGTCCAGTCAGTCTTAGCAGAAGAATAACCTTCATCGTGTTTCTCTTCTTTTACTACTACTACCATCACTATTTTGACAGCACCAACAACAAAATGTTAAATTATTATTCGATCGTTACTGCAATGATGTTATCCATATATAACGGTGAACTTCTGAGTTTGGATCGTTCCAGAAATGATTTATTGCTGCTTGACTTTACTTGCTCACAATTTCACTATGACTAAACGCTGCTTAAGAAAATAATTCTAGTATTTCAATTTTACATATGGTGGGGTGCTACTATTAAAAGAAAATGTTATGTTTGTTGTTTTGCCAGCTGCACCCAAACTACTTATAAACACATCCTTCGTGTTTAGGAGTGTTTTAAATTCTTCAATTCGTGTTTCTTCTTTTTGAAATACACATAAAAGCGTTCTGGAATACACATTTAAAATCATCCGTTTCTATCATTATACGTTCACCGTACTTAGTATTAATTATATCCATATTCGTTACTTTATACTTTCTCGATATATCGAGCTCGCACGCATTCTTAAAGGGTTTGCAATAGGTGCTTTGGTTTAACCCTGTTAATTCCATATTTAACAATTATGTGTTGCAGACTGATCTCAACATACAGCTCGCTGCAATTTATATAAGAAATATGCGTCCTACATATTACAACATGCTTAAACTTGTTAAATACCTACTTTTGACCTTGACTAGAAATATGATGATCAGCTCCAAAATTTATATTTCCCGCTAAAAGTTTGACCTTGAAAATTATATTCTTACATTTATGATTACCTTGCAATTTCTATTTTAGCTTTTCACCTTGACCTTTTATATTTCTAAGAAATATGACACCACCGTAGTCAATAACCTTTGACCTTGAAAACTATTTTTAGATTTATGATTACCTTGCAACTTCTATTTTAGCTTTTCACCTTGACCTTATATTTCTAAGAAATATGACACCACCGTAAGTCAATAACCTTTGACCTTCAAAACTATTTTTGATTTATGATTACCTTGCAACTTTTTAGGTTTGACCTTGACCAACTACATTTTAAATCTCCCGCTTAAAGTTTGACCTTGAGCTCCAAAAGCTTCCGATTTCACCACCAGAGGGCGAGTGACTCCAAAAATTTAAATCCCCCGCCAAAAACATGCTTGAGACGTGGAGCGCGTTCTGGCATCACGAGAAAACTCACTTGACCTTGAAATAAATCCCATAAGATTTACATGGGTGACCTTGAACTGATCCAGGATCGGCCCCGTATTACTACTTATGTACTACTTCATCAACATGTTATGACCAGTCTGGGAACATTCTTGCAGGTGTATGTTAAAATAATTTGATAGGTGTTTAGTTTTAAAATAAACAATATGAGATTTATCTGTATTTAAACCCAATTCATTTTTATTTATCCAGTATTCAATCGTTGTAGCTATTTGCCATCTCATTCTGCAAGCCAACTCAGTCCTTTAATAATTAAAGAGGTGTTATCTGCATAATTTATTAATGTATTCCCTCTGTAACCAACGACATAGGATACATCGTTTAAATAAATACAAAAAAGTAAAGGTCCGATTATACTACTTTGAGGAAAACCCCTTTCAAACGTGATGGCTTTCGAATGGTTGGTCTTACCGTCGCTAAGACATTAATTTGCAGTGTTCGTTTTTTTAAAAATGACAACTAAGTTAAGCGGCGTTCCTCTAACTCTGTATTTTTATAATTTATTTAACAAAATGTCATGGTTTACGCAGTCATGTGCTTTAAATAAGCCCAGAAAAACTCCCAACATTAAAAAAGCTGTAAGTGCATTGAAATAAATTAGTATAAACGTTATTATAAGTTTTTGTTATGAACGAATAAGTTCAAAGGTAAATATGTAATTAAAAATTATTATTAGTTCCATAATACATAAAAGTTTAACTTAAGATTTGAACCTACGACTGTACTGTTTACTACTTTAGAAAACTCACCATAGGTTTCAAGCCCCAATCGATGTAAGTTTTGTCTTATATGTTGTTCTTAAAGACAAAACTTACATCGATTGGGGCTTAAACCTTGATGGCGCAGTTGTAATTTATTTAACAAAAGTCAGTAGTCATGGTTAAATAACAGAGAATCTTATTTATGTATTTAACGAAATTAATAATAATTTTTGGTATAAACGTGTTTAACATTCCCTAATTAGTGATTTAGAAGGATTCAAAGAAATGTATTTAATTGTAAAATGCAAGTTGATAAATAATATTATTTTTGCACGATTGAGCTTTTTCGTTTGTTAACCATATCTGTTTCCAAGACAGTAGGATATGTTTACTGGTTGCGAGGTCCAACTCGTCGGTAAATATTCTACTTACCGACGTCTTTTACTTACTATAGGTATAACTTCACAATAATAAGAAAAAAATGTGGACACTTCTATTTAAAACGTCACTTTTCACTTTTCGTTTATTTAGTAGAAATCAAATAATTTCAATTGTGGTAAATTTAATACAATCGTGAAACACAGTATGAGCATCACGAACATTAAGGGTTGTACCGGTCTCCAGTCGTCGACCGGTAAACGTCCCTTATTGTTCTTGATACTCAATATACTATTGTTATTTGACGTATCCACGTTGCTAGTCAGATTGTATGCTGTTCCACATCGTAGCATACTGAGAATTTTAGTATTGGTTGTGCACCTAAATAACTTGAATTTAATTGTATATTCGTATTTATTCACACAAAATTTTGTGTAGACCACGCACGCAAAGTGTCTTTCACGGTCTTAAGGTTGTGTAACATGTAAAAATCGATATCGGATCTTTTCACATCGACTTTATAATTTTCTCTGATTACTGTTCGAAAAACAAAACTAAATAGTTAACTGTTAATTGAATATTTAGGATTGTTATTTAATGGTTACTCGTTACTTATTTTTCTACCATAATGACCTAAATTTTCGGCATTTACTGCCTTTACCATTTACGTTACAAATCATAATTGATTAAATTATTTCTTTTTCGTATTTACCTTTTTTTATTTTATGAAACTTCTAAATAAACCTACTAGTGTCATCTATGCGATGTATGTGGGTTCTGATTAGCTTCAAATCCATACATTTTACAGATATCTATTACTTTGCTGAATCATCACTAGATGGTGGTACGATCAAATAATTTTTTATTGAAATACTTATGGATAGCACTTTGATTATAACCAAATTTGATAAAAAATTTTGTTGAATATCTTTTTCCCAAGGTGAGGTCTTTCTAAAACGGCCATTTTGTGTGATATGAACACATTAAAAAATTTCACTGTTGCTGTTTTTTCGGTGTATACCACCTTGTTATATGAGAAAATATTTCTTTACTTTGTAAAGTAATATAATCGCTATTGATGCCGATGTAAAAACTGCTGCACAAAGAATTGGTAAGTTTCCTCGGGTTTCTTTCAACTTCGTTGTAATTAAAATCTTTCTTACAGACTTAAAATACGATAATTAAATACTGTTTTTAAAAGAATTATAATTTAACCAGATCGTGTTAAATCATTAAATAGAGTTAGGCTTCGATCTACAGAGGTAAAACAAGGTTTTATGAATAAATTGCTATTGTATCCCTTACCTTTTTTTTAGCTTCTTTTTTTATTGGTGTGTTTAGATTATACGTTATGTACCTTTTGTCTGGCTTTTGGTTTTACTACGATGTTCTCTTAACTGGGCGGCTCGTAAATGACTGGTAGCTGTGCTTCAATTACTTTTGTCACGTTATCGTTGATGTTACATTGTCACCGGATGTTATGATGATGGAATTTAAGTTAGACTAACTAAGGCTCAAGTATTCGTTCTACACCAAGTCAGATTATTCCATTATCGTGTGTACTAGTAAACATTGTATTGCTGAGTTTACTTTCGAACCTATCATACGTTATACGTGCCTTCAGCAGGGATCACAACAGCATCTACACAAAAGTGCATTTAAATTGAACATCCTACAAAGAATTTTAATAAACTGTTTGTTACAATATTTGTGTCATACTGACGTCTGACACAATTTAACTTCTGTAAGGATTTCACTAAAGCAGGACCTGTTATAATTTAATCAAACTATTAGCTAATATTTTGTGCACATATTTTAACCAAATTTAGAGTAATTATTACTGAACTTTTACATAAAACAGCGAGAGCTGTGTTATCATATAGCATCCATCTTTGATACTATTGTACTGTTTACGCTACCGTGCGCAATAGCAGAAACTCAAGACATTGTGTTAATACCGGTTGTATATGTCGTATTATTTATGTATTTAGGTCAAACGTTAGCGCGGGATACCGTGTAATTTTAAATTTATGGTTGCTAGTTTTAAGTACAAATGTTCTATTATTACGGATAAAAGTGTACAGATCATCAGGATCTAATTTCACTTGATTAGTTACTCGTACTTATAACATGCGTGCTAGGGTTAATATAGTGAACTCAACTAGCTTCTCCGATTATTTAGATAATTGAAAATTGGAGCTATATATTATATATATATATATATATATATATATATATATATATATATATATATATATATATATATGAAATCTTCCTTTTCAGCTTTACGACTGAAAGATCTTTCAACGTACCAGAGAGGGGCATTACGTTCTTTTGTAGTTATTTATAAATTTATAAGCTGATGTTTTACAAGTAAAATCTCGCGACTTGCCTTCGTCAGTATTAATCTTGAAAATATATGTTAATTACGAATTTTTATTGTTTCATATCGTGATATTAGGATAACATTATACTTAGCTTTGTTTTCGGGGAAAATAAGTGCATGGTCGGTGTGCATGCATAAATTATCTAGTGTTTGGGAAACATAATCAACATCTCATTGTAATAAATATTAATCGTAAATCATATCGACTGTTTAGTCTTCGTGTTGTTAAATATATGTTAATTACGAAGTTTTACTGTTTCATATCATTCATTGTTGAGAAATTACCAATAAATTACGCTTGCTGATGGAACTGTCGTTTACTTGCTATTCCTGTTGCTTCCCTGGTTCAATCTTTACAGAGCCTGTCTTTCAAGAAATAATTAATTTATCTTTTCTTTCTTTAAACCTGGTGGCGGCTATTGCTTGTCTATCCTCCCTATCGTTCTGTCTACAATGTTGTTCTTGCTTCCTAACTAACCTAACGACCAGTTTACTTTTTATCAACGCTCCAAAACACCCATGCTATCCGAGTACCTCTGCGGTCTCAGGACTGTTACTAGTGG
>JARFJB010000542.1:972500-1307500 GCA_036346205.1 Vesta saturnalis | reverse complement strand
TTTTAAATAAAAAAAAAACACGCACACACGCACAGACGCACACACGCACTCACGCACACACGCACACACAGGCACACGTACAATGTCACACGCGCACACTGGCACACATGCATACATATACTCACGCACTCGCGCATAGACACACATGCACGCGTACACCTGCGCAAATAAGCGCACACACGTGCACATACAAGCGCACACATGCACACACACACGAACACACATACAAACGCACACACGTACACGCGCACGCACGTACACACCCAGGTTCAAATGTTCATAACTTTAATTGGCTTCAGTTTTGATCCGCTAGTAATCCTGTAGGTTATAGTGCAGAAAGATTTGTTACTTCATGTGATCTCACACAAATGTCTTTTGAACCCACAGGATTTTCGCGTAACCCTAACCATGCTCTCTTTGTTTCTGTGTTGCAAACCCACTTGGCTATGGAACTTCAGTCTCTTCCTCACTGACGAAAAATGACTTCTACTGTCCCTGGCCCTCTTCTGTTCGCGACGCTGATAAAAGCTTGTGGAGGTTTAAATCAGTTAAATGGAGTTATTTACAAATTTTTTTGTAATTTCTCCATGGCGTGAATACTGTTTTAAGTCGTCTTCGTCTCCGGACATTGTTCTTTCAGTATCTGAAGTCATTCTCAAGGGGACAGAGTTATACGTTCCCAAAAAGCGAAATCGTGGAGGTCCTTCTCTGTCTCAACCTTGGTTCAATATGACTTGTGCACATGGGTCTTATACTAGATGGAAATCTAGTAAAATGGTCTAGAGTCACGTAGACTAGGTTAGAGCTAGAAATACGTACAAAAGTGTTATCAATAACGCTATCTAGTTGTTTGAATAACGAAAATGCAGTGAACTACATATATCTTCTTCGGACAGCGGTAAATTTTGGTCCTTAGCTAAAGTCATCAGTAAAAACCTTGGTACATCTTCTGACGGATCTTTAGTGGCTGATCCCGTAGGAAAAGCCAATCTTCCCTTGAATTTATTTGCATCACACTCGTGTCTTAATAATTCTGGAAAAGGTGTGCCACTAATCCACTCTTCTTC
This sequence comes from Vesta saturnalis, assembly GCA_036346205.1. Classification (NCBI taxonomy): domain Eukaryota; kingdom Metazoa; phylum Arthropoda; class Insecta; order Coleoptera; family Lampyridae; genus Vesta; species Vesta saturnalis. Next base: position 1,306,433 of record JARFJB010000542.1, on the reverse strand, counting down.
ATACGGTATAAAACTAATTCATTTTCGATACCAGCTTCTAAAATCTATCATTAGTTTGCTTGATCCCATTAAGGCGACTGGCCCAGACGGTGTCTCAAATATTGTCTTTAAAAAACCTTCCCTCGAACTAGTACTAGTCTTATGTAGACTCTATTAGATTTCTATGTCTTCTGTGGAATTTCCTTCATCAAATATTCAACCTATTCCCAAAAAGGCGATACGATCGATCGCTCTGACCATCCACAAACTGTCATCACCTCCACATTATCTAAAGTTATAATAAAATGCCATTAATCTGTAACTAACCTCTTCTGCTGAATATAACATCTAACAGAAGTTGGCATTGATGTGGGCGTGTCCTAGAGATCAGTGATAGCTTATACATTTTTTCTCTTATGCATAAATGACGATTTTTTCAGTTACTAACCCGATTTGTTGCCTTGCTGACTCCAGTACTCTTTTTAGTTCATTGGTCTACTCATAAATTAGTAATTCACATTCTATCCCAAATCAAGACATTAAAGTTGAAATAGCTATTTCAATCAATAAAGACATGCGACGTATTCGTAAATAGAAATAAATAATCTAATTCTCAATTGGGAAAGAAGATCAAAATAGGTCGCGAGAAGCTAGTGGGGGGTGGGTGGGTAATTTACAGCAGCACCTACTTTAAAGTCGTGATTACCAGAAACATTCGCTGTAGAGATTATGCCAAAAAATTTCGAGATTCCCGAAAGTGAAAGTACAAAGAAGGTTTCTCACCGGTAAATGAATATTTGGTATTTTGATCTGTTGGTGCGTTTTTTGTTCAGATATGACGTCATTTTAACGTGACAATGTTGAACTGGGTTGATTCATTAAGAGAAAATGATATTACGTAGTAACACCTTTTATTTGGCACTTCTCACTTAGAAAGAATTTAAAGTGTCAGTGATAAACCGTTTGACGTTTCATCCATTTACCATAATGGAATCTTATCATTGAAGTTCCTTGAATACTGTAAGTAGTTTCATATCTAATCATTTTGCTAAATCAGTCACAAATTAAATTTACTTGACAAAATGTTTATGTTTGTAAATGATCCATAACAGGAAATTTATTGTAATATCATTTAATACCAATTGTGCAGGTTATTAAATTGTTGTTGTTGATACGCAGAGTTGTTCTTGAAGTGCTATTATTTGGCTTACTCATAATCCTGTTCCAATGTAAGAAGAACTTGATATTTTCCAATTTTGGGGTAAATTGAGATTTAAACCACTATTGAATGACCTCAATCTTGGAAAAACTTAAATTTTCTTCATGGTAGTTTCCGGGACCATTATATGAGCAAAGTATTTGGTGAATCTGGTGTGGAACAACACACGACCTTTCAACCTACAAAATGGAAATTAAAAGAAAACACATAACTTTAATAGCAATTTTTAAGATAATTAAGTAACCTCTTTGAAATAGATTCATTACGAAAATAGGCAACATTGTAAAAACACCAACAGTAATTTATGTCAAACCACCGTTTCAAACTTAATGTAAGGTAGAGGTTAATAGACATCTAGATGCTAAATTAAAAAAATTCCAATGTCGCTCGTTTCTGTAAAAATATCGATAATACAACTTAAGCATCTTCAATAAGCCGCATTTAATTATTACTCTTTATATTAAAAAACTTTATAAAGAAAAGTTACATTTTCTTTAAAAAATATGGCTATACATTTACTTATAAAATTAATCATTACACAACCCAACAAAATAAATTTTTTTTCATGGTGTCGGAAAACTAAGAACTGATTTTGGATATTTTTGATGAGCTGATTCCAAAAATACCTGGCTTTTTTTAGTAGCAGATCTAGTTTTTGAGATACGGGCTAATTGATCTTAGTTCTGATAAAACGCAAAAATAATGAAATTATGACATCTTTGTGTGCTTTTACATAATGGTAATAAATATGGCTCAATACCCATTGGTCATTCTACCAGCATGAAGGAGGAATATGAGGCAATATCACTAGTCCTAAAAAAAATTAGGTATGAAGAACATCAGTGGATGATTTGTGTCGACCTAAAAATGATAAACTTCCTCCTTGGACAGCAAAGTGGATATACAAAATATCCTTGTTTTTTATGTCTTTGGGACAGCAGAGCTAAGGATCAGCACTGGTTTAACCGAAATTGGCCTTTAAGAAATGTTATGTTTCAACGAAAGCAAAACGTAAACAACGAACCTTTGGTTGCGAGAGAGAAAATCATATTTCCACCCTTGCATATCAAGTTGGGGCTTATGAAGCAATTTGTGAAGGCTTTAAATCGAGATGGACTTTGTTTTGGCTACTTGATACACAAATTTCCTGGAATTAGCACGGAACAACTGAAAGCCGGAATATTCGATGGCCCTCAGATAAGGCCGCTTATTAAAGATCCACAATTTACGGTATCAATGAATGAGATTGAATCTAACGCTTGATGTTCATTTGTTCAAGTAGTACAAAATTTTCTTGGAAATCATAAGGCAAACAATTATATAGAATTAGTGGAAAATATGCTTTCGAACTTTAATACTCTCGGTTGTAACATGAGCATAAAAGTTCACTACCTCCACAGCCACTTAGATCGGTTTCCATAAAACCTAGGAGAATGTGAGTGAAGAACAGGGGGAAAGATTCCATCAGGACATTAAAACTATGGAAGATCGATATCAAGGAAGATGGGGTAGCCCCATGATGGCCGACTACTGTTGGAGTCTTCAGTGAGACTGTCCTGGTAAACACCATGCTAAAAAGTCCTATAAAAGAAAATTTTTAAGTGATATGTAAATATATATTTATTTATTTCACGAAATGAATACCTTACTTTGGATTGTTTGTATTTTTTTAACCGGCAGTTCGAGAATATAATAGTAATAATGTAAAATGTATGAGTTAAAAAATAAGATGATTTCTTTCTAAAAGAAAGGTCAATATAGCATATCTCGAAAACTAGACCTGATAGAAAAAATCTGACGGCAGTTTTGGATTCTGCACCCAAACATTACATAAAAACAGTTACAAAACCCCCTGCAGCAAAATATGTGTTAGGCTGTGTTATTCACATACTGAAGAAATTTGAACTAACACTTAAATTCTACTTTAAGAATTTTCTTGGGACTAAATTGTGCATTGTATCACAAAATTGCATGGAGCATAATTGTTCTATATGATAAAGGTCTACATACTAGAATTTTAAAATATACGGCTGTTTCAGAAATAATTGATAAAAACAGCTGCGAATATATCCCCCCCCCAACACCACTGAATTTCTCCCAAAATCTAAACAGCTCCAGGAGAAATGAAAAAGCTTAAATACAACATTTTAAGTACGCACGTTCTGGAGTTATCGTGGATATTACAATACTACCACACACACGCACGCGCGCAGTCACACACGCATCATGTTGGAAGGTAAAAATGCTCGACTGGTGTAGTTATGCAAAATAAAAAAGATTGTATTAACAGGATTTTATAGAAGACCGCGGCTTGAAATTTTTCTTAAGTTCTAAATATCTAAATGTCATTGACGTCTATCTGACATGAAGTTTTAAACGGCTATTTGACATAGATTATTGTTCTAGTTTTTAGAATATTCTCTGTTTTCGTTATGAACGTATTAAAAAATGGGACCATTACTTATCCCTACAAAATTATTCCATTTCTTTTAATTTGCACGTTGTGGGTTGAATGTTCCACATCATATATTTAATATTTTCATAAGGAAAATAGGCAATACTGTATAAATAAAGATTATAATATATGTCAGATATATGTTCAAAATTTCGTGTCAGATCGAAGTTAATAAGGTCCTATATGTAGGAATTTTTATATGCACATGATATATGCAGCTGATTCTGCAGTGATCGTCGATAGTACTATACATTAACACACACTCGCACGACAGCACGCACGGCCTCATGCACGCGCACGCACGAACACACGCACGGAAGCACGCACACACACACACACACCCACACACCCACACACACACACACACACACACACAAACACGCACACACGCATACGCACACGCACACACAAGAACACGCACACGCAGATGTACACGCCCACTCACGCGCAAACACACTGTGACTACATCACGCCGTACACGTATCCGCAGGTCAGTTTTAGGTCAGGAGTCGATGGGTGTGGGTTCAATTTCTTTGTTATTAAATTCTAAACAAACCTCAACGGAGTAAGCAATATATTTATTTTGGAAAAGAAACAATTTATAAAAAAGCAGCTAAGCATGTGGAGACTACACATCCCAAGCTGAAGCGTGAGATAATGTAAGTTCAAGCTTTCATAAAAGCAAAATAATTTCATGCGCAACCAATAGCTTCGTAATACCGTAGGATCCTATGATATTTACATATATGCGTTGTGATAACAACAATTTATTATATAGTGAATCCGGTACTTTGCACAGCCTAGCACATAAGCTAATAAAAAAATACAGTTGAATACCGTCTGTGATTCAATTGGTGACGTGTTCCACAAGATCGTAACTCTATGTTTGAATCAAAAGTGTGCATTTAACCACAACGCATTTATGATCATTGCTAACACAAAACATTAATGTACACAGTTCAATATAGGTTAAGCAAGTCTCCGAACAACAATACTTTAACAACTAGCATCAAAATGCATTTAGCTTTCTCAATAGATAATGGAAGTGTGTATAATAAATCCTAGTGCTATTGATCAAAACATTTTGGCTGAATGCAAGCAAAAAGGTTTTACAGTGCATTAACCATAAGCTCGTAGACTTTGTTACGATACCTTCTAAGCATTAGGGTTAATGAATGTTTAGATTCCCCAACTTGACAAATGAGGTGAGTATAATTGGTACTAATGCTATTAATAGGAACAATAGTGCTTCCCTACAGATATCAATTACATACAAAGGGTGTTTCACAATACCCTGAAACAAGTTCGCGAATTTCTTTCAAATAACTTCCAGTCTTTCGAAGGGTAACAATCAACAACATATGTTAAACGTTCATCAACAATCTTGTTACGGTGGAAAGAGAATAAAGCACAGGTGAGTTCCTTATGCAGCATAAGCCTACTTTCACCTTAACTAACTGGTTTCTTACAACGGTGACTGACTTTGATTGCCCGATGTTGGGTTATGAATAGTAGGGCAAGCACATATTAAATAAAATAAGTTTTATCTCTGATCTTAAGATGGGTTACGTAGATAGAAGACCTTGCTGTGGAAGATATTCATGCTGGGTCCGATGCGTGCCCTCCAACGATTAAGTACGCAGGCCTTGGCAGCTGCTTGCATGTGTGAACCAATTCCAAAGCAGTAGCTGAAAATTCCTTTGGATTGTTTATCAATTAAAATACATTTCCAGTGCTCGTCCAATCAAATAGCAAAATGAAGCTATACCAAGTGGGCCTAAAATGTGTTATACGGTTTACAAAATGCGAAAGGATTCAGGGTCACATAGCTGTGGCTGATAACGAATCTGTTTACCTACTAATTTATAAGCAGTTGCCCTATTTTTAATTTTAATCTGCCAAACTGGCCTTAATCACAATGAATTTAATCCAAAAAATTTGGGTAATGGAACATTTTTCAAGTAGAAAATTTTCCACCTTATGGCTTCTTATCAAAACAGGAAGACAACTTAAGAAAATCGTTTTGGCGGTAAATTACTATAATGATATACTAATTTTAGGGAATTTAAAGTATGATATATGACATATATTGTAGGTAATTTTAAACGATGTATAGTTCATTGTACCAATCTGTAAAATCGTTCTGTTGTTACACGTCCAAACCGCACTAGGCGTCGTGTATGCTTAGTAATGTAAGCGGGTTGCCAAGCCAGCTAACAGGGAGATGGGCGTGGTCGAAATAATAAGTAAAATGAATGATTAATACGCTCAAACACCTTACACCGATATTCAAACAGCTCAGTCCGGGAAAATATGTCTCTAGGCGCCACCACAATCGAAACTTTGCTAAAATAATTGTCTTAAGCTGGGTGTTAATTAACCCTACTTGATTGTGGAAAGTAGGATTGTGCTTACTCAGTAAACTCTCACACGAAGGTTCTAAAACAAACACTCGTCCCAAACAATTCAACTGAAACTCAAATATATTTAGTACTACCCAGGTTATTAGAAACTTCTTGAATACACCTCGTATACCAAAATTTCCACAACAAAATTTATCACTCAAATTTAACTGCATTCACGTAACCAACAGTTATAAATAAAAACTGAAATACACGGGTCGTCACAAACTTCCTGATTGTACCCTGTACATCCAGAATACCAAAGTTATAACACGTTAACTGAATATTTTCTACGTATCCCTCGTATACATATAAAGTTAAATTTCTACTTATTAATGAATAAATAGTTCTTCATTCAATGACCGATAATTAATTTTTAAAATTCCTAATCAAAAGAAAGGCAATGTCATCGGCTTAATAATTGTTACTCCAATATAATACCTCTGAATCGTATGTGACATTCGTAAATATGTAAGTTCTCAAAACTCATCTCTTAGTTATACTTAATAAAATTTTAAAACAACAGCTGATCCGTCATTAGTGTACTGCGTTAATGAAACTAGCATGAACATTTTTGCAATCAACCTGGCAAATATAACCTTTCAGGTTGTTCATTAATCTTGAATTCAAAATATGCAAAGTTTACATCTAACTTGTCAAAAACTAGGTCACCAATTAAGTAAACGTCACAAATGTATCTCATAACTGGCTAAATAAACAACAAAATAAAAGTTAACGATAAATATATATACATATATATATATATATATATATATATATATATATATATATATATATATATATATATATATATATATAGTATAAACTTGTTCATCATCTGCACCCTGGTGATGCTGAACGTAGATTGGAGTTCTGCAATTGGTTTATAAATATGAAAACTCAGGACAATAATTTTGAAAAAAAAAATAATTTGGTCAGACGAGGCACATTTCACAGGTTCGGGAATTCTTAATAGACACAACTCGCGGTTTTGGAGTCAAGAAAACACCCACGTGATTTTTCCTAGAGAGCGTCAAGGCAGGTTCGGATTTAATGTCTCCTGCTTTATTTATAACCGAAAAATAGTTTACAAGATTTATGAAGAAAACCGAAACTCTATTGGGTACTTACAAATTCTATAAGAAAAAACTATGAACATTTTAAAAGATATTCCACTGGCTCAACTGAACGATATATTCTTCCAGCACGATGGGGCTCCAGCCCACAATGCTAGAATAATACAAAACTGGCTAAATGAACGTTTTCCCAGGAGATGGATTGGAACAAATGGACCTGTTCGATGGCCACCACGATCAGCGGATCTCTCAGTTTTGGATTTTTTTTTTGTGGGGGTGAATAAAATTTATTCAAGGCAATATGCCAACATGCAACAATTAAAAATTGCAATGGAAAATGCTTTTGCAGAATTACGAAGACAATCATTTATTTTGGAAAATGCTATTAAAAGAATTTATAAGCTTTGTGAAACTTGTAGGAGACATAATGGTCTGTAATTTGAACAATATTTGTGATTAATTAATTATTTTGTTTTTTATCAATGTAAATGATAGAAAAAAACCTTTTGTCACGTTATTTATAAAAATAAATATAGACTATGCTATATTTTTGAAAAGCTCTTGGCAAGGGGAAAAAGATTTAAAAAAAATATATAGGGTGCCTCATAAAAAAAGGTAGGTTATGTCAATATCTCAAAAACTGTGATCTCCTAAGAAAATCTGAGTACGCCACTGGATTCTACGTAAAAAAATTTACAAATATGAGTTTTTACTTTTTCAATATGTCTGACAATAACAGAGTTACAGGGGATGACTGAAAATGCAATTTTTCCAAAATCACCCTGTAGCACAAAAACTAAGATGGCTATGGCAAATTTGATTAGTGCATCTTTGGTTTCATTAAAAAGTAGCACGGCGTTGCGGAAACCGCAAGGTTCTAACCTAAAAAATAAGCGAGATACTCCGCAAAACATACGAAAATGGGACAACCTGTACACATAAGATTGTTCTATCTTCATGTAGATAGGCAACACACATCTCACTGTCTGTGACTTAATAGCCTACCCTAAAGGAAACCTTTTAGTTATAATTATACCAAAGTAACTAAATTCGTAGGGATATTTTTTACATGTAGCTATTTTATTTAAGAAAATATAATTTCAAACATATTTATAGGTATATATATAGCATGTGTAATCATTCAATATGTAACAAAAGCAGATTAACATTTAAAAAAAAAAATACTGATATTTCACAAAAACGTAAATTAATTTTTGTGAGTGCACATACAAGTTCTAAAAAATATAAAGAAAACAAATGTTAATGAAGAGCATGACCTCCACTTTGGTTGCTCGGCACCTATTGTTCAAAGATAAAATAACATTATCATTATCTTCTTTAGGTAACCGTGCCTATTCTGTTGTCAGAAACTCCCTTAACCTAACAGCATTACGAATGTTACCTATATGCGGAGTGATCCTTCTTTGAAGCATGTCTCACACATGCTCTATTGGATTTAGGTCCGGAGATTATGCTGACCAGGCAACACTTCAACTTGTTCGTCATTCAACCAGTTCGTCACAATACGTGCGATAGGTGGACGAGCATTGTCATGCATTAAATGAACAATTTCTCCAACAGCACCATCAAATGGACGACAATAGGTTCAACAACATTATCTAAATACAGCTGAGCTCTCATTCAACCATTTGGACTAAAGAACTCGGTTCCACCGCCAAAATTATTGCACCCCATGCCATAACAGTGCCACCTCTTTAACCCTTGAACTTCTGTGACGTGTTTCAAACGTTCCGCATTTCCAGGTTGCCTGCACGCTCTTATGCGACGAGAATATGGATGAAATCCAAACCTAGACTCGTCAGTGAATAAAATTTTAGTCCCATAATTTTCATCCCAATTGTATAAATCTTGGCAGCATTCTAATCTTGTTCCGCGATTGCCTCTAGAGAGCGTTGGGCATCTGACTGGTCGCCCAGAATAAATATTGGCTTCGTGAAGTCGATTTTGTGCTGTATCTCTGCCAACGGTTACGTTATGCGCTTCTACAACTCTGTAACCTACTCAGATGCCGTAATTGTTGGTTCTCTTCTAGCACTTAAAACCAGATATCTGTCTTGAGCAGCAGTTGTTGAACGTCCACGTCGCGGATGTTGTTCGGCCTGATTTCCAGTGGCCCTAAAACGCGTCTATAATGACTAATTACGCTTTGTGAAACACCAATTCGTTCAGCTACTTCTACTTGTTTCATGCCGCTTTGAAGAAGACCTACCGCTCGATTCATGACTTCTAACGTCAAATTTTGTCGTTGCATTGTAAAACAGAATTGTTTCAGCTCAACAGACATTTTAAACCTGATAAAACATTTAGCTCAATTTAATGCAACAAAAAGAAATTCGCATTTTGACATTATCGGGTTTTCTTATCGCTTTCAGTTAAAAAAAAACTAGCCTGACTTGAGTATTGCAACTTACGTTAATTGTACAATATGAACAATATACACTTCCAAAAATTATTACTAATGTCATTAAATACACAAATAAAAAGTTTACCTCGAGTAAGATTTGAACCTGCGACGTGTACTTTGCTAGAGAACTGCTTTAACCAACTGAGCTATCGAAATGCAACCCCCAATCAATGTAATTTTATTTTATGTAAGTAGAACTGACGTCAAATTACTTATATTAATGCAATGTGAGCCTGCAATATCGTAAGGATTCACACATACCAAAGCAACTGGACTGATAGTAAATTATTATTTAATTTTGAACTTATTCGTTCATAACCAAACTTACAGTAATATACACATTTCATTTTTAAGATTTTGTATAAATATCCCTAGACTTTTCCGATGTATGTATCTAGGACTGCCTTTTAGATACTTCTAAGCTGGCGTCCCTTTGATCTGAGCTTTCAGCTTCAATTTCGCAATTCTTAGGAAAATCACCTCTACTATGATTGAGCTACCGACAAGGTCCGCGCACGTTTACGCACACACGAACTCACGCTAGCGCACGGGCACACACACGTATGTGTACACGAACACAAATTCAAAGAGGTGTTGTAAAGCGCGAAGGGTTGACTAGTGTTCTATATATTGCATTTTATTCATTTTTAAGACAAATTACCTCTTTCTCTATATCTCACTATCTCTCTCTCTCTCTTTCTCTCTCTCTCTCTCTCTCTCTCTCTCTTTCTCTCTCTCTTCCTCTACCTCTTTCTCCATCAGATTTAATTTAAGTTCACAAAAATTTTTGCTACCTAGGAATTTAAATATTTCAATAACAAGAGACAAACATTAAAAGAAAAATATTTTTATTTCCTAACCGTAAATGTTCGAGTTGTAATGAATAAAATTAACAAGCTTTTTATTATTTTCTTAAATTCTGGTCCTTAGTCTTAATCCAAAACGTATTTTGGGTAACAAAATTATGACAAGGTTTGTTAAATATCTTAATTTTAAGCAAACAATAAAACGAGAAAACTACAGGAAAATATATTATTCCATGAAACAACATTTAACCATCACTACTCCAAACCTATCAATATAAATGATTCAACGAAGCTATGACAAATGACCAACTTTTAGGACTTTTCCACAATAATTCATCAACATTTAATCATATCAAACGTAGAAAAGATGCAATACGGAATATATAAACTTATGAACAAGAAGAACATTGAAAGTTTGGAATTACTAGCATATCAATCTGATGTTTCTTTAATCTTCGATTAAGATTGCGCAACAAAATTTAAAGTGATGGGTCGACAGCATTTTCTTATCTGCTGAAGTTCCAGTGACAACCAAAATGTAAAAGAAATTACGTCAGGTATTTCATATTGATAATTAATTCACATTGTAGTTTAAGGCAATTAATTAAGAATCACTACCATTAGTTTTTAAGAGATCATCATTATAACCAAATTATGTATCGTAATAATACTCATTGCAGTCATTATTTTTTACTTGTTATTTTCATAAGTTGTTTGTGACTTTTCTATTTTTAAGGTTTATTTGTTCCTTAAAAGCAAATTGATGTCCGAGATTACATTGTTTATTTTCAGGTTTGAAGCAACACCTTTTTTTTGTAAAGTGAAAATATCTAAGCAATTTTATTATTGTTAATAAGTAAATCAAATGATATTGAACCTGGATCGATTAATCTACTGATGAGCAAAGTGGCATAAAATCTTCTAGTTATCCATTATTTTCCATAGCTAATTATAGCTCAGGGCTAGAAGTATTTAATCATAAGTGGGCGAATAATTTATACGACACCTGGTTGAATATTGCAACCTGCTTTAGATACGTTGTGATAACCAACAGAAGGAGTAGTGAAAAAATGAAGATGCAATATTACCACCAACCATTACAAATTTGCTAATATTCACAACAGCATGGAAAACATAAACCGTGTCGTGACCTGCTAGTGGGTTCCAGAAACAAACAAATTGCATGAACATAGCATCAGCAATTCTACACAAGTCTACGAATTTGATTGACTTACTAAAGTTTTTGGAGAAATGATGTACAAATTTCTTAATCTTTAACAATGTTATTTGATTTCTAAGGTTAGTCATGGTAACCTAAACTTTATTACCATATAAAGTAACCGCAGCACTTATAACTTTGAAACTTCAGCGTGTAAAAATGTACATACGTGTACAAATAGGTTTCGGCCATTTAACAAAACTTAAAATTGTCAGGCATAAAGCGTCAATATCGTAAGGTTCCTCGTGTGAGAAAATGTCAAGTTTTGAATCTAATAAGAGTAATTTGCGGGAACTTTTGATTTACTTCTTCAATTGGCTTGTTGAAGCATATAATAAAGCTGCCTTCAGCGACAGAAGTTGTAGTGAGTGGTATCAAAAGTTTAAGAACGGCGAATTTGATTGACATCGAAGGCAGAGAACGTAGCGAAAATGTACGAAGACGCGGAATTGGAAGCATTATTGGATCACGGGACGTACCAAACGCTAGAAGAACTTGCACTTACATTATGAGTGACTCAGCAAACAGTTTATGTAACATATACCCTACACCATAAGTTGTCTAATGTATTAATTACAATTAGTACTTAGTACTTGGAATGGTATGGAACAGACACTAATAGAAACCCAATTCCGTTTCTACTATTTCTACCCATTTATACAGGAAGTTTCCAGGTCTAACAGTTCAGCTTGGGGATTAAATTTCAACTCCCATTTACATCCCTTTGACACTGGTTTTCAAACGTCTTCTAAACATACTCTCGAAATCATGTATAATTTGAATTTGAAAGATCTCTAATGCTTATGCCATAAATTTCAAGGAACCCACCAACACCCATTTGCCCCATTTCCTCCCCCTTAGCAATTTCCTGTACCAAATTCGTAAATTTCATAATGATCTTCATTTTGGTTGAAATATGCTACTTAGTTTGATACTCAACATGATATTTCACAATATTTTAAACTTTCAACCCCCTAAAACTACCCTTGGGCGATAATTAAGTTTCATTGAAAATACCGAAATTAACTAATTCAAAAGTAATACGATTAAATACGCAAATGCATTACATTAAACTATTCAATCTAATATTTGCTAATGTTCAAAACGTATTTATATGCGTTATTCTAAATGAAAAGCGTAGTGTCGTGACCTTCTTTCGTCAATAACCTTTGTGACTGTAAATCTTCCAACATAATTATTGTCCTAGAAAACACAGTCAAGGAGCATAACGGATTAGTCGACCGTATTGTATCTATCCACCTTTGTTGTTTAAAAGGAAAAGAATTTGACTTTACTTGCTCATTCTTTATCTGACAGGCGCATACAAGGAGATAGATCGAATTGTTACATCATCGCTCCGTATATCGTTTGAAGCGTATGTTGCACCATCGAAATACCCATTAACGACAAAAGCAGAAAAAAAACAAACCAACGACGTACTTAATGTAGAAACATCGATACGAATCGGTTAATAAAACCAAGAGTTGAAAGAGGAAGCCTAGGAAGACTACCGATCGACCTGTACCAGCCGCAATTCCAGCTACAATTTATCGCATTTGTAGCGGATTACCAATCGGTGCGAGGTAGTGGAAGTGATTTAATCCTACGCCAAAAGGAGCAATAGGTTACTTCCTCTTAGGAGGTAAAAATTGTTTTTATCATAACGATTGAATTAGGACTCGTTCAAACATTCATACAAACTAGTCAGGTTTCTAGGTAGCCATCACTTCGTACTTTGCTAATCAGGCACAGATCGAATGATTAGTCATAGTAGTTCTGCCCCCACAGACATAGCTGAGGACGGTGTGTACTATCATCTAACACTATGTGGTATAATATTCCTTGTTTGCAGAATGAAGAAGTAAGTACCGACCTACGCTTAGTCTGAATAGGAAGCCAATAAGATATGGAAGTTACATTTTTGACTTTAAATTAGCTGAAATACTTTAGGAGTGACAATCCTGAATCGATCAGTGGGACCGTCGTTAGAAATTCTGAGATGCACATGCGGCAGTTTGTCAATTGTGATTCTAATCTCACTACCTCTTACTAGCCCGGGAAGTCACACTAATTTTGGTGAAAACCATTTTCCCCAATTTAGAAGATGTCCAACATTTTGTCTACCCCCGCTGTGTGGACACCGTATCCGTAACATAAGGGGCAGATCGACGCCAAAACTATGGGGAGTTTAAGCGGGAAGACGAAGGTGTTGAAAGCGGGTCGAGCCGAAGTATATAAAACGCCAATTCCATTTTTAAAGGAAGTCAAAGCTAATTCAGCTTTTGCAGAGGCGTCAATTCAGCGAAAGCTCTACATGTCCTGCGGCTTTAGTTGAAGCAAAACTTCTAACCATTTGGGTGTAATATTCACGCATGCTCAGAATGTATTCTCCTTTTTCGCCACACTTGTACTTGCTTTAAGGTTGAAACCTTACCTTTGGCTCAGTAATCTACACTATTAGTCAAAGTGAAATCACTGCTTTGACGTTATCACCTCTCATGAACAGTTGCTTATGTGGTAATGATGCACTGAATTTCGGTACTTTTTGACACATTTGTCTGAGCTTCAGGAACATAAAACTAAATAGTTGTGAAACAGGGTGGCTTAATTCGGATTTAAATAATACGAGATTGCAGATAACTAAATATTAAGGTAGCGTAGCATGACACTTATGTTATAACTATTATCAGGTGAGATATCATCTCATAACCTCCTTAGATTAGTTTACACGATTGTTTGAAATGTTTGATGAAATGCTCAAATAATTTAATCTTAGATAAGCTACTAATACATTAGTCACAATTGACGTAGTTAATCCTATAATTATTTTATATGGATTAATTAACGTGGATATCATTAACGAAATGAAATCGTTGCTTATTAATTTGCTATATCGCCGCTTCATGAAACCAAAAAATTACATTTTTGGATAATATATAGACGTACATAATCACTATATAGAAATATCTATATTTATTTAATTACTTTGGTCTCGTCCACTTATATTACAGAATGACATTTTCCTCTACTTATACATTTGTGTCCCAAATAGCTTGGTTTGTGTTTTATTTTTTCTTCGCTCACTTTTGCATTTATACTTTATTTCTTGTAGGCGGTTTTCCTTTTTTGTTGCGTATATTCAAAGGTCGTGAGAGTTTTTTTTTTATGATTGTGGACCTGAACAGGCTAAATGAGGCCTATCGTGCTAAAGCACTCAGGAACACTTCGGAGGATGGATAGAGGGATAATGAATTGCCAATAGATCCCTATGAACAGCTACCTTAAATTTTGTCATATCATAAGTGAGAGGAAAGCAGGAACTAGGGAGATCATTCCAGAGTTTAGAAGCCGTGTAGAAAAATGTGGATTGCGCCCGTTTGGTACGACAAGTGGAGATTTGTACTGCATACTGATGATGTGAATGAGCGAACCGAGTGTTTCTCGCAAAGATAGCCCGAGATGGTATCAAAGAATATAATTCAGCAGCACAATAGCCGTTGTAATAACGATTATACAAAGAAAGAACTGAAACCATCCTTCTGTGCTCAAGGGACTGTATGTGAGAAGTTAAGGACGGGTCATTTATAAGCCTAATATTGGGGAGCACTAACCCAGAGGTGAGAATTATATTCCAGATGAGGCCGAATTTGGGCCTTATACAGCAGAAGGAGTTGTCGTGAGGATTGTTAATATTCTTCCATACTTAGCTCATATTTTTGTCAAACTGTTTTATGTCTTTTGCATAGCTTCGCCTGTTAATTGTAGAAATAATTTTGAAACATTTAATTTGAAATTAAGATTTTGTTCTAAAATACACAAGTGGCTATTAAATTCAACAAATAAAAAAAAAAAACAAACGGCTTGACGATGATAACAGTTGATTTACTAAGTCAGTAATTGAAATCTATATATATATATATATATATATATATATATATATATATATATATATATATATATATATATATATATATATATATATATATATATATATATATCATTAATTGTATTTTATTTAAAATTAGCTTTTAAAGTACATACAGTAAACGATCAACTCGAGTGGTACTTGAACCCATGACCTCCACTTTGCTAGAGTGGGGCTCTTCCATCTGAGCTATCGAGTAGGCAAGTCACAATCGATTCAAACTTAAACTGTATGTACTTACCCAGTTACGATGTATTATAATTTTTGTACACACAAAGAAGGATCACAATCCCACTTTTTGTGAATGTCATGTAAGCCCGCAATTCACTAAGGTTTCGCACATGTCAATACGTGACTGATAATTATTATTTGCTGTATGCAACACTAATAGATAACTATAAAACTTGTTTTTTTTAATAAACGCACAGAAGTTCAATTTAATAATCGTTAACTGTATTTTATTTAAAATTTACTTTTAAAGTACATACATAAACGATTAACTCGAGTGGAACCCACGACCTCAGCTGGAAGAGCCCCACTCTAGCAACTACCCACTCCAGTAGTATATATATAAGTTACAGGGCGTTTTTGAAAATTCACACTTTTTGGACCCCCTCCATATCTACGAAGTTTCTCAGCGATAATGTCAAATTTAAAACTTATCCATAGAGAATTTTATGTAGAATTCTTGTGGCGCACTCAATTTTTTTTTCGGAATATGGTTATGGAGACACGACTCAAACTTATGATTTTTTCAATGGAATACCCTGTGTTTTATTACCTCATTAAATTCCTTATTTTTTTTCCTTCAAAACGACATATAATACATGAACATAAGTTCTTCAAAAATGCTCCAGAATCATTAAATCATTGATCTTTAATAGTAGGCTATGAATTTTTCATACAAAAAAAGTTCAAATTGAAGAAATACTACTTCTGACTTTTCCATGAAAGGAACAATAACATTACTAACACTAATTCACTAACAAAACACAAAACGTAGGTAACTAATAGCAACAAATAAATAGTAATAAAATGTTCTTAATGTAGAATAAGCAACTAATTAAATATTTACTCATACTATTTCATTTCGAAATTATTCGGTAACTTATTCATTGAATTGTTCAAACTGATGTCCATTTTCCCTAACACACAATTGACACAATTTCTTAATACGTCTTAATGTATTTAAAATTATGAAAGGCCGATTTTGTAAATTCTGAAAAACTGTCTCTGTTGTTGCACGAAGTTCTTCAATATTATTGTGCCTCTTACCGTATACTTTATTTTTCAAAAAAACCCACCAAAAAAGTCCAACACTGACAAATCAGGTGACCTTGCAGATCACCTAATGGGTCCATTTGTTCCAATCTAATGGTCCTGGAAAGTTTTTTCTAAAAACGGCACAATCAACCTCGAATTGTGGGCAAGGGCACCGTCTTGTTGGAAGGAAATGGCATTAAGATATGCGAGGGGAACATTCTCCAGGAATTCTGGTGTTACTTCTTCTAAAATTGCCAAGTACTTATTCGCGTTGAGAGCCCCTTCAAAAATGCGGTACAGGCTACATTAAAACCAAATCGACCCTGTTGTTGTTGCTCAAAAATTAGGTGTTGGTTTTCATCATACCAGTGCCTTGTATATTGCCTGTTAAATAAACCAGCACTGCTTATATGGGTTTCGTCGGACCATATGACTTTACTCGAAAAATTATTGTCCCTTCGAGTTTGGTTCAAAAACCAATTACAGAAATTCACACGCCTCGCTGCATCACCAGGGTATAAATGCTGAACAATATTCACTTTGTAGGGTTTCAATTTGTGTTTTTTTAAAATCCTTTGTACCCGTGATCGGGGAACGCCAGTGTCATTTTCTAACTTCGTACAAGAGGTCTGAGGAGAGACACGGACGCTGGCTAAGACATTTATTTCATCCACTTCATTATTTTCCTTGTTATACGTCTTGGGTCGGGGTTTAGAATACGCACCATAATTTAGTAGATTATTCTTTAGTCGAAATATCGTTGCTAGACTAGGTTGACGCCTCTCTGGATATCTAACGTTTTAAAAACAATATGTCTTATAATGTCTTATTGTAAATTACTAGTTTACCTGTTCAAATATAATTCTAATGCTTCGTCAACATTTTCATGGCATTAATTGAAACATTGTATGATATCATACTTTTCGTTGTTCTGAAAAAATCTTTCAGCTATTATAAAATTTCACAAATTAACGAAATCGCCAGACACAAACACAATAAAGCGTATCAAAATTTATCATCATGACAGCAGATGTGTTGATTTCTCCATAGTCACTTGATAAAACAATACTCCAAAAGTTAACAACAGTGTTTGTAGCACCCATAACCTACTATAAAAAATTACAAATAATAATTCCTGTAGTAAAACTTTGAAATCCATGGCACTCTATTAAAATTCAATGTTTTAGTTATTTTGGAGCATTTTTGAAAACTTCATGTTTATATATTATATATCATTTCGAAGGAAAAAAATAAGTAATTTAATGAGATAATAAAATACAGGGTGTTGCATTGAAAAAATCATAAGTTTGAGTCTTATCTCCATAACGATACCCCGAAAAAAAAAATTGAGAGCGCTCCTGGATTCTACGTAAAATTCTCTATGGGACAAGTTTTTAATTTGACATTATCGCTGAGAAACTTCTTAGATGTGGAGGGGATCCAAAAAGGGTGGATTTTCAAAAACACCCTGTGGGAGCGGTAATTCAACAGTCTCCGAGGCGCTCTGCACGTAAACACGCGACTGCCTTGCGGTTATAAACCGAAGTGTTCGGAGAAATCTGCCCCAGGATCTGCATATGCACCCCTATAAAATTGCCATTTTACAGAGACCGTGAAACCCGTACCACTTTTGGTGGATTCCCAGTATACATACGTTCATTAGTTGTATATGCAAGGTGGGATTAAGGATGAGTGCGGTTAGGATTGGATCGGAAGAGATTGAGCTAGGGTTTACGGGGGAAGACACTACCACAGCATTCGCCTAAATACCCGCATATAATGTATATATATATATATATATATATATATATATATATATATATATATATATATATATATATATATATATATATATATATATATATATATATATACGCAGTGATCGTGGCGTTACATGTATATGAGGAAAACCTTCTGAACAAATATTATTATATAAAGTAGCTACAGTAACGGGGATGGAACCCCTTACTATCCGAATGCTAAGCAGATTGTGTTACCACATATTCAATTAGGTCGGTTATTTAAACAAAACGCATTCCAACGGTGAATGAATGTTTAAAGCCCGAGGTAAATTCTTACTTTAATTACTGACATCAGGTGTATCCAGATAAGTTGATAAATTTTACAACCTTCTCAGGGCTCATGTTCTACTGAGTCTAATGCTCGTAGCAGTATTTATTTTGAGAACTATTAACGTTATAATTCATTTTAAATATTCAATGTATTAATTCGTGCATAAACTTTTGTATGCATTGCGGGCATTATGCTCTTAACACATGAATAACTATTATCTACACGTATGTTTATATAAGTTAAGCAAGTTTCATTGTTGACTTACTTTGTTTGTGAAAAGAGCTATAAGTAGTGCAGGTAGCGGTCCGAAAAAATTGTATTATTGTAATAAAATCTCAATTGTTATCGCGAAGGAAAACATAATTAATGGGTTTTAATATGTTGGTTATACGCCGTAATTTGATCGTTTTCGGGATATTTTATTTTATGTGTTTTATGTAACTGATATTTAGCGAAAGGTTGAAGAGGTTGGGGTAGGAACCACGTGTTCTCACGAAACTGCCGTTACCGAAAGACGATCGTTGAAATTCTATACACACGAATTTTTGTGAAAAACGTCGCGTTAGTAATTAATTACATTGGAACATACCGCAAAACAAAAGGAAAAAGGTACTTAGAAATTAGAGACCTAGATAACGGATTTGTTACGAACGAGTGCAAAGTTTAAAAATTAATACTTTTTTTAGTAATACGTATAAAAATATTCCCATGTAATATTTCTTAGTTTTCTTACAACTGTTAAAAACGGGGGTGAATTTGGGGCGTAAATCAGTTAGTTGCAGTTAGAGGTTCGATTCAATCGGATCGTTCTGATTTTTTGATTACAAACTCTTATTGTAAACCGTTATGGCTATAGATCTTTTATCGTGTTCATTTTAGTAAAACTAAAAACGCGAAATAAACCAAAGTACTGCTAAATAATCGTATGGTTAGAGTATAATCCTCGAAGCGGACGTTTAAACAACATGTCTCTAAATATGTTCCACTGCATCGTGTTCAAACCGTGTATCTTAATCTGTTGTGTTTGTGTGGATTATACTCAAGTGTAAGTAGATATTTCGATGTGGATTAAAGCTCGCAGCAAACAATTCTACAAGCCTATCCAACCTATGAAAAGCAACTATTGCCTTGCAAAAAGCTTCTGTTAAATTACGCAAGCACGCTCCTCAATTTGAAATCTGTTACAGTAAAACGACTACTCGTCAGACAATATAATGTACCCTCCCTCATTGCTTGTACGTGTTGGAATTTTGTTGACTGTTTATTAATAGTTTCGCCCGTGTAGAATGTAGGGCGTGGGCAAATATGGCACTGTAAACCCCAGTTAAATTGTTATAAACGATGCCGGGGTTTACAGACACGGGTCCACATGACCGTAAATTCACCTCGAAATCCATTGTTACTGTTGAACTAACACGTTCTTATTGTTTTTAAATGCAGGAGATGTACAAATGAACGTATAAACTGAGCAAGAGATGCTGCAGTTTGTAAGGTAGTCTCTCAAACTTGCGGGTAGGTTATTGGTCACTTTGTTATAATTTATTTGCATCTGATCCTTGCAAGGACTTGTTTTATGATATTCCAAGTGTCTTTAATTCGGCCAGTTTATTTAGAATTGTTTGTCTTCAAGCTGATTTTTTTTATATATGTAATTTATTGTACTTGTACGTATGTATTTTTTGTTATTTTATTATTTACAATACAATTGTGTGTCTAAATCTGTTGCCTATTTTTTTTCCTTGTCTAAGTGTAGTTAAACTGCATTGCAATTACCTTATTGTTACCTGGTTAATTTTAATGTTTGTTGTATTTTACATGTACCTTAACTTGCCCTATTATTTTTGTAATTACTTTGGTCTTAACTTAAAGACCGACATGATAGGTTTTATAAAGAGCCACATGCTTGGTGTCACTATTTTTATTCTAATTTATGACACAATTGTGGGTGTGATTTCACTGTATGTTTTTTTATTGTATTTATGTGTAGTTAAACTGCTTTTTATTTTCTTGTTACTTAATTTTATAATTTTGTACGCACTTTAACCTGATCTAATGGTGCTTTGTTACATGTAGGTATTGAACCCTTTCATTGTTTTTTTTATTTGATTTATTAATGTACTTGTGAAATAACTTATTTATTAGTAAACTGGGTTTCCTTGGTAGTTCTTTCCCAATTTAGCACATTAACGGGTTGAACCATCATTGCGCAAAGCTCGTTAATTCTAATTTGAGTAGTTTCATTGTTTACCTGTCCTACATGATACAACACTTAAGCTCACCAAATCCTTTCTCATTCTCATAACACGGCGTAGCTTACCACTAGACAGCCAATTCTTTTTATCAGATTTAAGTTTTGCGAGTAATTAAATATCAGACTTGTAAATAAATTCTAATGTTTCAATTATTTCAGGAAAGTCAATGTAAGGCAAGCAATTAATTTGAGTAAGAGCGGCATTATTGTTAGGAACGTCAAGATACACCCTTTTGTGATTTTTTTCTTGAATTTGAATTATTGCGAATAAGTTCAAGATTACTCCCTTATTTTATAGTCTATTAGTTATTGAGAGTAATTTCAAATTGCACTTTTAAGAAGGCGTTGGGGCACTACAGTAGTGTCAGTTTAATGAATTGAATGAATGAATTGAAAACTGGTATAAGTGAGTTTTTTTGTATATTATACTTCAACTATTTAGATTTTAAAGGAAACCATCTAATACAAGCTTTGTATAACAAATAAAAAGTAATGAATACATTTCATTATATATAAATTTGCGAGACTTTGAACTTTAACAATGCTTTCCTGAAAACTACACAATCGGATATACTGGGTGTAAACGGGCTGTGGGCCACCTCTATAACGTTTCAATGAAGGGGTATAATAATTTCAAATGTTGGTCTATTATATTAGAGCAAATTTTAGATTTTTTATAAATAAATTCAATATGGTCGACATCCGGTTTCGCTGTAAATCATATAGAAACTGGAAATTTAAATGGACACCCTGTATAGTTTTGCATTTTTGGACACTGCGGCTTCAAATACGTACAACGCAATTATCAAATTTCAATTTGGATGCCATTTTTTTTTTAATTGATTTTTTGTTCATCATTTCATCCATGACTTGCTTCAAATTACGTATAACTTAGCCAAAATTATGTAAAAAAGTATTCATTTTGCCAATGATTTAATTTTATTCATTTAATTTAACACTAAAATCATAAAATGCAGTTTTTTAACCAAAACTATGTTTTATTTATAAAAAAAGAATGGGCCACCCGTATTTAAAATAGCTCATGTAAATTCGAATTGAACAGTGTACATAACATTCACTTGTTTTTTTAAATAAGGTTAAATTTAATTTCCATAAACACAAAATGCTTCTGAAGCCGCCCCTGTCGAAATACCAAAGAAAAACAGTTGATAAATAATTTATTTTTATCCATTTTTTACGTTAAAATCAGTAAATATACTAACTTTGTATTTTTTTTCTTCAAAATCTTTCATTTATGCTTGGGCAAAATATTTTTTTTCTGTTGATTTAATAGGAATTTTTTCGGGGAAAATTAATCACTTATGCTTTGACTTTAATGAACTGTCAACAATAAAAAATTATAAGTGTGTTTGACACCTGCATATTGTTTATTTTCTAGTTTATTAATTAACAAATACTTACAACAAAAATGGCAAATATTTTCACTACTCCCAAAATGAGGAGGTTGATATGTTGTTGGTTAGCGATGGACCCGGGCCTGGCCGGACCGGGATTTGAGGCAAGCCCGGGCCGGGCTTTGAGGCAAGCCCGGGCCGGGCTTTGAGGCAAGCCCGGGCCAGGCCCGGACTTAAAAATTTGGTAAGCGGCCAGAAGCCCGGCCCGAAAAAGCATAGCACAGCCCGACCCAAAGCCCGGCACGAAATCGGGCCGGCCTTCGGGCCTGAGCGCTGCCCGACTTTTAACTACAAAGGGACTATATATCTTTATTTCTGAAGTAAATTGGAAATTTTTTGAACCTAATAAATAAAGGGGTTGAAAGAATAACGATTGAAACAAGTCATGTATTATTAATCACGTCTTCTTATTTATGGAATTCGATTCCTAACCTACAACCGTTTTCATAGTTTTATAAAAAAATAATCTCTCTCTGTCTGTTCGAGTTGGACTGTGATATTTGTAAATACCAATGGTGAAGTGATTAACATGGAACCACAACAAAACCAAACATCAGGGGGTATACATATCTTATTAGTTAAGCTAATAGGAAACGAGTAAGTATAGTACTATCAATTCCTTTTGGGATGCATACTCCCTTCTTTTCTT
The DNA here is from genome assembly GCA_036346205.1 of Vesta saturnalis. NCBI lineage: Eukaryota > Metazoa > Arthropoda > Insecta > Coleoptera > Lampyridae > Vesta > Vesta saturnalis. Next base: position 1,283,276 of record JARFJB010000542.1, on the reverse strand, counting down.
AAATCAGTGTTGAAATTATATAAAAGACGTAATTATAAATACAATTTCATTTGAAATATTACATAAAAAAAACTTTAATCGACAATTTGTGATATGTCTTGCTCCAGCGTTAGAAACGTTTAACGTTCACCCTTAAAAATTGAAGAGCAGCAACATCATTGTAATGCCACACACCTTTTAAACGTTTTCCCTTTCTGGCGTGTATAATATTATTCAGACACTAAAAGAAATTGACTTTACTCAGTAGATCATGAAACCGTGATAATTTCGTTTTTGTTTTTTTTTTGAGCTTTAGTTCTCATAGTGAGAATACCAATATGTACAGTTTTAGATGTTTGAAACCCGTTTTAACTTTATATTTTTCTGTGTGAAAAAAATATCTTATGGAGAAGGTAATGAGTGCGATTTCAGTTAAATGAGTGAACTAGTAGTATTTTTACGTGGATCATGAATCGCCTTAGTTAAAACAGAAAAACAATTGAGGACCAGATGTTCGAGTTATTGCAGAAATAACTTTATTTTAATTGAGACACCCTGTATATTTTTTAATATTTTGATAGATTGAATTAATCTAAATAAAAACAATGTTATTCACTATTATTCTAAAATCAGAACTAAAGGAATTATGAGACTTGCTAGAAAAGGGTTATGTATCAATCAATTTATTAAACAAACGATGACAAAACGATTTTAATTCCAAAATCTTATTATGATACCCAATAGCTAAATCATTATAGTAACTGTTCAAAAACGTCTGCTGAACGATCAATACATGTTCAAACTCAGCTGAGGATACTGTTGGTAGCTTTTAGAATTGTTTTACCTACTGCCGTCAACCTGATTTGTTAATTCGGTATCCTATTTTGTATTGTAATTGGTCAACACGCTCGTGCATATCCTTATAAATTTCATCCTTCCAGTAACCCCAGAGAAAAAATCTAGAGGCGTTAAGTCCGGCGACCGTGGAGGCGATTTAACGGATGAACAGGTCCATTTGATGAAATTTAGGAGGATACAGGATACCTACGAGACTGTTGAGTAATTACAAAATAGGATAACCGATACCGAATTAATAAATTGACCGAGGATCGAACATCTACTATAATGGTTTTGTTATTGAGTATCATGACCAAGGGTGTCCCATTAAAAAAAGTTACATTAGCTAATAATTCGAAAATCCGATTAACAATTATCTGTATTTATTTGTTTCTCTACTTTCACGTAAACAATACCAATAATTTGGTCATTTAACGGAAATCGTAGCTACAACGATAACAAAGTTAGCAATGTTGCGCACTAAACTTTGAACACACGATCCTTCTTGTTATCGTAGGTGTACTAGTTTCGGGCCGGCCCGAATAGCCCGAATGGCTCGAAAAGCCCGAGTTTTTGGAAAAAAGGTAGGCCGGCCCGAAGCCTGGCCCGGATAAAATTATGCTGGCACGGACCGCATTCGAGCCCGAAATCGTGTCGGGCTCGGGCAGCCCGGGCACGAGTCCATCACTATTGTTGGTATACGGGAAATGTCGAAAAAATGCTGTTCAAGCTGTATTTCTGTATGAGGGACGATTTCCCGAAAGGAGACATCCAAACAGGTGGCATTTTTCAAAGATAGGACAACAACTGCAAAAAACTTCATTTATTATAAATGAAAACACAGAAATAGATGTTTTGGCTTCGATTGAACTGGATCCTGCTATATCCACTAGTACAATATTAAAAAAAAGAGACAAATTTAAAAGCTACAGGTATCCACTTAATCAACATTTATACGAAAACGAAGGTCCGCGGAGAATGCAATTTTGTGAATTGGTGTTGGAAAATTATAACGATAGGAATTTTCACAAAAAAAATATTTTATGATGAAATATTGGGCTAAACAAAACCAACATTTGATTAAAGAAGGATATTTTCAAGAACGTCTTGGTTTCAATGTTTGGGCAGGTATAAAAAATAACAGGATCGTTGCTCCAATTTTTTTCGATGAACAGTTAAATGCCGAAAGATATTTGCATCTTCTTACGAATGAAATTGAAGATTTCATAGACGAGTTACCTTTAAACGAAAGGATTAACATGTGTTATCAACAAGGCGGAGCTGGGCCACACAAAGCACGATTGGTTACTGCATATCTAAGTCACAGATTTGCAAATAATTGGATAGGTACGAATGGACCTGTAAGGTGGCCTGCCAGATCGCCGGATCTAACAATATTTGATTTTTTCGTGTGGATATACGTTAAAAATGTTGTGTATGCTACCCCAATTACAACACGAGAAGATCTAGAAGACGGCGTGAGAAGAATTTTCGACAGTATTACACAAGAAATGCTGGAAAATATGAATGAAAATTTTATAAGAAGGCTTCAATTCTGTGTACAGCTGAACGGTGGGCATTTTGAACAATATTTCATAAAACAAAAGGTTGATTTATTGGAAACTTTAAATTTAACCTCTGAAAAATCTGAAATGGGTTTGCGTACAACAGGCTCGTATGCAACAAACCAAAGGGATGCGAAAGTAAATGCTAGAGTACAATGCAGCTTTTGTAATGGCCCGGGACATTTTATACAAACATGTACCGAGTTTTTACAATTAAATATTAACCATAGAGTGGCGAAAGTTAAGCAACTAAAGCTTTATATAAATTGTTTGCGTGGTAATTACTTTAGCAAACAGTATTTTGCAGGACACTATAGAAAATGCAAAGGGAAGCATAATGCGCTGCTTCATTTCGAAAGTAAGTCAAATGATGGTAGTTCAAAACCCAGTACCGAAAGTAAGGAAGAAACTGTAGATAACGCTAGTACGTCAGGTCAAAACCAAGTTTTTAATTGCGCAACCAAGAACCAATTGTTAAATAATATTCAAGGTGGTACGGTTGTTTTGTCTACAGCAATAGTTCAAGTTAAAACGAAATCAGGAACTTCACAAACCTGTCGGCAATTGTTAGATTCTGGTTCACAGTCCAATTTTGTAACTGAAGAGTGGTGTAAACGTCTTGGATTACAACCAACAGAACCTGATACTACTATTTCAGTAATATGTATCAATCAAACCGCTACAAATGGTAGTAAATCATGCAATTTAGAACAGTTTATGGATATTGCAACCTGTTCATCTGTAGTTAGCTGATCCTAGTTTTGCAAAGCCAGACAAAATTGGCATTTTTTTGGGAGAAAGTAATTTTTATAGCTTAATGTGTATAGGTCAAATTTGTTTAGGTATCAACGCTCCGGTGATTCAAAAAACAGTTTTTGGTTGGGTTGTGTCAGGTGCGACATTTTGCTCTTCTCTAATTTTTCCTCAAAAGGCAGACTATGTAACTTAACTCACAATTGTGATTTGGAAAACCAACTCAAATCCTTCTGGGAGTTGGAAGAAATTATACCACAACATGAAATATTCTCCACCAAAGAAAAGCAGTGTGAAGACATCTATCAAAAAACCACATATCGAGAACCCTCGGGTAGATTTTTTGTTCAAATACCATTTTGTCAGTCAGTCACTTTTAGGTAATTCTAGAGATATAGCTTTAAAACGTCTTAGGTCGGTTCAATCAAAACTTAAGAAAGATGACACTATGAAAAACCTTTATTCAGATTTTATACAAGAATATTTAACCTTAGGATTTCTTACTATTTACCTCATCCACGGCGTATTTAATGCAAACAGTCAAACCACAAAATTACGAATAGTGTTCAATGCTTCGGCTCGTACTGCTACAGGGCTATCGTTAAACGATTTGCAACCTATAGGTCCTAAAATTCAAGACGATTTATTCTCAATTTGTTACGTTTCAGGCGCCATCTGTGGGTTATCTGTGCTGAGATTGTTAAAATGTACCGACAAATTCTTATCAATCCGTCGCAGCGATCCTTACAAAAAATCCTTTGGTCTGAAAATTGGGATGACCCTGTACAGGAATTTGATTTAAAAACAGTCACATATGGTACGGCTTCTTCGCCTTGGTTAAGTGTTAGGTGTTTAAAACAATTGTCCTTAGAATTCAACAGTAAATAACCTAGAGCTGGGAACGCTATACTTAAAGACTTCCACATGGATGATTTGCTGACTGGTACAAGTACCGAATTTGAAGTTATACAGATCTTCAATGAAGTAACCAATATTTTAAAATATGGTTATTTTGATCTTCAAAAAATGGGCATCAAATAGTAAAGCTGTTTTAAATCATGTGCAAGAAGAAGATCCGTTGACAATATTAAAGTTAGGAGACGGTGAGAAAAAAAAACGATTGGGGTTTACTGGTCCTCTTCTTTTGACATTCTCAAATATAATGTGTCGTTGATCTCCAATAATACTATAACTAAAAGAATGATTCTTTCAGAACTCCCACAGGTAGGTGACTCATTAGGCCTTCTAGGTTCTTGTGTAATCCTGGGTAAAATTATTATGCAAAAGTTGTGAATTTTAAAAGTGCCCTGGGATGAATCCTTGCCTGCTGAGTTGAACACGAAATGGAAAAGTTTTCGTAAACAGTTATTTGAACTTAACCAGCTAGAAATACCAAGGTATGTTGTTGTTCCAAAATGTACTGAATTGCAAATTCACGGATCTTCCGATGCTTGCATGGAGGCATACGGTGCTTGTTTATATGTCAGAAGTGTTGAAGAGTCAGGGAAAATTCATGTTAAACTGTTATGTGTTAAGAGTCGTGTAGCTCCATTAAAATCTTTAACAATACCCTGGTTAGAGTTGTGTGGAGCACTTATTTTGGCCCAACTCTGGAATAAAGTAACACTTTCTATGAACATTGATGTTTCTAAAACTTATTTTTGGAGTGATTCTACTATTTGTATGTCTTGTATTAAATCAGAACCGCATGAATTGCAAACCTTCAAAATCGTATGACACAAATTCAAGGTTTAATCAGTGCAGATGATTGGAGACATGTTTCTACCAATCACAACCCAGCTGATCTATTGTCTAGGGGGGTAAACCCAAGTGAGCTTCCTAATCTTTCCTTATGGTGGTCTGGTCCGTCTTGGCTACAAAACCCAGAAGAAGAATGGCCAGAGTCAAAGATCTACTTAAAGGGTGAGTAGCCAGAAATCCGTAAACATAAAGCTGTGTTTCATATTGTTCAATTGTGATCCATTTTCTATGACACGGGTTTCTTCTTTTAAGCGATTACAGCTGGCAGTTACTTGGTGTCTTAAGATTTTTTTTTAATTGCAAAAGCAAGATTGTAAATAGAGAGTTTAAACCCTTAAATGCTATAGAATTAAAGCAAGCCACAGAAAGAGTTGTCTGTGTTTCACAGTGCGAATGTTTTAACGAAGAAATTGCTAGTTTGATGCAAGGTGTAACGCCTACTAATCGTAACCGTATTTTAAAGCTAAATCCTTTTCTAGATTCTGTCGGAATACTTCGTGTTGGGGGGCGTCTTCAACTATCACCTTTTTCGTTTAATAAAAAACACCCTGCAATTCCTTCAGATAAACATCATTTAACCAAATTACCTTTTAAATATGAACATGAAAAACTGTTTCACGCTGGACAACAGCATCTTCTTTATTCTATGCGAGAACAATTTTGGCTTCTTCGTGGTAGAAATTTAGCTCGTCAAACAGTTCATTAGTGTGTGCAATACTTTAGAGTCAAACTTTTAACTTCTATACCAATTATGGGCGTACTTCCGAGACAGTGTGCTAGTGCTTCTTCGCCATTTTTTACAAATGGTGTTGACTATGCAGGTCCGGTTTTAATTAAATCTAAAAATGGTCGTAGAAGTAACCTTACAAAACCATACATCTGTCTTTTTATTTGCTTCTCTACAAAATACGAGCATATTGAATTAGTGACAGATTTAACCAAAGAATGTTTTATAGCAGCATTTAGACGGTATGTGGCAAGGAGGGGGAAACCTAATAAGATTATTTCAGACAACGGTAGCAACTTTGTAGGTGCACATGCCGAGCTAAAGGAACTAGGTCAATTTTTAAAACAAAATCAAAATAATCTCCAAAAAGCCTTTTGTAATACAGGGGTAATTGGAAATTTATACCTGCATTGTCTCCAGATATAGGTGGGATATGGGAAGCCGGGATTAAGTCAACAAAATCTCATTTAAAGCGAGTGTACCTTTGAAGAATTATATACTATTTTAGTAGCAATAGATGCTATTTTAAATTCAAGACCCCGTCGTCCCCTTTGTTTATTTCTCCTGATGATCTACATGCTCTCACCCCACGCCATTTCTTGATTGGTCGTCCATTAACCTCGTTAGCTGATGCTGACGTCACCGATATTCCTGAAAAAAGGCTTTCAAGATATCAGTACGTGTAGACCCCACAACAGCGATACTGGTCGGAGGAATTCCTGTCCGAATTGCAAGTCCGAACCAAGTGGCAACTTACACAACGTTCCTTAAAGACTGATGACCTCGTTTTGATAAAGGAAGAAAACTTACCACCGTTAAAGTGGTGCTTGGGACGCATGTATAAACCATATCCTGGTCGTGATAACATAGCCCGTGTAGCAGATGTTTTCCAGTGGTGGAAAAATAGTGCGTCGTTCCTTTGCGGGATTGTGCAAACTACCTATCGACGATTAGATATTCGATTTTATCGTATTGTTAAAATTGTGTAAAAGTATCCTATTTTTTTGTATTAACTTTTGAAAGTCAATTCTTTCAAGGCCGGGGGTATGTTAAGTATGTTCCCTAAAAAGATTTTTTTTTGATCATGTACCTACGTTATGTAAATAAGTGTGACAAGAATAGTAGGAACCATTTTTACGTTAATAAAAGTCACAATTTTTCTTGCGAAACTTGAGAAAAGGCGAAAGTAATGTACATAATGTACACCATTTAATTCGAATTTACATGAGCTATTTTAAATACGGGGTGGTCCATTAAATTTTTTATAAATAAATAGTTTTGGTTATAAAACTGCATTTTATGGTTTCGGTGTTAAATAAAATGAAATCATTGGCAAAATTAGTACTTTTTTACGTAACTTTGGTTAAGTTATAAGTTGAAGCAACCCATGACCACCTTAGATGAACAAAAAAAATCAATTAAAAAAATTAAAATGGCGTCCAAATTGAAATTTGACAATTGCGTTGTACGTATTTGAAGCCGCAGAGTCCAAAAAATACAAAAATATACAGGGTGTCCCATTTAAATTTTTAGTTTCTATATCATTTACGGCGAAACCGGATGTCGGTCATATTGGATTTTTTAATCAAAAAATCCCAAATTTGCTCTAATATAATCGACCAACAGAAATAATTAGACCCTTCCACACAAAAGTTATAGGGGTGGTCCACAACCCGTTTACACCCGGTATACGTTCTCCTATACTGCAAATTAATGTTAAATTGGTAAAATTTATATCGGCTAATTCGACACGATTTTAAATCTTTGAGCATCCGTTTAATGTTGACAACAGAATTATTTTTTGCCCTTTAGAGGTGTAAAATACCAAAGTAAATAGAAGGTAAAAAAGTTTTAACGTGCTTCATGAATAATCTATGGTGACTCAATAATACCCCATTGTTAATTTATTGGCGCGGCTATATCACTGGACATATAATCAACTTACAAAATCAATTTTAATACACGTTCATTACAAAAGGTGAAAGTCGCAACCCCGATAATTATCGGCTTAGTCGTTTATTTTTATTAGCCCGACATATCAATGCGAAAAACAAATAACAGAAGAGGAGCAAAAAAAAAGGTCGTTGATATCATATAAAGCGCAGTATTTTAATATAGAATGGATTTTGCTATGCCAACTCGAACTAAACGCAGAAAACCTACATCCCACCCTTATTTTCCAAGCTTTCTAATAGCTGTTGGCGCCAGAAAGCTTGGCGACGTTTGCAATACCACTTTCTGACTTCGCATTCCTTGCTCAGTGTTCAAACACTCTCCTGAAGACATTCGCGGATTAAAGACTTATTAACGCGATCATTCTAAATTTGTGAAAGTGTTTTTCTTTTCTCTTTCAAAATGAAAAGCGTTACAAACTTCATATTGTTATCATCAATGTTTTTTCTATGTAAAATTAAGTTAGGTAAGTCATTTACACTTTTACAAGCTTCACAGTAAAAAAATGGTTTAAACATATTGATTTTCTCTCACTAATTAACATTTGTAGTTTTTCACTTACTAACAGAGTTACTTTGTGCATTTGAAAATACGCAATGTGTATGCTACAAAAACGTGAATTACGACCAAGATTAGTTTCACAATTAGGGTGTATTAAGGGTAATGACCACTCACTGCTTTTGCGTGTAAATAATAAAACACTTGTTGAGTTTGGTCCTATTTATAAATTATCTTTCGGATGTAACCATAAACAATGATATTAATTCTTTTTGTGAAATGATTTCCAAATATTTGGTGAGACTATTCTTTAATCTTTGTTATTTAGGTGTTTTCTGAATTTCTTTAAACTAACAAAAGTAATAACAATGTATCAAAATTGTCTTTGGGGGGAATCTCCATAAACATCCAACAGATAAAATATTTATGTTCTTTAACCTTACTTCGTATAATTCCATAAATAACAGACCTCATGTTTCACAATGTTTTATACAGGGTACGCCAAAGTCGATGGCCTATTAGAAGTATCTAGAGAACGGAAACAAATATATTTCTGAAACTTTGGGTACTGCTATTTGCGCTTTTGCCAGACCGTGTGATACTGAACCCAACTTTGAAATTTCAAATGAAAACCCCTATTTATTTTTGGATTTTCGGATTCCTCATGTGATTCTGAGTATATTTGCTTTAACATGTCCTATAGCTATCTCTCACTGTTTTTGACATAATTTGGAATTTTTTCGCCAAAAACAGCATTGTCAAAAAGTGCGACATTTTTCTCGCCAGTACTGAAAAAAAGCTGCAATTTTTACAACGGTTTCGTAAAACATAAGTATTTTATAAATACTGACGCACATTGATCTAATGTTATACAGAGTGTGAAAAAATCGAGATAAACTCCGACGCAAAAAAATTGCAAAAGTCGATTTTTTTAAATCGAACATCCGGTATTTCCTGTCTATGAATTAAACACTTAATTACCTGTCAAATGATGTAACATGTTCCTATACCTATCTTTAACGGTTTTTTAAGTATGCGATATTTTAGTTGAAAACGGAAAAAAATACGTTAATATTATAGTGAGCCATGGATCAAATCTATCAAACATTAATAATTGACTTAAAAACTAGGACATAGAAATTTGTCCTGTTAAATTGTCATATAATAGAACATAGTAGCTGATGAGGACAGCAATGCTTTTTTTGCTCGAATTTGAAGTTTTTCTTTACTATTTATTGGCGTACTGTAAACCCGTTCCTTTATCGTACCCCAAAAATAAAAATCTACGGGAGTAAGATCTGGCGATCTCGGAGGCCAACTCCATGGACACACACGCCAAATACATCTGTCCTCAAAGAGAGTGCAAGCTCTGAACTCATTTCATCGGTACAGTGAGCAGATGCACCATCTAATTGATACCAACAATCTCGGAGCGACTCCAGAGATAATTTGTCAAGGAAGTCGAATACCGTTGTTCCTAATATTTTCAAGTATTTCACAGAATTAAAATCCCCAAAATAAAATACAAATTTTATTTGGTCATTCATCATAAGGCAAAAGACGTTAAAACCAAATTTGCACTGGAAACCTTTCTCCTTGACGAAATATGATTCTTTGAAGCCCAAGAGTGCGAATTTCTCCTATTAAATATGCGTTCTCTAGTGAATTTTCTTTAATCTGTCCAAATAATTTTTCTCAAAAAGTTTGGATCTTCCTGTACACGTGTTAGCATTATCTCACAGTATTTGAAATGGTTTGGCGGATCATTAGCAGCGATTGCTTCAAGCACGTTTATGCAAAATTCTTTCAATTGACTTGTATTATAACGCTTTTACCTTCGGTGGACGGTTAGTTATTATCAAAGTTCTCTGAGAGGGTCGGGCGGTGAACTGCGGTTGGACTATCGCGGTATAATCGGGTTCCTCGAGCGCCAATCTAGGTAACTGGTGATATAGAGGCGTAGATTCCTCTTCGCAGAGAATTAAATGGGTAAAAGCGGTCCAAGTAGCGTCAGTGAAGATGTCGGTCTACCAGGGTTTCTGAAGATTTAAATCGGTGCCGCTGTAATCTGATATTAAGCGGCAAACGGACGGCGAGTTGAGATTTAAACAGTTTTAATAAAAAAATAATCAACTCGGTAATGCAAAACGGAGGGAAGAGAACGTTATTTATTAATAGAAAATTAAAGATAATTGAGCAACCGCTGATAAAAAAAATTTTATTATTAAACGGTCATGAATAAAGAACTTCTCATAGCGTAACAAAATTGCACACAAAATAAAAATAAATGTAATTTATTTACAAAAATATACCAAAGCTCACCAAATGGCTAACAAAAAAAATTATTCTAACTAAATAAATACGGCAGCGGAAAATTAACCAAAACCAAAAATCAAATTTATCATAAAAAAATTAAAGAATCACGTATTCAAATGAATGACTCAGGTCCAAAAGTAAATTTGTAAATTAAACTAACTAGACTATATGTAAATGATAAATCAGTTCTAATTATGTACAATAATTAATTAGGCGGTAAGGATGATATTATATTTAAGTTTGCAACAGACAATTAAGGAAAAAACGATGTTAATAAAATTAATCTTTTACACCATGATTTAAAATAAAATTGAGTACCGATAAGCAAACGGGTGGAAATTTAATTAATATTCTGAATTTTTATAATAAACAATAGTTGATAAAATGGCTTATCACGGAATACTTTCAAACGTAATTTTGACTAAACTAAAAGTGTTAATATGATTACAATAATTAACAAGTGCGTTATTAATTGGACGGTAATAATTAGACTTACCTGTAACGAAGAGCGGTGCAAATTAAAAAACTGTGATTAATTATATGTAATATAATTTAAGGAAATTTCCGGTCACTATCAAACAAACTTGTATATTCTTTCAATAATACTGCATGAATGACAATTGCAATAAAATATCACATTTGTGAAATTGATAATGAAACACGTCTTTGAAACATGGAATATTTTGTTGTTAAATTGCAAATTATTATATTTAATATTTAAAAATTTAATTTATGTAATATAATGACAATCAGTTAATAAATTATTACATTTTACATTTCAATTAATAAAACTATATGTATATTATCATATAAAATTTATTCAATCAATTAATTTGAAAAATTTAATATACCAGGCGTTTAAATAAATCTAACCTAAAATTATATGGGAGATATGTAGGGACTGGTTTTTTTTATTAGGTGACAGATGACGGTTGCAAACGGTATTTTTTTTGTAACGGAAATTTTGTTTCGTTACACCCCTCGTTCTTCGGAAGAAAAAGCGTAGCTTTTTCTGTTGGTACCTCGGTGTCGGCGGTAATTTAAATAAACGTTAACGAGGCGGTCGGTTAGTTCTCATCGCGGTGGTAGGGCTTTAGGTCCTTGACGTGTATCCGGATTAATTTGTGGTTGTCGGCGGCGTGTTTTAAGTTAAAGACAACAGGAGACAGGACCTTAGTAATTATATACGGCCCGGAGTATTTCGGCGCAAGCTTGGCAGCGACGCACTGTGCGGCAAAGGATAACGGATGTTCCTTACGTAAGACACGGTCTCCCAGGTGCGGTTTCCATTCGCGGTGTCGTAGATTGTAGTGGCCTTCCTGTTTAGTGTATGCGCGGCCTAAATTGTGTCGTACCAATTGAAATATGTCTTCTAATTGACCTAGTCGGTGGCTATGAGCGGGTACAATGTTTTCGGCGTTTATCTCTTCAGAGTTTGGTGACGTGTCGGTTTCGCGTCGCAAGGTTCCCGGAAGTTCCAGTTCGCGACCGAAATTCAAGAAAGCGGGAGTAAATCTGGTCGATTCCTGTACGGCCGTGTTGATCGCGAAAGTTAGGGCGGGAAGGTGACGGTCCCAATCGCGGTGATTGTTATCGCAAAACTGGGCGATCATGGTTTCAGCGTGCGGTTCGCCCTTTCGACGGAGTTGGTTGCTGAGTGAACAGCGGGGTATAACGGTGGTAGATGCCGAGTTCTGATAGCAAGTGGTTGAAAGCACGGCTATCATACTGTGGGCCATTATCGGTTAGTACCACACGTGGTGTACCGAACTTGGCAATAACATCGGCATATAAAGCTTCTGAGATGGTAGTGGCGGTAGCAACTACCCACTTTGTAAAACGGTCTTGAAAAACGGCTAGATAAGAATGACCTTTAGATGATCGGGGTAGTGGTCCTATGATGTCGGAGCTAACTATGTCCCAAGGTAAACAGTTCGGATACTGTTGCATCTGAACCGCGGTTTTCTGTTGTGGCACTTTGTACTTTTGGCAGAGTGGACAGTTTCGGACATAGGTGTTGATGTCTCTGACCATTCCTGGCCAATAATACCGTTCTAGAATACGGTTGGTGGTTTTAGTGACCCCTAAATGACCAGCAGTGGGAGAATCGTGATTCTCCTTGAAAACACGAGATCGGTGCGGTTTTGCCACACAAAGCTTCCAAGGGTCGGTAATTAATTCGCCCTTTAATTCATTTGTATTTAAATGGCGGTAAAGTCGGCCTTCTCTGATACAGTAACCCGGCAGTCGGTCGCGATGATGTGTAACTTCATACAATTTTTGAGTATACCAATTGCACTCGGGGAGCTCTATAGCAAAGATTTCATTTTCGGTAGTAGGGAGCGGGTCACGGGACAAAGCATCGGCCACACGGTTCATCACCCCCTTTCGGTATTTAATTTCGAAGTCAAATTGTTGCAGGAAAATACTTCACCTTGCAAGGCCTCATCTTTTCAATGCCGAAAACTATGGCAAGGCATTCTTTTTCCGTTACTGAATAATTACGTTCCGGGGAGCTCAACGTTCGGCTGGCATACGCAATTACATGATCTTCGCCATTTATGGTTTGAGTTAGGGCAGCACTTAACCCATTTTCGGATGCATCGGTTTGAAGGACAAAGGGAACATTGAAATTCGGGCAGGTAAGTACGGGGGAATTAACTAAAGCGGTCTTTAGTTGTTCGAAAGCAGTAGTCTGCTCGTTTGACCATTTCCAGCGTACGTCTTTGTGTAGGAGCTTAGTTAGAGGCAGTACGGTTTTAGAAAAGTTCGGGATAAAACGGCGGTACCAGGATGACATCCCTAGGAACCTTCGTAGACTTCGGACTTTGTGTGGGGGTGGCATTTCGATGATAGCAGTAACTTTGTCAGGGTCTGTTTGTATTCCGCCGTCACTGACGACGTGACCCAAATATTTTAATGCCTTACAGCAAAATTGACATTTGTCCGGGTTTATACGGAGGTTAGCTGCTCTTAGTCTGCGAAACACTTCTCTTAAATTTGCTAAGTGTTCGTCAAAAGTTTCCCCCAGCACTATAATATCGTCCAGGTACACAAAAGCGTACGGTTTCATTTTAGGGCCTATAATGCGGTCTAATAGTCGCTGAAAGGTAGCGGGTGCGGAGTGAAGGTTAAACGGCATCACTTTAAATTGGAATAGACCACGGCTGGAAATGGTAAATGCCGTGATCGGTCGGGATTCGGATGTTAACGGGATTTGCCAATAGTCATCCTCCAAGTCGATGCTGGAAATGTATCGCGCAATAACGATCGGTGAGCTCCACGGGCTGTCCGCAAGTTCAATTATATTTTCATGTATCATACGGTCGACCTCTTCGTTTACGAGGTTTTGCATTTTCGGGTTGAGGGGACGGTATTGTTGCTTGATGGGAGTAAGGGTAGTGAGACGGATATCATGTTCTACCAAGTCGGTAGTGCCTTGTATTGTTTGGGATCTCGGGAGTTCGGTATTTAGGAATCTGTGCAGCTGGTTTTCTTCAATAGCTGTCAATGGGGTGATGGCGTGACAGTCGTTACTCGTCGGTGTTGGTTTTGTGGTCTTAGGGACAAGTCGGTTTTCAAGTAAAAGGTTTCCCTATTTCATATTAAAATTAAAACTACTCCTTGCCAAAAAGTCCATCCCCAAGAGCACGTCGTAACATAGCGACGGGACGTGATGTATTAAATGCCGGATTTCGGTATTCAAGATTTTAATGGTTGAATAGAAGGCTTGCCGAATAATGACGGACTGGTTAGTGATACCAGTTGCTTTGGTGTACTTCGGAAATTGGGTCGATTCGGCCAATAAAGAAGCAGGTTTGTCACCAACAAAGGTAATAGTGGATCCGGTATCAACTAACTCTGTAAAAGGTTGTTCGGCGATATAAACGGTAACAAATGGGCGGGGGTCGTTAGCGGTGGAGGCGGTTGTGGGAGAGAGAGCTTCAGGCTTCCCAGCGGAAGCTCTCGCTGGTCGTTTCCCGGCCGGTCGCATTGGCAGTCACGTGACAAAATGTTACGCCTGCCACAACGGGAACAGAAAAGCACTGAACGATTACGGCACTGGGTACGGTAATGACCTCTCTGGCCACACCTCCAGCATTCAGGGTCGGTGTCGGTAGAAGGGTCGCTTGCCGCTTCCCTTTGGTTAGGTCGGACGGGTGCGTCAGTACGACGCGGTGGAGTGGATGGTGGTCGAGTCGGTCTTTGAAGCGGCGGTCGACTCGGATGAAGTGGTGGTATCGGAGTTGAAACGGGGGCAGATCGTTGTGGGTTCTGCCGGTTATTATCTGGTGCCCTAGGTGACGGAGTATTGTACGTTGGCCTCCCAGAACTTTGGCGATTTGGGGCCTCAAACCGAGGTGCACTATTTGTTAAGTGTTCCGGTCTTGAAAATTGGGGTCTGTATGTCGGAGATTCGGGTGGGCGCGTATAATTCGTCGGTCGTTGGACGTTGTGAACGGAAACCGAAAAACGTCGTGAGTTTGCAATCTCTATTTGAAGTTGTTCGTGATTGCGCACTATTTGTATCAACTCGGCAACAGACTGGAAATCGGAGCGGCGTACGTACATGCGGTATTCCGGTAATAAATTCCGGTGTAACCAGTATAATTCTTGCTCGGCAGACATGTGGCCATGTCGCCCGATTACGGTTTGCAACTCGTTAATGAATGTTATTACCGGTTCGTTGCGCTTATGTACGCGGCGGTTGATTTCGGCTTCCAGGTTGATATGGTAGTCAATCGGACGAAAATAATTATGAAAATCGTCCAAGAACGTGTTCCAGTCCTGCCAGCGGTATTTGTTGTTGCGGTACCAGGACAGCGCGTTACCGGCAAGTAAGTCCGGTAAAACTATGATTAAATCATTCAGGGAGATGTCGTATCGTTCGCTGATTTCCTCCATTCGTTCTAAGAACGAGACTGGATAGGTGGTACCGTCAAACTCGACGTTCCATCCCCGAGTTTCGATTCTCGGTGGTGGTACAGGTGGCGGCTGTTGTTGCATAAACCGTTGTTGCGATACCGGCGGATGTTGCATAAACGGTAGTTGCGACACCAGCGGATGTTGAAATGCCGGCGGTTGAATTGGCGTTGGCATTGACCAAACCGTATGCGGTAATGTCGATACCGACGCATGCGTTATGGTATTTGTGCATTAAACCGTTGTTAGCGCGGTCAGCGGATGAGTCGTAACCGGCGGTTGCATTAAAATCGATGTAATGCTTGATATGGTTACCGGTATAAACGGGGCAGTGGTAGCGATCACGGTCGGTGGGCGAGTCCCACTTCGGATGTACTGGCTAAGGTGACGGCGTAATTCTGCTTGGTTGCCTTCTACGGACAAACCGAACTTGGCTAACTCCCCTCGGAGTTCGGGTCTACGCAGGCGGTATATCCAGCTAACGCGTTCGTCCTCTGCGTACGGGTTGTACGCTGCCTCCTCAACTGAGAGTTCATATACTTGTTCGCTATCCGCGTTTGTTTCGCCCGGTAATATCGTCGCGTCTATTTCGCGATTGGCAGACGTTGTCGTAGGTCGATATGGTAGTGGGGTTCTGGTAAGCATTTTCCTAAGGAAGTTTTGAACAAAACGATTTATGTTTATGTAAACACCGGTATAAATCTTCTAAATATGCTCAGGCGCCAAATTTATAACGCTTTTACCTTCGGTGGACGGTTAGTTATTATCAAAGTTGTCTGAGAGGGTCGGGCGGTGAACTGCGGTTGGACTATCGCGGTATAATCGGGTTACTCGAGCGCGAATCTAGGTAACTGGTGATATTGAGGCCTAGATTCCTCTTCGCAGAGAATTAAATGGGTAAAAGCGGTCCAAGTAGCGTCAGTGAAGATGTCGGTCTACCAGGGTTTCTGAAGATTTAAATCGGTGCCGCTGTAATCTGATATTAAGCGGCAAACGGACGGCGAGTTGAGATTTAAACAGTTTTAATAAAAATAATCAACTCGGTAATGCAAAACGGAGGGAAGAGAACGTTATTTATTAATAGAAAATTAAAGATAATTGAGCAACCGCTGATAAAAAAATTTTATTATTAAACGGTCATGAATAAAGAACTTCTCATAGCGTAACAAAATTGCACACAAAATAAAAATAAATGTAATTTATTTACAAAAATATACCAAAGCTCACCAAATGGCTAACAAAAAAATTTATTCTAACTAAATAAATACGGCAGCGGAAAATTAACCAAAACCAAAAATCAAATTTATCATAAAAAAATTAAAGAATCACGTATTCAAATCAATGACTCAGGCCCAAAAGTAAATTAGTAAATTAACTAACTAGACTATATGTAAATGATAAATCAATTTTAATTATGTACAATAATTAATGAGGCGGTAAGGATGATATTATATTTAAGTTTGCAACAGACAATTAAGATAAAACGAGTTTAATAAAATTAATCTTTTACACCATGATTTAAAATAAAATTGAGTACCGATAAGCAAACGGGTGGAAATTTAATTAATATTCTGAATTTTTATAATAAACAATAGTTGATAAAATGGCTTATCACGGAATATTTTCAAACGTAATTTTGACTAAACTAAAAGTGTTAATATGATTACAATAATTAACAAGTGTGTTATTAATTGGACGGTAATAATTAGACTTACCTGTAACGAAGAGCGGTGCACATTAAAAAACTGTGATTAATTATATGTAGTATAATTTAAGGAAATTTCCGGTCACTATCAAACAAACTTGTACATTCTTTCAATAATACTGCATGAATGACAATTGCAATAAAATATCACATTTGTGAAATTGATAATGAAACACGTCTTTGAAACGGAATATTTTGTTGTTAAATTGCAAATTATTATATTTAATATTTAAAAATTTAATTTATGTAATATAATGACAATCAGTTAATAAATTATTACATTTTACATTTCAATTAATAAAACTATATGTATATTATCATATAAAATTTATTCAATCAATTAATTTGAAAAATTTAATATACCAGGCGTTCAAATAAATCTAACCTAAAATTATATGGGAGATATGTAGGGACTGGTTTTTTTTTTTATTAGGTGACAGATAACGGTTGATATAAATAATATCTATATATTTTATGAATACTTTATTTTAAAATATCGTATTTAGACATTCATCAATAGGTTTAAATTTTAATACTTCAAATCTGTAATTTATACTTAATAAAAATACTCTGTTTGTAGTGTTCTGTCTTTTGATTGAATGTAAAACAATCCAAAATAGTTAAAAGAAAATTTTTTAATCGATCTGGCTTATTACGAAATTTCAAATTGATCATTAAATTCAAACATATTCAAAGACTAATTTCAATTATCAAAAGATGTAACTCGTTAGGTAAATTTACACAGGTTAATGCTAAAATTTTTACCTCAGCTTACAGAAATAAACAAAAATAAATTAAATACTGGCTTCAAAAGAACACTACAAAAAACACTTATTATAGATTAAAAATTCCTCCAGAATCTTATTACTTAACACATTAAAATAGATAAAGTTTGATTATCCCTTTTACTTATAATGAACAATTATTAACCCAATAAGCAGAAATGAACTTAAGAGATAATTGTACTTGTATCTGGTAAACAAAATCTAAAACTAGTTCTTACAAATACGTTAGTTACTCCTCTGTCCATGATATAGTGAAGTTCATATGGTCTGCTTCAGTAATTCTTTTTAAATTTGCAAACACTGCAGAAAATACAGAAGACAGCCGTATCCGCTAACTCGGGCTGTACACTAGCTAGCACAGTTGCCTTTCGTTCACTCGCGTATTCCACATGCACTCTTTGCTTTACTTTAATATTTGCCCTTCACATAAACCTTTAACACAATAAAGAATGTTTATTTCCACTTGTATAGTGGAATTCTTATTTGCTTGGTACAATTGATTTTATGTTATTATCGACTGTATACATGCGACAACTACCACTAATCTCTAACTAAATTCACAAACTCTTAATTCGGTTACTTAAAGGGTTACTTCAGGCTTTCTTTTTATATTGAACACTGTCAAACAAATATTTCTGTGCTATTTTTAAATATGCTTTCTCACTTTTTAAATTTCTTAAAGAAAATCACTATCCTTTTCTTCAACTCGCAATTAAACTATTTATTTATGAACGTCTATATATGATTTATCCTCTTTAGGGCTATAGGAATCGCTTATCAACGTGCTGCTGAAACTACAATTTTCACAAATAAAATCCACACTGACCATTCTAAGTCGCCTTAAATACGCCACGAGCGACCTTTACATAAGCTGTCACCGAACGATTCTGTCCCACCATCCCTTCGATTGGGCAGTTTCTTATATACCCTCTATCAAACATTCCGCGCCAAAATCAAAATTCACCTCTCACACACGAGATCTCACGCGTTTGCTTGCAGTGTCGATGTTCTGAAAATGGAACAAGACTCAACGGATACGAAATAAACGTAGCCATCTTGAATTTCTTCTTAAATTCACTTTCAACTCTCCGAAAAAAATCATTCACTCTGGACATTATTCAGACCCCAACTCAACTTTCTATAAAAATTTTGCATGTGGGCCAATCCTTTTTCCGCACAACTTAGGCAGCTCAATCATATTCTATCACTTCATTCTTGAACATGCATTAAATTTTCCTATTGCACAATATTACAAAATTTCTACAAACAAAAATATGCATTCACATTCCTTGCTTCACGTTAATACAATATCAATATATCATAAACTCACTTATTCATACGTCTACAACCATTTCTTTAACGCAAATTTTAAACACAGTAGCAAAAGATCAGCAGAAAACTAATAGTCTCACCAGTGCCGTATCGGTAAAAATTTACTCAAAACATTATTTTTCAACTAAATTTAATGCTTGCAACATGAAAATCTTTCTACAACATTCAAATATTTTTTCCCGTGATAACTAACGCTTCATTTAACTCCAGTGGCTTATCATTTACACTAACTTACATCCTACTTACGCAAACAAATTTTTTCGTGCAAACTTACTTCATTTACATTCAAAGTATGGAACATACGTGATCAAAATACTACATATACACGATGCGTTAAAATAATCTTACAACGTTGCCTTTGCAAATATAATTCCGAAACTTCTTGGGGTACATTAGATTGTATAAAACAAACCAACAGTTCTTGTTGTAAATTTTGTCCCTTTTTAAAGACAACTCGAAGTAAATTTTAAGCAATTTAAAATTTGTCATAGGTATTGTGATCTAAACTATATTTCTCATTCTACTGCAAAAATCTCTTTCATTTTGTTAGCGACTGTAGGAGAACTTAAAACCCTTCAAGGATTCTAATTCTTTATGATTAAATTTAATATTTAACAAGCTTACGAATCTTATGTAAAAATTATAGGAACTGTTCCGATTTATGTTCGTTTTATATTTTTTTTTGGATAAGTTTAAGAATTTTATTTCTTTGTGTTGTGTATTTCCTATTTTGGATGTAACTGACAGTTTGTCTAACATTATTGTAAAATCTGTAAAATTAAATATTACGTATTTTATATAAAAACCGTTGCCAAATTATCTGCCATAATGTTATGTCATATATGTAAATAAATAACTTCATAGCAGAATTTGACTCATCATTTTTTAAACACGATAATTCCCCATTCTTGATGGGCCATTTTTTAATTTTGACAAATGATTTATTCTCAGCGATCTTAAAAACCCCCAACACCCAACTTTAAAAAAAAATTTGCACCCTAAAAACGGTGCGCCACTGGCAGTTTTTAAAATTTTTTTATTTAGATGCTTTACAAATTAAAAAAGTTGCAAAATTGATCATTAGCCCACAGTACCTGCATTTTAGTCATATCAGATTTTAAATACAATAATCCCCCATTTTTTATTCGCCATTCTGAATTTTTTAATTTTGACAAATGATCTACACTTAGCAATCTTAAAGACCCCCAATACCCGACTTAAAAAAAATCGTTGATAAATTAAATAAACATAATAATCCAATATTTCTGATCCGCCATTTTTAATTTTTTAATTTTGACAAATGATTTATTTTTAGAGATCTTAAAAATCCCCAATACTCGACTTTCAAAAAAATCGGGTGATAAATTAAAAAATGCACAAATTTGCACCCTAAAAACGGTGAGCCACTGGTTATTATATATTTTTTACTTTGAAATTATATAAAAAAGTATTACTTAGTTTGTTATTTTAATTATGTAACTTTTTAAAATTTGAAGCAATGAATTTTTTTAGTTTTCTGATCCCCTAAAAATGGCCCGCCACTGGTTGGATTTTACTCATTAACGAAATTAACCTAGAATTTTTGTAGCAAATTTCATATCGATAGCTGAATGGTTCAAAAGATATCACTCACACATACTATTTTTTTTTCTAAAAATGGATTTTTTATATCGATAACTTTAATGATTCAAAAATATCGGGCACGCTCACTCACAGACACACAATCAGACACGAAATTGTTTTTTCTAAATATATGTTTTTCTTTTTGTTTAGGCCACAAAACCTCGAGATATGTAGATGTTTGAAAATTAAAACCGATTACATAGCTTTCTCTTTATACGTACATATACGAGAAAGCAATTTTAGAATAAAATAACTTTAAGTAAGGCTATCTCTAATTGGAATACACTTTCTTGGTTTCCGCTTTAAGCCACCTTCATTGAACATTCTGAATTAACATTTGTTAATTTGTATTAACAGTTTATATGTTAACACAACATTTACTCTGAATTAAAAGATGGATGTGGTTTCAAAAAACTGGCTGTGCTTTCTGAGGTTATAAATTCCGTACGTATTCGAATGTCCGGGAGGGCAGACTTAGCAACCTTGGTCATCGAAAGTACTCACTTTCTCATCCACTACTGCAACATCTGCGGTATCAGATCTAATCTTAGTGCTGTTCACCAACATCTTGAACGATTACAACCTTATGTTTTGTTTCTTTCTGAAACACAAGTCTCCTCTGAAAGTTCCGATTTACCCAACTTTCAATTTCTCCAATTCAAATATTTACCCTAACTTTCCACATAAAGGAGGCGTATGCGCCTATCTCAAGTACATTACTTGCATGAGGATTTCTTCCTTGAAGAATAAAAATTTCGATGTGATTTGGTTTAAACATTGTGGTGCTGAATTTAAATTCCACTCTTACATTTATAGGTCTCCTAGTGACAGTAACTTTCAAGACGTCTTCGATTACCTTAGTTTGAAAGTTGATTATCTTTTGTCCTAGTTTCCATCGCGCGATATCTCAATTGTGGAAGATTTCAATGATCATTATTCTAATTGACTTCAGTTTTCATCTACTACTAATCCTAGTGGTCCTAGTAGAAACATTTGCTATTTCTTGTAATATCACACAAATTATTTCTGAACCCACCAGAATCTCTGATAACCGTAACCATACTCCACATCCTCTCTTTCTTACATCAAACCCACTTGTTTACAAAAACTCGGTTCATTCCCCTATCTGACCATTGTCTTGTAGAAATAACTTCTAGTGACCCTAATTCCTCTGTTGTTCACAACACTGATAGAATTAGGTAATCTAAATGGAGTGATTTAAGGGACCTTTCCATGGTGTGAATATTTTAGGTCGTCCTCTTCTTCAAACATTGCTCTTTCAGTATCCTCATCTACCTGGGTATGGAGTTATACATTCCCAAAAAACAAAAATCGTATAGGTCATGTACGTTCCCAACCCTGGTTTAATAAGGCTTGTGTTGATGCAATACCTTTGAAAAATAAACCTTATATTAGATGGAAATCTATTAAAACGGTCCAGAGTCATGCAGAATACGTTGGTGCTAGAAATACCTGCAAAAGTGTGATCACTAAACTTAAAAAGTTATTTAAACAATGAAAATGCAATGAACCAGCTACATCTCCTTTGGTCTTAAGCTAAAGACCAGTAAACACTTTGGTACATCTTCATTTTGGCCCTGACATCTTTTGGCCGATCTATAGTTACTGATTCTGTTGACAAAGCTAATGTTCTTGTGGATCTAATTGCATCAAACTCGTGTCTCAACGATTCTGGAAAAGATATGTCCCCAAACCACTTTTCTTCATACGCTGTGAATCCTATCAGACAGTATCCCAGCTATTATCTTAAAGAAATGTTTCCCCGAAACAGTACCAGTCCTACCTAAGCTCTTCGGACTCCATGTCTTCTGGGGAATTTCCCTCTTCATGAAAGTTAGCAAACGTTCAACATATTGCCAAAAAAAAGGCGATAAAACCGATTCCTCGAACTACAGACCAATTGCGATCATTTTGTCTAAAATCATGGAAAAAGCCATCAATCAACACCTACTCCTTAGTGGCCACCAATATGGGTTTAGGCAGTAACAAGTATGGAAGAATATATTAGAACATTATTATATAATTTAATATTAGTCAAGTTGCTTTGGTATGTGAGAATCCTTGCGATATTGCAGGGTCACATTCCATTAATATAAGTAATTTAATTGTAATCTCATTACATTTAGAATTTACAGCCGTTCTACATACATAAAGATAAAGCTTACATCGTTTGTGGCTTGAACCTTGAAGGCGCAGTTGGTTAGCGCGGTACTCTAGCAAAGTGTAGGTCGTAGGTTCAAATCCTACTCGAGGTTAGCTTTTTATTTATGTATTTAATAAAATTAATAATAATTTTTAATACATTGGAATAATCCCGGAAAACAGGTGTAATCGCTTTAGGTACTCAAAGGTATTTGACCAAGTTTGGCATAAGCATTTACTTGCCATACTCAATTGTTACACGTCCAAACCGCACTAGGCGTCGTGTATGCTTACTAATGTAAGCGGGTTGCCAAGCCAGTTAACAGGGAGATGGGCGTGGTCGAAATAAGAAGTAAAATGAATGATTAATACGCTTAAACACCTTACACCTACATTCAAACAGCTCAGTCCGGGAAAATATGTCTTCAGGCGCCACCACAATCGAAACTTTGCTAAAATAATTGTCTTAAGCTGGGTGTTAATTAACCCTACTTGATTGTGGAAAGTAGGATTGTGCTTATTCAGTAAACTCTTACACGAGGGTCCTAAAACAACCACTTGTCCCAAACAATTCAACTCAAACTCAAATATATTTAGTACTACCCAGGTTATTAGAAACTTTTTGAATACACCTCGTATACCAAAATTTCCAAAACAAAATTTATCACTCAAATTTAACTGCATTCACGTAACCAACAGTTATAAAAAAAAAAAAAAACTAAAATACACGGGTCGTCACAAACTTCCTGATTGTACCCTATACGTCCAGAATACCAAAGTTATAACACGTTAACTGAATATTTTCTACGTATCTCTCGTATACATATAAAGTTAAATTTCTACTTATTAATGAATAAAATAGTTCTTCATTCAATGGTCGATAATTAATTTTTAAAATTCCTAATCAAAAGAAAATCAATGTCATCGGCTTAATAATTGTTCCTTTATGATACCTCTGAATCGTATGGGACATTCGTAAATATGTAAGTTCTCAAAACTCCATCTCTTAGTTATACTTAATGAAATTTTTAAATCAACAGCTGATCCGTCATTAGTGTACTGCGTTAAACGAAACTAACATGGAAATCTTCTTTTTAAAATTAACCTGGCAAATATAACCTTTCAGGTTGTTCATTAATCTTAAAAGCAAAATATGCAAAGTCTACATTTAAATTGTCGAAAACTAGGTCACCAATTAAGTAAACGTCACAAATGTGTCTCATAACTGGCTAAATAAACAACAGAATAAAAGTTAACGATAAATATATATTGTCCTGCACAAAATAATAATAAAAAAAGCAAATGTTTACATACACTACAACAGCGTGGTTGAGAAACCAACCCACCACACCACTGTCAATACAAATTTGCGTTTCTGCAAAAATTCGTATTACTAAAACAGCCAATACAACATAACTCGAGATCGATTGCCTTTTTCCCTCAGCAATAATTAATTAAATAAATAATAAAAAAAAAATTACGCAACAATACGCAAATAAAACTAACCAAAAAGATAATCGTGCTCAACTGAGTTTTCAAAGTTCTTAAATGTAATTCTTACTTAAAGACTGTCCATTCATCCTACGCTTTTCTTTCTTCTCTCTTGCCGTAAACCAATTATTTGTAGTCCATGTGTATCCTTAGATTGCCTGAAGGCACATAACAAGTACTCCACAATTCCACAAACACTTATTCCTTTCGGTACTCGCGAATAGTCCAACTATACGAAGTTATTACTCCAATAACCCGAAATAATCTGTACACGTTTGGTTGCCTCTTTAAAGTTTCTTGCAACCTTTAGGACAATTTAGCCCTATCTTACACAAATAAACTTTTAATGTCATATAAAATTACTTTAACATTGGCTCAATTTACTACGAATATTTCGTTCACTTAAAGGTGGTCCCATAAATAATTTGAACTAAGGCTCATTACAAGCACACGCGCCGCACTCAACACTATAACGTAACAACTGTTATCTTATTATAAATCTGCTTACGCACTTTTTTTTCTCTTGAAGAACAAAAAAAACCATAAACTGATTTTTATCTTCAATCTCAATTTTATTAATTGTTTTATTTATGAATGTCTTATACGATTCATCCCCTTTTGGGTTACGCAGTTGTTTAAACAATGACTGCCTTCAATATTATTCACAAATATAACTCTAACTTAACCCATTCTGCGGTCACACTTCACCTCGCGCGCATCTTCCACCGAGCTGACTTCCTCGCTATATTCACCAATGGTATTCACTCCAACTTTCTTAGTGCCGACTGATGCTACCCTCTGTACAAACACGCTTGTAATTACAATACGTCGCCATGTTTGTTCTTACCTGCAAATTTTACTATTACTTTGTGGAGAAGCCATTTCTCGTCATCACATTCATTCAGTGGCCACTCTGGACCATTACACAACTTTCAACGTTTATCTCTCACATGCGCTCATCCTCCTTCCGCAACATTTGCAAAAATAAGTACAGTCTAAGGTCTCAAATCCCATATACGTACATGTATTCTCAAAACTGATTGCACAACATTACGAGAACTTTCTATGATCAACAATTAAACATACCAAATCTTTCTCTACATATTTCCTAAAACATTCTATACTTATACATTCACATCTTCCGGCCAAGATTACTCCTTTATCCTCCAACATTCCATTCCTTATTCAGTAGTCAACAGTAGCAAAACATTATCGTCACATCGACACATTTCTCTTTACATTTACATTCATCAGAATCTATTTATTCCAACACCAATGTCTCTATAACATTCAAATACACGTATCTGCATACTGAATGATATTTCTCCTAAATTGCCAGTGGCGTATCATCCACCCACATACATTATGCATATACACAAAAAAAAATTTTTTTTTCGTTCAAACTCAATACCCCCGTACTCAAAACACGTAATACACGTCATTATAACATCTTACATAAAGGGTGCGTCAACACAACCTTACACAATCTTTTGGGTTAAATAATGGTATAATGGTCATAATGGTAATCCACTTTCTACATCAAATCAAGACATAAAAGCTGAACGGGAAATTTCAATCAACAAAGACATTCTACGTATTCTCGAATAGGAAAGCAATCATCTCATTAAATTTAATGATATTAAAACTTAGTGTTTCCTTGTGTCAGCCAAAAAAGATCGATTCGTATTGTAAGTATAAATGGCTCAGATCTTATGTTTTCAGAATTTATTACTATAATGGGAGCAACTGTATCTTCAAATCTCTCATGGATTGACCATATTCTGCCATCTACCTATACACCTGCTGGTAAAATATGTGTTTTGTAGAGAACTAAGCAGTACTTTACCCCCCGATAACTCTTTCTGCTGTATAAGGCCAAATGATCTCCCTAGTTCCCGTTTCTCCCTCACTTATGATATAAAAAATTTAAGGTAGCCGTTCTTATGCACCTTTTGGCAATTCAATATCTCGCTATCAAACTTAGCATGTTCAGCTCCACAGTTATTAAAAAAAAAGAAAAAAACAGTGGAGAAAGGACAAAACAGAGCCATTAATTTTCTAGATTTAAACATATAATTTAATACGCCGCACAAGTCTGAGTTCTCCATATTCAGAAAACCTACACTTACAGACATTACAATTCCAAAGGGTTTATGCCACTATAGAACACATACGTTAGTTGCATATGGATCATTAGTAGATAGAATAATATCATTACACTCACTATCACTAAACCAAAGGAATTTTAATAAAAAAATACCAATTATAAAACAAATTGCCCAAGCAAATGGTGACATTAAAATATAATCGACACTTACAAAAAAATCAGGAATACAAATTATCTATCAAAAACATTTACCCAATTAACACGGAACCGATAACAAATAAATACATGACAATTTCATATTTTGGAAAAATATCAGAAGAAGTAACTCACATATTGCAAAACAGCGAGAAGTACAAAGTCGCCTATATAATGCCAAATATACAACTAATGACATTTTGAAATTTGGCATTTATAAATTAAACTTCGCATTCTGTAATTCTGTTTATATTAGCAAACACTTAGGAATATGAAGATGTAAACTTTCATCATTATTACACGTAATCCAAATACCTACCTAACTTTTGGGTTCTTAATATATTTTTATATCTATATTTATACAAATCTATACGTCTCTATAAACACCTACAGTTATCGTCGTAAATAGTAGTAAAATATTGTAGAATTGTTTCATTTATGAAATATGAAAAAGTGAAAACGTAGACTTAAGTGTGCTGTTAATATAACAGTTTAACAAACGTATAAGGTCAACTATGGAATACACATTTAGTAAAGAATAACTAGATTTTTGGTAAATTAAATATAGTTCGACTGCCTTGAAGATGACAAATCAGAACACCATCTAACGGTTGAAGGCTAACAGTGAAAAATGTCATAATCAAAGAGCAAATTTACCACAATTTAATTAAATTATGATATAAGTGTAAAGTTGTGAAGAACTTTAATTTGAAATTGATAGAGACATTCACAAATAGAAACTTGACAAACCGACTAAAGATCTAGTCAAATCTAACAAAGAAATAGTTTCGTTAGTAATTGTGAGTGTTATTTTACAGTGAAAATGCAATGTAGTACGGCTAATATGATTTTTTATTTTAATTTTAACTACATATGTTAAATTATTATAGTACTGTGGTAACTTAACGTATAATTGGTAAAGCATTTACTTCAAGGTCAAGGAAAAAACACAGAAAAAAGCATAGACATACAAAAGCTAAGGTTAAAATTAAAATGAAAAACATTGTGTAATTATATTAGAAGTATTAGTGCCATAGATTAAATATATTTTTAATTTTCATTGATATAAACATTCAAGCGGCTAACCGCAATAGGAGTGTAGTGTACTTGATGATAAACTTTCAACGAATACTCGCAGATGTCCGCTTGTATCTGCGGTAGTCCGCAGATGTCTACAAATTTCCGTGAACTTATACAGTTTTTCGAACATATACGTGTAACAATATGGTTATAGCGCACATGTAGAAATTAATGGCACGCGCGTATTACGTCTAAAATGTTCATTTGCCATTGTTATGTATAAAAAGTATAGCCAGAACCGAAAATCTAAAAAAACCATCGAGGAGTACTTCAATCAAGAAATTATACTTTTTTGATGATCACAACTATATAAAGTACATTTCCACAGAAAAAGAATCATTTAAACACTCAAACTTAGAACTTGCATGTTATTCAAATAAAATAGAAATTGAAAAATACTATGTAGTCTTATTCGATAAAATGTGGTATATTAGGAATGTAATTGAGGTTGCAGTAGATACGTAATAAGATAAGGAATTATTTAGACTTTAAACTTAAGCGTAATACTGCTTAAAATACATTTTGAGAATAGGGGGGACGTTGCATTAAATGTTAGTGGTGGCATTCACACAGTCAGAACACCTGAAAAGGTAGAACGTGAAAAATGAGCTGTACTTGTCCGAAACGATCTGCATCAAGACAGTCATTTGTTTTGCACATTGCCAACAGAATCTTGTGAAGAATTTTGTATTTTGATTTGTATTATCTTCTATACAAAATTCAAGTCGTCCACAACTTAAAGCAAGTTTTAGAAAGTGATGCAAACCAATTGATCCTGTCAGATGAAGTTCATTTCCTTTTGACAGGGTATGTCAATACACAAAAAATTCTCGTTACTAGTCTGACGCAAATCCACAAGAACTTCATGAATTCATGATCACAGGTCACTGTATGGTGATGTTTCGTCATTTGATGTAGTAAAACCATATTTTAATAATGAGACCGCAACAGTAAACTCCAAACGTTACATTCACATGTTAAAGACATTTTTAAGTCCACAGTTACGCAGGTTTGGCTAAAATCACGTTTGGTTTCAACAAGACAGTATATACAGCACGGAGAACTCGAATCTTATTGCAAGATATTGGTGACATTACATGGCTAGCTAATTCCCCCAACTTAACGGCTCCTGAATATTTCCTGTGGCAATACCTAAAGGAAAAAGTTTACAAGAGGCTTCCCGACCCCCATACAACCCAAGAACTTAAAATTAGTATGGAAGAAATGAATAATATTGGAGCAGAAATGTTGTAACGAGTTATGCAAAATGTTAGACATACATTACAAGTATGTATCGAGAATCAAGAAGACCATTTGAAAGAATACACTACACATACTAAAATTGTTATTTATGAAAAATGATTATAAATTGGCTTTAGCTTTATTGCACATTTTGGAAGTAGGTGCTACTAGATGCCTAACCCAGTATGCAGTATGCCATAGAATAAACTACAATGTATAGCACCACGCCATAGACGACCAAAAATTAATAAAAGAAGTTCCTGTACACTAAAGTACGATCTCTTTTTGTTTGCAAGTTACAGACTGTTGAAGTTTTTTATTTTTTACATTCCTTGCGATTGCAAAGGGATAATTGGACCAAAATTAGTACACAGTATGCCCTTGCACTATGTTGTGTCAGAATATGAAGTTTATTTTGCATGCAGTGGCAAAGAGGATTTATGCCTTTAAACTAAAAAAATAACATTGTTTCACCCAGTAATTTTACTGCTAAGGAAATTTATTTTTATATAAAAACTACAAATCCTTGGTAACTGGCAGGCTAATTGACAAAACAATTTTTTTAAAGTTTGTCGTGTTCCTGATTTCCTACGTATTAAGTTGTCGTTGTTTTAAAGTTGATGTCAAAAATGGTTCGCTAAACTTCTGCAGAATACAGGGACATGATTATGTGTTACCGCGAAGCTCGATCAAATTCTTCAGAGGCTCATTGTATCTATCGAGAGAGATGCCCATTAAGACAAGTTCCTAATGTTAGAACATTTATTGGCGTGCATTGGTGTTCGTGAGAAGATGACTGCTTTAAAAAAGCAAAAGTTGAAGCTAGGGCTCAGAACTCGCCGCATTGTTGCAAACGAAGAAGCTGTATTGCAAACAGTACAAAGTAATAAAAAAATAAGCACTAGAAGAATAAGTGCAGCTTTACCGAATGATAATCGTGAGTCAGTTTCCAGAGTCAGAGTTCATTTCGATTGTCCAGTCGATTAAAAGGCAACATTTCGAATTTTTTTGGAAAATGAAGCACACTTTATTAGAAGATATTATTAGAACAATGTACTACCGCGCGCCACCTCACTATTATAAAAGGGCAAAGGAATTTTTGCAAAGAAGATTTGTAAATAGGTGGAATGGCTGTGGGGGATATATACTATGACCATCTCGTAGTCACGATTGTATTTTGGGGGTTTATGAAAAAGAAGTGTAGAGATAAATAGTGAAAAGCAATTATGGAACAAAATTGTGGAATTTGCTAATAGATTTCATAATAGTCCAAACATATTTCAAAGATGTCAGTCACTAACACGAAAATGTGTATTCAAGAACAAGGTCGCCAATTTGAACACCTTCAGAAATTTTTTATATTTTTTGAAATGTTTAATTTAATATATAATAAAATCCTCAATTTATAAAAAAAACTTCAACGGCCTGTAACTAGAAAACAAAAAGCGATCGGATATTAGTGTAGAGTAGTTTTTTTATTACTTTTTGGTCCTCTACAGCGTGGTCCCATGCATTGTACTTTATTCTACATTTTTAGAATCTAATTAAAAAACTGCTATCAGTAGATATGTAGAAATTACGGCGAGGCTCAACCATAATAAAAAAGTTTTAATTGTGTTTAATAGTATGGTAGTTTCATGGTTAAGAACAGTTCACTTGTTTTGATGAAGACTGCTCTTACCCATGAAACTACCACACTATTAAACACAACTATTAATTGTTACAGTTCATGACATAAAGGAAACTATTTCTCCTAATTAATATAAAAAAAAGTTTTAATTAAACTAATGTTAATTACAGATGTTTTTTTTCCTTTTATTAATCCTTTCTTTCTAGCCGTAAATTGGGTTATTGAAATAAAATTTTTGTAATAAATGGAAAGATCATATATACGTTTTATAACAAAACTATTTTTAGTTTTTTTTCGCTCTAATTCAAAAGTTAAATTACATTATAAATACATTTTTGAACCCAGTACCGGAAACACGCCGAAAGTTCCCGAGCGCGTATGACGTCACAATATTTTATGTTTACTCATCGTAGCATACAGCTGAAACAGTGTTTTGGCCTTTAATCGATTAAATCTTATTATTATCGTCAATATATTGATAGATGTAAGTATTTATAATAATATAGTAATCAATAATTATTTATGTAAACGTATAAATTGAATAAATAGAATTCGATAATAAATTTTTTTAACTAAACTCCAGAATCATAACTTAAAAATCATAGCATCAAAAAAAATTCTATGAATAATTTAAAACGATTAAACAATAAATTTGTTCACGGTTATTGAATGGTTTCGGTTTAATTTAGAATTTTTATATTTTAATTATGCGCTAGGTTATGTACTATACGGAATTGAAGTTTTAAAATTGTATATAATGGTGGTTATTCCGTTGTTATAATGTAATTTAAATAATTCTCATGATTTGATATTTTTTTCGCTGAAAGAAGACATGGAGAATTATATTTACTATACTACAATTGGAAGTAGAGCAAAAATTAAATTTGATGTAGTACCGCACAAGTTTAGTTGTCAACCTAACCGTAAACTTTATCACACATGGCTAAACAAGCTATTACAAATAATTTTTTTGCACTAAATTTCGGATATTTTTAGTCAATTTGCATGTAGAAGCCGTTGACAGTGTGCTATTGAGAATTAATTTAACGTTATGACATCACAAACATGGCGGCCAATCGTGGAGCGTGTGTAGTCACGTGACTCTTTTATCAATTTTAAATTGCTCATAATTAAAAAAAAAAATTTAAGAGTTTTTTGCATCGACTATTAATATAATAAAATACTTATCTTTATTGGGTTTTTGAATGGTGTATTTTAAATTATACAATCTAAACGTTTCGATAACACTTACAGTTATCTTCGTCAGTGGTAATATCTGTTAAAATTGTTAAAGATGTTGTAAACAATTTTGTCAAAGTTGAAAAATTGACTATTAATATAATTTATGGTAAAGTTTTAAAATACATAAAAAACAATGGATAAATTTTTTTTTCAATGACCCAATTACTAGATCGTTATAAAAGGAAACTAATCCAATCTTATCTTTTACCTAAAGCAGAAAACCTTAAAGTACCTAAAAACAATAAACGGCGATCCTATAAAGTAAAAGAACCTGTTCGCTCTATGATCATACCCACACAAAATTAATAAAATATAAATTCAAGTATGTTACGCGTACGTAAGCATTTACAGTGGGCTTCGCTATTTAATTGCATGCAGTCTAAAATAATGAGTTTCAGCGTAAAGCTAGTGATAAATAATGTAAGTAGAAAAAAATTTATAAAAATGGGCAATTCCAAGGAGAAAAAAGAGAAGATCGTAGTACCGCTGGCAACATTTGCGGATGAATGAACTGTATTAGCGTCCCACGTGAAGTCTTAAACTGCGTCCAGATATCTTCAAGCTCATTTAACCAAAATTCAATACTGGCTTAAAGTGTGAAGAATTCGAGTGAACGATACAAAATCCTTACATGTCACATACAAAATGAAACTAGATAACCACGCACCGGTCACCCTTAATGGTCAGCAACTGCAACATGAGGAATCTGCAAAATATTTGGGGTTACATTGTCCATTGACTTGGATGACTCATGTGTTCAGCAAAACGCACCCCGATACGTGTCAAAGAAAATTATTCAGGGTGATGGAAGTGTACCAACTTAAAGTAAAATACAAAACTTTAGTAAAAAATACAAAAACAGATTGACTATCCATCCTAATGATCTAATTAGTAATGTAATGGAAGAAAATGATCAACCAAGGCGCTTGAAACGGTTTAAACCAAATGACTTGTTAACACGTTTTAACTAACGTAGTATATATGTATGACCAAATCTTATAAATTGGTTAAGAAAAGAATGGAGTGGACTCGCTAGAGCTTTACTCCACACGACTATAAGAAAATGGAACCTTATCTGTCAATTACGAAACGTGTAATCAAAAAAAATACTTATGGCTCTTCAAACTGTACAGGTTGTATGAAAGGAGGGTTAATAAAGAAAGAGCTCCATTCCAAATTTTGGTAATCAAAAGAGGTTAAATTGTTTTAGTTTTAGAACCTATAGGTCCAATAGTTAGTTTAATTTTCGAGACATACATTATTAAGAAATGGACAAAATCCAAGAGAAGGGTTATAGAAGAATAAAATGAAGGCGTTCATTTTAAAAGCTCCCTGTATTTTTACACCAAACATAAACTAAGACGAAAATGTTACAAAGTAGGCATTATATACGTAAAATCGTATTCTGAGATTATTCGGGAAGAGGATCATATGATTTTAATTAAATTTGTATTATGTTCAGGGGAAACATAAATGGCAAGATGAGGTTCAACCAAAAATATAATGGTTTAGATCAACTTATCAAGGAAATAAAAAATCTAATTTTGTACTGAAAAAATCAAGTACTGTATTATCCAACGAATTACGCCAAATTAGGAAAAAGGGGCAACCATTAGAAACCTATACTGACAAAATGGAAACTCCTTTAGGTGAGGTGACGATGTCGCAAATGTTTTAAACGGGGTAAATAAGCTAACCATAAATGCCTCTTTAATGGTCTAAGGGGTGGTAAACTAAAAGTAATTGTGAAAGTTAGGAGTTGTAGAACTTTAAATGAATCAATAAATGATGTTCATCTAGATCAATCACTTATGGAAGTTAATACATACAGTAATGGTAGCCGTGGGAATTTTAAAAGAAATTCGTTTCCAACACATAAGTTGAATGACAATAATGTTAGGTCAAACAATTTTAATGGGTACAACCTGAAAAGTCAGTTTAAGGGTAAATTTAGTAACCCACAGTTTCAAAATTAGGAAAATAACGTTAAGCTATTTAATAATTCTAGCAGACAAGCGCATAATTGTAATTTATAGAATAAACATTTAAACACATTTAAAAACAACAACGTGTAAAGAATTGCTAGGTAAACAATTAAGGGCAGACGTGAAACAGTTTCCAAACACTAATAACTTTTTTCCCGCATAAAGATACGTCAACGACAATCATAACAATGTTGCCTAACCCAAAAAGCAAAATCAACCTAGAAGATTAAGGAACATACAAGACATCAGTTTAATTCGAATAACGTGAAGCAGAACAAGATTGTTAGTGACCTGAAGATGGCACTTTTTGCCGAAACGTCGCCAAATCAACGAAGATTTTTACATGAACTCTATCTATACACGAGATTATAGAAAAAATGGAAATTTATATACAGGGTGTTTCATTAAGGCTGGCCACCGGCCATATTTCAGAAACTAGTGGACATAAAAAGTGGAGAAAAAAAATTCATTATAAAAGTCGCCACGAGAAAATCCTGGTAATTATTTTTAAGTTCCGTAATTCATCGCAAGGGGGCGCAATTGAAAATTAAAAAATAAATTTATAAATTTCTCCGAAAATTCCCACATTAAGGCATACCTTTGGTAACATCGTTAGAAAGCTTAGACAATTCTGCATCATTTTGGTCTAAGGCTCATTGGCGTACCGACCTTAATAAGAGTGGGGGAAGCTATTGAATGTGTAATCATTTAAATCGCTGTTATTTTTAAACGACTTATCCGATTGTAGTAAACCTAGGCTTGTTTAGAAGAAAAGGTAAGTACTTTTAACTGTCTCATCCATTGGTACGCGATAGCTCATAATAAAATTGTTAGAGGGCGCAATTTGTAATAATACCAGTATTTTTATTTTATTCAGAAAAATTAAATCATACGGTATAATTATGACATCATAAGCGGAAAGTAGCTTAAATTTGTAACAGAAAAACGTAAATAACGCAATTTGATATCTTTATTTGTTCCAGAGTTATGGCGAAAAGAAGACTTTTTAACCGTTTAATTTAATAATTGATTGTTGCTATGGTTTCTTAAGGTGTATAGGTTGGATTAGTAATGAGGAATCTGCATTTATCATAGTCTGTGCCTCCATTCACACTCTATCTAGGCTTAGGACTAGTCCAAACTAAGCAAATTGCAAAATTTGGAGCGTGTTTAGAGGCCAACGGGCCATAACAACGATATCAAAGTAATGATTGATTTTTGTTTAAGAAACTTTTCAATAGAATGGTACAAAATCATGAACAACTGTTAAAAAACTAGTGAAAATCTATAAATGTTCAAATTGACGGCCGTTAAATAAATAAATAAACACACTTATTTCCACAGAAACCAAACCGTATTTTACATGCGACTCTACATGAGAAAAACAAGCTTATGATAATATCGTATTGTAGTATTTACTATCAGTTCGAATTAGAAAAGCGATAAAGAGTACTAGAAATTGCTAAAATTGATAAAAATCAGTAGAGAATACAGAAATGCTACATTTGAATTAAATTTTTGTATAAGCTGTTTTATTTACAGCCCTTTGTCCAGAAAATGTTCCCTCTAAAAAGTTAATTTGGCTTTTTAATTTTCTTCGTTATTTTAGGATAAATAAGCATATGATATACCGTAGTGTATTTCTAAATCAATTACCTGTCAAATGACACCAACCTCAACCTAGGTTGCAATTTAAAAAATTCAAGATGGCTGCCTCTGACAAACACCAGTCGCATAAAAGAAACGAAACTCATATTGAAATATGCGTATTTATGTATGTTTTAACCCCACCAAATGTCAAACCGTTTCTACATAATCCCATTTGGTGCAATACTATTTGCATACCCTGTGTAAATGGTAGATAACATTTATTAGATATAGAATTGCATTTAATATTAAGAATTATTTGGAATTATGTAATTATTTGTTCCGTTTCCTTCAACCCGCTTCTTTTAACTCTCTGGACGTATCATAACAGTAAACATACATATGGTATAAGCCGTCAAACCAGCAAAATTAAGTGGGCTGCGATAGAGATTTGCGAACGAACAACAAGAACTGTCAATAAAATTCGCATTTTATTAACCTTAAAGCTAGTTTTTGTGTAAAGTTTTTCAATTAAAAAAATGTCGAGTGACAGTATGGATTTAACTTCACCCAATATTACTGAAATCACAGAAACAGCCAAAAGCAACTTATTTCCGGCGAAATCTGAGAGTCGGTACAAAAATATGCACCAAAAATTCATGCATTGTAGGTTAAAAAAGGCGTGAACTCATTTTCCGAGAATTTTATGATGGCATGAATTTCCAAGATTTGTCAAATAATATGAAGCCTTCTTCACTTTGGTGTTTTACTCATGTTGAGGACCACAACTAATATAAATCATAATATAAACATTGCAAGGTATTCCAAATTACAAGCCCTACTTAAAAGAAAATCTGACGGATTTAAACCCAAAAAATGCCAAATTTTAACAAACGAGAACATTGACAATTTCCTAGAAAATGCACCAGATGATAAATATTTATTTATGGATGTAAAATATATTGTGCTCAATAGACTGACAGATATGTGAATTTTAATTTTCTTTTAGGTTGTTCTTATAATTGGTATAGGCGGTGCGTGCAGAAAACAAGAATTACGTAATATAAAACCATCGCATGTTCAAGATACAGGAAAAAATCTATTAAAATTCCTGATTCAAAAACTAAACGACAAAGTTTTTTTTTTGTGGTTTCAGAATATTTTTACCCCAACGCGAAAAAATATATTAACCTTCGCTCTGAAGTAAATGAGGCTGCAGAATTACCTTTTTTTTCTAAACTATGTGAACGGAAAATGCACCAGGTAGAGTGTTGGTATTACTAAAATAGGTAACGTACCAAAACAAATTGCTATATACCTGGGCTACCAGAGGCAGCAGCTTATACAGGACACTGTTCCCAGCGCTCATCTGCGACTATTCTTGTTGACGCTGGTGGAGATCTATTAGATTTAAAAAGGCACGGCGGATGGCAGTCACCGACCGTAGCTGAAGGCTATGTGGATAATTCCCTAAATAATCAAAAAAACAATTCATCTAAAATAGCATCTGCTATAGGAGGTGCAAATAATAGTGATGAAAGTAAAAATAAAACACAGCCAATAATGTAAATCTTTTTTACGCTTCAACAAGCAAAAGAACCGATTTACCGTTTGTATCTAACAACTGTACTGTTACTATAAACAATTATTGTAATAACTAAATTATGTACGTAAATGTTATACAACAAAATTATTAAAAATATTTTATTCATGTTGTTAAAGTATTGTTAATACTAACATTATTAATACAAGTAGAAGTAGGTCGTAGGTAAAGTATGTGCGTAACACGTGTTGTAAAGCATTTACGCACTCACGGAATTGCGCACTGCCTACGCTTTGTGCGTAACTTTTCCATTCGTGGAAAGTAACCAGATTGGTTTGAAATTTTTAGTATTTAAACGTTCATGTCAAGATACAAGAGAACAGTGTAAAGTGTCAATCACTACTTTAATAATATATAGCGTTAAAACAAACTGAATAGTACCACGTGTGTCCCTTTTACTGGTATTTTATTCTGTAATAGTCAAAAATGTTGACAACAGAATAAAAATTTATTTAATTTAGTGTTGCGGTATTGGTGAGAGATCGATTTCTTCTGTAATTTACCTTTTAATCAAAAATATCATGATGCAATAGTACAAAAATCATTGTGAGCTGGCTAATAAAAGTGTTTGCAAACCGCAAGTGTAAATAATTTTAAAAAACCAAGCTCTGTATGAAAATGGTAACAACATTGAACCATTAAGTTGGGTGGAAAACGATCCAAAATGTCATTGAGAAAGTAACAATTCAGGTATAAGCAGAGTACATTTGCAAATAAAATTTAACACCATATTTAAAGCATAATTTTATTTAGAAGATGGTGATGAAGTCAGAAAATCTTAAAATAAAAAATTTAAAAATTGCTTAATGAGGAAAAAAAAAATAATAAAAAAAAAGTTTTCCTTTACAACCCATGTTAATTTTTAATTTTCAAAATATTTAAATTTATTTAAAAAAATAACCCGTTTTCAAAAAGGTTGAAAATTTTTTAAACATTTCCCAAAGGGAAAATTCCATTTTAAAAAAATTTTAAAATTTTACAAAGGACAAAAAAATTTAAAAATTTCCCAATCCCATTTTAAAAAAAAAATTCGGAGGAAAAAACACGAAACATCACCAGGGTTTTGCAAAAAAATCAAAAAAAAAGTTTAAAAACGGTTTAAAAAAAAAAATTTTTCCCAAAAAAACAATTTTTGAAAAGAAAAGTTTAAAACCCCAAAATTTTAAAACTTTAAGGTTAAAAAATTTTAAAAAACCCCAAATTTTAAAAATTTAAAGAAGGGAATTTTTGGAAAATTTCAAAAATTTCTTTAACCAAAAATTAAGAAACAATTTTGCAAAATTTTTTTTTAAAACATTTCCCAAAGGGTAAAGTTCTCAAAAAATTTTCATGTTTAGCATTAAACTAATTTCAATGTCCAAAAGATCATTTATTTTACCATTTACAAAATTTTTTGACATCTTTTAAAAACGAATTTTAAAAATATTGTCTGAATTTCTTGAAAAACCCCTAAATGAAAAAATTACCAACATGATGGAAAGTCATTAATAGAAAATTCGGGTTTTTTTAATTTTAAGGAAAGGGATGGAAGGGGTTTTCTTTGGTAAGGTTAACATTATCCTCAGACATTTCCTATTAAACGAAAAGGTGTGGGTTTTCGAATTCAAAATTATTAAAAACTTAAATAACCCAGATTATTAAAACATAAGAGTTTAATTTTAAGAACAATATGAGAAAGGGCCTGGATGGAAGTTCCCTTTATTTAATTTTTACTGTTCCCAAAAAATGTATTTTAGACTTATTTTAAAAATCATAAAGAAGGTTATTCAGTTTATAAAAATAAATTTTAACAATTACTGAAGGTTCATTGTTTTATTTTTATCTGGGAATATCAATAATTAAATCGAAAATTTTTCCTTTTAAAAATTAAATTTTTCTCCAATTTTAAAATTTATTTTCTTTTTTTTCAAAATAATTAAATTTTATTTTTTTCGAATATTTTTTAAAATTTTTTTATATTTATTTAAATATTTTTTTATAAGAATATGTTTTGTATATATATATATATATATATATATATATATATATATATATATATAAACAAAACATATTCTTGATAAAAAAACAAATTGTAGATATTCATACAAAAAAACATTGGCTAGTATACAGAGAAAATAAAGAATAATTATTTGGACGGAGAGCAAAATACGTTCAAACTGTAGTGGAGAGCAAAATGTTCATTGAACCTTCTTTATCGATTTATTAACAATGAATGATACTCAAGCAATACATTTTATTGGGAACATGTAAAATTACTTAAATACCAGGGAACTTCAACGTATCCACCGGCCCTTTCTAAACAGGTGATTGTTCTTAAAAACTTAAATTCTCTTATGACATTTCTAATCACATCTGGAGTTATAGCTTCACATGCTTCTTTAATAATTCTTGAATTCTGAAATGACCTCTTAAGGTACACCTTTTCGTTTAAGTAGCGCCGCCCTACAAAAATAAGTCTAGAGTGATAATGTCTGGAGACCTTGGAGGCCAAAGAAACTCCATGTACCTTCCGATCACTTTACCGTTAAAAGTGTGGACGAGAAAACCCCGAATGTTTCTATTAGAGTGACGTGGTGCTCCATCATGTTGGTACCATATTCTTTCTTGTTCATTTAGTGGTAGTTCATCAAGAAATTCAGACAACTCATTATTTAAAAATTCATGTTATTTCGGAAAAAGTATGGTCCAATAATTCTGTCTTTGTAAATGCCGCACCATACATTAGTTTTAAATGAATATTGATCTCGGGTTTGGACATTGAAATTGGGAGTAACATCGCTACACCATCGACAGTTTTGAGAACTTACTTTACCACTAGACGTAAATGTTGCATCGTCAAAGAAAAGTATTTGTCGGGTCATAAATCTGTTATCTTCCAATTCTCCTTGGATACTAACAGAAAATTTGAACCTTCCTTCAAAATCTCCTTCTTTTAAAGTATGGGTAAATTGGGGTTTGTATGCTTTAACCTTATTTGCCTTAAAATTCTTGCAACTGTAGTTTTACTTACATTCAATAAATTGGATCTTTTCCGAAGAGAATATTTTGGATTTTCCACTACCGATAGCATTACTTCATTTTTAGTATCTTGATTTGCAACCCATGCCCGATGTTTCTGTGTAAAATTATTTTCACACTTCCGGAACTCTTGTTTTAAAAGTCGGGTATTGGGAGTTTTTAAGATCGCTAAGCATAAATCTTTTGTCAAAATTGAAAATTTTAAAATGGCAGATCAAAAATGGGGGATTATAGTGTTTATTTAATTTATCAACCGATTTTTTTGAAAGTCGGGTATTGGGGGTTTTTAAGATCGCTAAGGATAAATCATTTGTCAAAATTAAAAAATTCAACATGGTAGATCAAAAATGGTGGAATATCGTGATTAAAAACGTATTTTGCTCTCCGTCCAAATCATTATTTTTTATTTTCCCTGCATTCCAGCCAATGTTTTAAAAGTTTTATACCTGATTATGGATCTACATGTGATGCAGAAATTTTTATCAAGAATATATTTTTTTGTGAAATGTAAGATAAACTTTTTCTCCATAAAACTTCTTAGGACACACTGTATATAGAAAAAAATGATTTTTCATATTAGCAAAAGTCCTTTTTTGTACGAGATACGACAAAATGTTGCTACAAAAATTTGTTCAGAATGAAAAATTGCATGTGAATGAAAAATTTCAAGATCAGAATTGAAAATTAGGTTAAAGTACATTTCCCATCGGAGATCCCATGAAACAGACCCCTGTGGAAAAGGAAAGACAATTTTTTTTATTGTTGGATAATTATCCTTCAACAATAACAAAGCAATTAAGCAAAATTGCCTATCTACTGTGACTTATGACACCTCCTATTTTTAACTCTTCAACATAATCTGGAAACTAATTATTTTAATCTGCCCCATACAAAAAATTCATAATAGTAAGGTCAGGTGACCTTGGAGGCCACAAACATTTTCTCCTCTTTCTCCCAATCCATCTTCGACAAACTATTTGTTTAACCAGCTGGAAGCAAGACGAGTAGAATGGGTAGCGCAGCCGGCATGCTGAATAACTGGTCTGGCGTATTTTAAGAGAAGTTCATCAACAAACTTTTCAAGAATCATCGTGTACGGGTTCTGATTAAGGTTCCCTTCAACCAAAAACCATAAATTTATACTTTTAAAGTATTGCCTTCTGAAATTAATTTGGTATGGTGGATTTTTTTCGCTTAAAAATCTATAATTCTGAGACGAACGGACGCCAATTGTTGTGAAAGTAGATTCGTCCTAAAATATTATCTGATCATGAAAATGTCGGTTGTTTAAGATTTCTTCTCCCACCTTCATCACCATCTTCTAGCATATGAAGAAATTGTGCTTTAAATGCATGGATGTTACAACTTTTATTAATTCTTTGCAAATGTACTCTGCTTATACCTGAATTGTTACTTTCTCAATGACATTTTTGGATCGTTTTCCACCCAACTTAATGCTATCAATGTTGTTGTACCATTTTCATACAGAGCTTGCTGGGTTTTTAAATTATTTACACTTGCGGTTTGCAAACACTTTTTTATTAGCCAGCTCACACATGATTTTTGTACTATTGCATCATGATATTTTTGATTAAAAAGGTAAATTACAGAAGAAATCGATCTCTCACCAATACCGCAACACTGAATTAAATAAATTTTTTATTCTGTTGTCAACATTTTTGACTATTACAAAATAAAATACCAGTAAAAGGGACACACGTGGTACTATTCAGTTTGTCTTAACGCTATATATTATTAAAGTAGTGATTGACACTTCACACTGTTCTCTTGTATCTTGACATGAACGTTTAAAAACCAAAAATTTCAAACCAATCTGGTTACTTTCCACGAATGGAAAAGTTACGCACAAAGCCGTGTAGCGGCGAGTGCGCAATTCCGTGAGTGCGTAAAATGCTTTACAACACGTGTTACGTACATACTTTACCTACTACCTACTTCTACTTGTATTAATAAAGTTAGTATTAATAATACTTCAACAACATGAATAAAATA
This sequence comes from Vesta saturnalis, assembly GCA_036346205.1. Taxonomy (NCBI): domain Eukaryota; kingdom Metazoa; phylum Arthropoda; class Insecta; order Coleoptera; family Lampyridae; genus Vesta; species Vesta saturnalis. The sequence continues at coordinate 1,241,163 of JARFJB010000542.1, read as the reverse complement.
TTTTTAATAATTTTGTGGTATAACATTTAAGTACATAATTTAGTTATTACAATAATTGTTTATAGTAACAGTACAGTTGTTAGATACAAACGGTAAATCGGTTCTTTTGCTTGTTGAAGCGTAAGAAAGATTTACATTATTAGCTGTGTTTTATTTTTACTTTCATCACTATTATTTGCACCTCCTATAGCAGATGCTATTTTAGAGAAATTGTTTTTTTGATTATTTAGGGAATTATCCACATAGCCTTCAGCTACGGTCGGTGACTGCCATCCGCCGTGCCTTTTTAAATCTAATAGATCTCCACCAGCTTCAACAAGAGCGCTGGGAACAGTGTCCTGTATAAGCTGCTGCGTCTGGTAGTCCCAGGTATATAGCAATTTGTTTTGGTACGTTCCCTATTTTAGTAATACCAACACTCTACCTGGTGCATTTTCCGTTCACTTAGTTTAGAATAAAAGGTAATTCTGCAGCCTCATTTACTTCAGAGCGAAGGTTAATATATTTTTTCGCGTTGGGGTAAAAATATTCTGAAACCACAAAAAAAAAACATTGTCGTTTAGTTTTTGAATCAGAAATTTTAATAATTAGATTTTTTCCTGTATCTTGAACATGGGATGGTTTTATATTACGTAATTCTTGTTTTCTGCAGGCACCGCCTATACCAATTATAAGAACAACCTAAAAGAAATTTAAAATTCACATATCTGTCAGCCTATTGAGCACAATATATTTTACCTCCATAAATAAATATTTATCATCTGGTGGATTTTCTAGGAAATTGTCAATGTTCTCGTTTGTTAAAATTTGGCATTTTTTGGGTTTAAATCCGTCAGATTTTCTTTTAAGTAGGGCTTGTAATTTGGAATAGCTTGTAATGTTTATATTATGATTTATATTAGTTCAACATGAGTAAAAACACCAAAGTGAAGAAGGCGTCATATTATTTGACAAATCTTGGGAATTCATGCCATCATAAAATTCTCGGAAAATGAGTTCACGCCGTTTTTTAACCTGCAATGCATGAATTTTTGGTACATATTTTTGTACCGACTCTCAGACTTCGCCGGAAATAGGTTGCTTTTGGCTGTTTCTGTGATTTCAGTAATATTGGGTGAAGTTAAATCCACACTGTCACTCGACATTTTTTTAATTGAAAAAAACTTTACACACACAAAAACCAGCTTTAAGGTTAATAAAATGCGAATTTTATTGACAGTTCTTGTTGTTCGTTCGCAAATCTCTATCGCAGCCCACTTAATTTTGATGGTTTGACGGCTTATACCATATGTATGTTTACTGTTATGATACGTCCAGAGAGTTAAAAGAAGCGGGTTGAAGGAAACGGAACAAATAATTATATAATTCCAAATAATTCTTAATATTAAATGCAATTCTATATCTAATAAATGTTATCTACCATTTATACAGGGTGTGCAAATAGTATTGCACCAAATGGGATTATGTAGAAACGGTTTGACATTTGGTGGGGTTAAAACATACATAAATACCCATATTTTAATATGAGTTTCGTTTCTTTTATGCGACTGGTGTTTGCCAGAGGCAGCCATCTTGAATTTTTTAATTGCAACCTAGGTTGAGGTTGGTGTCATTTGACAGGTAATTGATTTAGAAATACACTACGGTATATCATATGCTTATTTATCCTAAAATAACGAAGAAAATTAAAAAGCCAAATTAACTTTTTAGAGGGAACATTTTCTGGACAAAGGGCTGTAAATAAAAACAGCTTATACAAAAATTTAATTCAAATGTAGCATTTCTGTGTTCTCTACTGATTTTTATCAATTTTAGCAATTTCTAGTACTCTTTATCGCTTTTCTAATTCGAACTGATAGTAAATACTACAATACGATATTATCATAAGCTTGTTTTTCTCATGTAGAGTCGCATGTAAAATACGGTTTGGTTTCTGTGGAAATAAGTGTGTTTATTTATTTATTTAATAAGCCAATAACATTACATGAATTAGAAGCTCGAATTGGAATTGCGATCACAGACATTCCTCCGGAATATCTGCAGAATGCTTTGAGTGCTTTTGTTGATATTGTCAAGAAGTGAATGGACAACAATTTGAGCAGTTATTGTGATTTTCATCAATTAAGTAACTCAATTTTCTTGTTCAATTCTTTTGTTTTATTCATTTCAACTATTTGTGTAATATTTTAATTTTCTTCGTTATCTTAGATTAAAAAGGTTATGACACACCATGCTGTATTTCTAAATAAATTACCTACCAAATGACACCAAACCCAACCTAGGTTGCCATTTAAGAAAATTCAACATGGATGCCTCGCACAAAACGAATAATGAAACTCATATCAAAATATGGGTATTTATTTATTATTTAACCCCAACAAAGGTCAAATCTAAATGTCAAACCGTTTCTACATAATCCCATTTGGTACGATACTATTTGCACACCCTGTATATAGAATCAAATTCAGCGTCTAATATGTAAATAATAAATTTTGAATAAAATGGCAACGTCTATTGACAGTTGTTAAGTGGTTGCTAGGGAAACTGTGGGCTTTATTTTACAGCTGTGCGTTTTCGTTTACCGTGCGTTATAGACATTTTACATTGATTGTCGACTGTGTGTTTTTGACTATTTACAGCAATGGTCGTAGGTAAAAAATTTTTAGGTCAATGTTAGTTAGAAATAAAGGCTATATCTTTAAACTTACGCATTTAGTTATATATTTTACGGTTTTACACTAGTATTTACTATATATAGGACAAACTATTTTTAATTACTGGATAATTACTACAAGAAAACTTAGATCTATTATTTACAGTACAAAATAGTATTAAGCGGTTACGGGATTATCTTAACCGGATTAAATTACTTCAACTTTCTAAAAGACGAGTTGTTAACTGCAAATGCTAACACTTTCGTTGCTATTATAAAGGGGTGCTATTTACAATATGAAAGCGAATGAAGAGGCGCTTTATTATAAAATGTTTATGACTCCCGCTGGGTTTACGCATTACGATATATTTGGTGTCATTAGATTGTAGTGCGTATGACCAAAGGGTTTTTTATTAGGAGAAAGGATTTACACTTGGAATGTAAATTAGTTGGCGTCTTTCTTTTATCAATGAAATCAGGACTAAATTTGACGTGATATCAGATTACTGTTATACATACTCTTTTACTGGAATGGTTCAAGATCTAGTTATAAGATTCTGGTTAATCGGGAATACTCTTCTAGTGTTAATCGAGGGCGCTAACAGGGCAAGTAATTTACCTTCACGCCATAGGCATACTAGCGTCTTTTCTTTTTAATAAATATCTGTCGAGAATAATGGGAAAAATCGACAGATCTCTTTAAACAGGTACTATCAGGTCTAGGTTTTAATCTTCAGGAAATATTATGAAACAGGAAAATACATTTTGTAATATTGAACGCTAATCAATTCGGGGTTTAAATACGAAACAGCGAGGTTACGTAAAGTAAATAGAAGTAATTTTATAACAGGAATTTATTACAGAAATTAAGCAGCGGTTTCTGGACTGGCTCAGATTTTTGTACACGATTGCGCCTTGCACGTTTATTCTTCCTTATCGGCGTGTGTAGATGTGTGCAATCAAAGTGGGCAGAGGAAACGTTCTTTCTAACGAGATTGGGATGTCTGTGTGCGCGTGCGATGTGCGTGTACGGTGTGCGGTGTGCATGCGTGGGTGTCTGCGTGCGTGTGTGCGTGCTCGCGTGGGTATGTGTGTGTCGATGAACTAGGCTTACTTCCTGTCCTACCGACGATGTTAAGAAACAGCACCGGCCTTCCTTCCCTGTGACAACACTTCCGTTTATGTATTTTACAGTGTAGGTGTTTAAATACTTATGTGTGGGCGATATCGGGCACTAAGCGAAATCTGTTTGGGACCGGGCACTGATAGTCTGATAGTGTAAGGAGAGAATGTTTCAAAAACGAAGGCTTCGAAACAGACTCCGGTATTGTAATCGTGATACGCGGTTTTATGCAAGCAAGAAGTAGGCGGATAATGTGGGCCTAAACGTTGCTTATTGGTCTTTGATGTTTGATGAATTACATGGTCTTTTGACTTACAGGAGGATATTTTCGGACACATTAAAAATAAAAATAACAATGGGCGTAACTCTGAATATTTTTATACGTTTAAACCTAATGATAGATGATAGTATAAAAAGATAGGTATATTAATTTTTATTTAACGGAATATTAATGAATTTTTAAATATCAATATTACGAAACCGGTGTTACAGGTTGTCGAAATTGATGATGGCTACCTTCTTGATAGCGAACTTGAATACAAAATTAAATCAATCTAAAGATTTGATTTATATGTGTGATTTTTGAAATAATCAGAGAAAAACAACTTGGTGCATCTTAAATTTTACTAGAAGTAGAAGAATGAGTTTTATTATGGTTTTTTGATTGATACATTATGAGTACACTCGTATAAGAGGAGTGTAACAAAGCCAAAGAATATTTTCTAGCTTCATTTGTTTTTAAGACATTTATATGAACCTTTTATTTTCTTACCGACGCCATATTGGACTTTGCATTTTTGGAAAAATGTCTTAAGAGCTTTTCAATTAAAATAGCACCAGTCTAGGTTAATAGATTCAAGCTTCAAAATTCGATGATTGTTTTTTCATAGTAGGCTTTGATTGCTCGTGGTCACCATAATGAAACAAAAAAAATGCCTCGTGTCTATTTTCCATACCCTTGAGTTATTAAATTGCGTAATATTATTTGTTTTTACAAAGTTTTAAATACTTTCAAGTACTTAGTATGGCTGTTAATTATTCTAATGAAGAAAATTTAGATATGATTGAACTCCATTTTAAAGCTAACAGAAGCTGCAGCAGTAACATTTTAGATCTTTAGTTAGTTACTTATGGACGATTTTGGAAACTAAAACCCAAAACGTATACCAAAAATAATGAATCAAGAAGTGCGATCATAGCGGGGCATGTCACTGACCTTCGGTAAAGGAAATTGAAGAAATACTACAATTCCCAAATTAACGGTGCATCGAGTTCTAAAACAAACCTCATACTTACAAACCTGGTATTGTCGTACAGGGTCTTCACGGAGATGATTTTAATGGAATAATTAGATTTAGTGAATGGTATATGAGGAAATGCCAAAAAATACCGAACCTTCAATCCAAAGTTTTTTGGACAAACGGAGCAGGGTTTACGAATTGTAATTTAGTTAGAATAACCATCATTGCTGGGAAACAGTGAATCCAAATAATTTAGGCGAAAGGTATCTGCAAACCAGATTTGGGTTTAACGTATGGAAATGGCATTGTAGGTAGGTTAAAAAATAGACTTTATTACGTCTGACAAATAAAGTAAAACCTAATTTTAAACCAAAAATTGATTGGACCGTTTATTTTCGATGAAAATCTAACGGGAAATAGACATTTGCAACTATTTGGGGAACAGATTATTCCTGCTATTAGGAACGTTGTTCTCCCAAAAACAATAAAATCACTCATTTACGAACTGTCGTCATGCACCATTTTGTTTTTTCCATCATCTCAAATCCACAAAAGATGAATGAAATGAAATCTTAAGGCGGATTGAAATTTGTAATAAAATTCTCTAAAACTTTCCCAATTTAACCTACCTTGTGGCTAAATCCATTTCCAACATAGCAATACGTGTAAGCCAAATCTGGGACACACACACACACTGTATAGTTAGTCGCGCGCTCACATTTTGAGCACCCTAACCACGCTTTTCCATCGACTCTCCTCCTGCTAATGAATTCCCGCAAACTAAAACGTACTGTACATACCAACTTATCAATTAACTAAAAATATACAGAGCGCCACCAAATGTAACCCTTTATAAATGTGAGGCTGAATAAACAGTTTGTTAAACAGTATTTGTCTGATTATCGATTGCAAAGAAATATTTCGTCATGTGGGGCATGACTCTGGCTACACCTGTTACACAACTCGCAACTTTACGATGTTTCAATACGTTAACGAAACTAAAAGTTTTTATGGGGACAATAAGTTTGAAAGGTCATAGAACAGTAAACATTCAAATATTTTTATCCAACATCAATTTCAACTATTTTACTGACAAACGTATTATAATCTACTTAAAAACTTAGTTCGATTTTATTGGTTCAATGTCATAGCCTTCCTGGTTTCAACTACGGCTCTTCTAGTTTTTACCTGTCTTAATAGTGGGGATGAATACTGTAAATTATAGAACTCTTCTAATGCACTCATTATTATACTCGTTGACGGATTTAAAATTGTGAGATATACCCAATTGTATCAAGGGTTAGTCGAACCCTCATACTAAGTTAACAAATTTAGGACTGTTATTATTACTTACATGTTTATTGTTTTTTTTGTAATAGGTCCAATTTTTTAAAAATTCACAAACGACAAAGTCGTGGAAAGATTGTGACAGGAGACTTTAACCCAGCACAATCTACCAAGTATGACCATTTAGGTAGTGAAGTAATTAGAGCACTTTGGATTCGTGATTAGAAAATGTATTATTTGCACTAGACTAGTATGAACGTTCGTAACTAAGTTTATTTAGTACTAATAAAGCTTCTAAAATACAACCCGTATAAGGCCGCAATGTGCTACCTTTATTTTTTTATGCTTTAACGCGGCCACGGCCGAAGGTTGGGCGTGAATTCTTTTAGATAGGCTTGATTGATTGCTACCTGGGGTTTCAGACTGACGAATAAATAGACAAAGGTTCTGTACACATATTGTCCCATAACTGCCAAATTCTAAATATTGACACTTATTCTACGTTGAGATAGTAACAACTCAAAATATAAACGTCGATTACAGTATGAAACATAAACGAAACTGTTAATCAGACGCTCGTGGGTACGGGCACTCCGCGCGGCTTCCAACTCACTCAAGCAACCCGACCCTGATCTTATGGTGGCTGAAAAAAATTATATTAACGGTACGGGTAAGAGTAATGCATCGACACAAGGAAAAACTAACTCAAAGTACATTAAACTAAGTGATAAGGTGTATTTACATTAGTTTAATGAATACTTTCGTAGTTTAGAGTTTTAATTAAGATGTAAAAATTTTCAAATTTGAAAATTTCAAAAGTTAATTTTAATTTGACAGAAATTGTTTCTAAGCAATTAACTTAATGAGAGAAATTTTAATTATCAACTTTAGTTTACTAATTTATACCATCCAACTGAATAGATAATATTTTTGATGTGTTAATGGTGAACGTTTACATTTCACATCTAACTTAAATTGCCTAACGGTTAATATAATATGTGATAATTAGGTAGATGTCCCATAGTTTGAAAATTACCTGTTGCGTTTCTGTGGAACTGATGGACTGGAAAATTTGCAAACGTTGTTAGTCAGTTATTATATCTAACTTAATATATAATTTATACGTATATTGATAATATTATCATAATAGCGGCTATATTTAATTAACAGGATATATGTATCATAATATTACTGTTAAGAATAAAAGCAAATTATTAATAGGCGTACTTTATTATATCTAATTTTCTCGGGCTCTTGCAGAATAAGGATGATAGGAAATAAATTTGAAAACAACTCTGGTCTTCGATCGCTTATAACCTTCCTAAAACTATATTTTAGAATTCTAATGAAAGTTTGTGGATTGTCAATCATATCAATGTCTATTTCGCAGTACCATTAGGTATACCGATGTTGTAGAAAGTCAGGATTCCATGCTTTCTGGTTAAGTGCGCAAAATTTTACAGGATAATGTACAAATTAAGAACACTGCCAGTTTATTCTAAATTAAATATATAAATCAGTGGTTTCGAAATATAAGTTTTGTAAGACGCTACAGAGGACATAATAACTTATTATTTATTAGAATGTATTTTACCAAGTAGGCTGTCAATTATTTGTCATAGGCATCAAACTTCTTTAGGAAATGTAATTTTGCCAAGTTAAGGGCTGTCATATATTTGCATAGTGAGTTAACTAAGAACGTTTTCTTTGTTATCTAAAACATTATTTTGTAATCTTAAATGGCAGAATACTGTTCGGAAAATATGCAATATGCATTAATGATATGATAACCATCTAGGTATACCGATGTTGTAGAAAGCCAGAATACTTATTCTGCATTTGCTCTACAGAGTTAAAGGGACAGAAAATCTTTTGAACAGGGATAATGCAACAAACTTACAGAACACTGTCAGTTTATTCCCTGAAATGCTATAATTTATGAAATCTAGTACGTTTCGAGACTAATATGAAGATTTTGTAGCGTTCTTAGAGCAAATATTAACTATAGTTATTTATCTAAATAGTCATTTTTACCAAGTAGGCTGTCAATTATTTGTCATAGGCATCAAACATTCTTTAGGAAATGTAATTTTGCCAAGTAAGCGGCTGTCAATATATTTGCATGGTGGAGATTAACTAAGAACGTTTTCTTTGTTGCAAGTAACATTGTATTTCGTTCTGTATTACTTGAAATGGCAGAATACACGTTCGGAAAATATGAAGATATGCATTTAATGTATGAAAAAGCATCTGGCAATTCTTGCAAAGCCAGAATACTTTATTCTGGGAATTTTCCTAACAGAGTGTTACCAGACAGTAAATCTTTTGAACGTGTTGACGTGTTTTCTGATAACGTCCACGTGTAATGTCGTTGGAAAGTGGTGCGAGAGATATTTTTGAATCTAGTATACCGTATCACTTTTGATAAGTTTTGTCATTGTCCAATGGGAAGAATTCATTTGAGCTACAATAAGTACTGAAGAAAAACTAATTAAGCAATATCATTTTGTGTCGGTTGCAGCGAAGCTGACATCGCAGTTTGCAGCATGATGTAATTTCTTTCTCTCGATTATTTTCGTATTTGAGTATCGTCTTTAACGCGCTTAAAATTTAAGCGATTCTTTTTGTGATAGGCTAATTAAGATTTAATTATGATGGAAAGGGTTAAAATTGAAAATGGTGAGATCCAAACGAGGCTTAAGGCAGTCAAGTCCACGATGTAAGGCTAGATTTACGTCTTTTATTTTGTGCGATTACCGCAATATACGCGAAGTGGGTAGTGTAAGAAGGTTGGAACAAGTTATGTATACCGGGAGTGTATCGAACTACCGTGGAGTAATTAATCTCCGTTTCCATATATGGAATAATATATAGGTTCACCACATCCTCGGGTTATTTCATGTGTGTATCGTTGTGTCAAGGGTGATATTTTTTGACCATAGAAGCCTCTGTTCTGTGGACCTGCTGTAACGCATTTTGTTTGTGCGGATTATTTTTAACGAGTTCTTGGTGAAGAGGTAGTTTTCCGTATATCGCGCTGCTCAAAGAAATAAAATACAAACTTGCTATACATAGTATCGCTTGAATTAAATGCAGAATAAATAGATTAACATTAAATAACGCTTTGTAATCAACGCAATGCTCGTCAGTATGGGTAAATATTTGTGCATTCACGATAAATCAGATGAAGAATTAATCACTTTGTACTTTTGGTTGAATTAACTGTCGTAATTTTAGTTCGTGTAATTATGAATACGAAGTTGCCGTTTGTACAAGATTATTTGCAGAAAGTTACCGTAGAAATTCAGCTATCGAAGTCAGTACCTGGTGGAATCGTTGCACGCCCTATTATATTATAGTCCAGAGGAAGAGGAATATTCTGTTGTTGGTGCTACGTAAGGTAAACTTTTACTTTTTTTTTATATTGCTGGTGACAATAATAAAGTGTGTTTTTTTGCGGATATGTGGAGGATGCATTCGTTTGCTTTCGTGTAAATTATTGTAGAAAAGCCCGTCAGGCTATTTAGAAACAAGCGTATTCATTCATACGATTTATTTGTTCAGATCTTAAGCTTTTTACCTGTCTAATGTTGTGCATTGAAAGTTTATTTCGTGCAGTTATATCATCATATTGATTAAAAGATAGTTATTGGTTATATGGCCTTGCAAGCGCTGACCGAATTTGATCCTAATTTTTTTTGAATTACGAAATTTAATGTGTTTTTTGTGTAACTGTACTAAAATTTATTATGTAAATGCCCTAATATATGACCATTGTTAATGTTTATAACTGTTTTATTAAGAGATTGGAACTTATTGTGACTTCATCCTCTGCACCTTCAATTTTGCCTGCCGGCGTAAAATAATACATTGAAAGATTAGGTGTTTCTGAAGATTTCTAGTAATTGAATTACTTTTGAGAAATTTCGAGTTAAATAATTTTACAGCGACAAACTCCATTTATCGTCCATTTAGTATGTGATCAAATTTTTACCAATTTTTTTAAACCTTTTGAAGTTTCATTAAGCTGTAACGTAATGACTAATAAGAATTTCACGATTTGAGCGATTGTTTTTTGATTTTGGTAATAAGACACTCTAAAAGAAGTTTTAGATTGTAAAATAACGTAATTATGAAGTAAGTTGGTCGTTGACCGAACAGCTGTTGGTTTTTGCATAAAGTTCTTTGCGAATAGTTGTAATATTTTGAAGATATCTTTATAGTAATCGACCTACGGATTGTAGACATCATTGATTGGCCTGATTTGCCAACAGGAGTTAGAATTTAAATATTTGTTATGGCAAAGCTGTATATTTTCCCGAATTTAGGTATTACAATGTCGATTTCGACGTTTAATAAATTTTAGGGTTCTATAGACATTCAGTCGCGTTTAGTTTTGTTGTAGTGACGTGTTTCTGTGTTTTAAATTGAAGAATTAATTGTCGTATTTTCATTTATTATTGGTCATTTGAGATAATAATTTTACTTTGAGGTTTGGCGAGGTTTAGGGAGTTGTGGGTTTTAGTATGTGCGATGTGTCGCTTATATATAAGCTTAGAATTTTATTGGAATTTAGGTGAACTTCGTGTAAAGATTTTTGGAATAGACTTTTTAGTAGTAGGTTAGTTTATTCTTAAGTGAACGCTTTGGTTTCCTGTTAGGCCAACCTAAGACCAGTTTATGACGTTTTTCCCGCTATAAATGTATTTAACAGGTAGCGCCTTTTTGGCAATTTGGGAGTTGTGACCAGTTCCCTCCTCCTACTTTAAGTAAGAACCTCGCCCATGCCACTGAGCTGTGCCGTGGCACAAATTGCCTTTACGGGCTGGATACTCTAGTGAGTATTTAGTCTGTAACGAAATGTTGCGACCCAACATAATATTTCAAAGGACAACGTGCACAGAATACTTCGAGGACAACTGCTACAGCCGTACCATTTTCAAAAAGTACAGGATTTGAATCCAGAAGATTATCCAGCAGGCCTTCAATATGCGCGCTGATTTTTAGAAAAACAGAGAGAGAATCAGCATTTTATTTCATCAGTACAGTCTACTGATGAAGCCAGATTTCCAAGAAATAGCAGAATAAAGATCCACACAGTACAATTCAGACAAGACATCAGCAAAGATTCATAGTTAATGTGTGGGCTGAAATAATTGGAAACCACTTAATTGGTGCATTTATAATTGATGGCCGTTTAAACGGACAATCGTATCTAGATTTTCTTCAGAATAATTTACATTTATTATTAGATGACATTCCTTTTGCAAACCAGAATCAATATGTGGTACATGCACGATGGCGCTTCACCTCACTTTAGTGTTATGGTACGTAAGCACTTAAACCTTGAGCACCCCGAAAAGTAGATTGGAAGAGGAGGTCCAATTGTATGGCCTCGGCGTACTCCAGAATTAAATTCACTGGATTCATTCTTCTGGGGTTGCCTCAAAGTTTGGCGTATGCAACATCCGTACAAACAAGGAATGAATTATTAGATAGAATTCATTTCCATTGCGATGCTATTAGGAACAATCCTGGAATGTTGTTTCCAGTACAACAAAATGTTATAAGTAGGCTTCAACAATGTCTGGAGGCAGGAGGTGCACATTTTGAACATTTACTCTAAAGTTATAGTTTTAAGTTCGTAATTCCGTAAAATAAATGACATTGAGCATCTACTATAAAGTTAAAGTTATTATTTCTAATTCCGTAAAACTGTTATTTTTTATATCAATAACATTGAATTGCTTTAAGTGTTTTCTCGTTTTTAGTTCTTAATTCCGTAACGTTGCTATCTTGTAATAATAACCCCTATGGCATTCGTGTATTTTCTTTATTTGTAGACCTTGATAATACATACTTTTTACATACATACATTTTTTTTACCAAATTGATACTACAATGTAATTTCTTAAAGAATGTTTGATGCTTACGACAAATAATTGACAACGGCCTACTTGGTAAAGATAATAAATAATAGTGGAAGGTGCGTTGTGGTTGTGAGTTGTACGTTATGTGTTGGTGCTCGGCAGTCTTACAAATTTTCATATTTCTCGGGAACCACTAATCTTATCGAATTCAAGGAAGAGCACATTTTTTCAGGAAAATAGTTGGGGTATAAACTGGCAGTATTTTTAAGTTTATTGCTTTATCTCTGTAAAAGTTTTGACCAGTGTGCTAAGTATAATCCTGACTTTCTACAACATCGGTATACCTAATGGTACTGCGAAAATTGATACGGTGATATATATGATTGACAATCCACCAAATTTTCATTACATTCTAAAATATAGTTTTATAGTTATACCTAAAAATGTGTTTTCATATTTCATATTTTCCCAATTTTTCAAATTCGACAGTTTTTAAAGTATCTTTATGCGTAACTTTAATTTCAACTATTGTTATTTTTTCTTAATCTTATCAAATATGACAATATCAGGCTTATTCGATTGCACTTTACTCCCTGTTTTGCTTTGTCATATACATGCGTATAAAGAGAAAGCTATGTAATCGGTTTAAATGTTTAAATTTTTTTACATTTCTCGACGTTTTGTGGCCTGCACAATACGAAAAACACATTTTTAGAAAAGAAAATCTCGTGTCTGATTGTGTGTTTGTTTGTGTGTGTGTGTGGGGGGGATATCCTTTGAAACATTAAAGCTGTCGGTATGAAATTAGGTACAAAAATTCTTTGCCATAAAATCTAGGTCACGTTCGTTAAGGAGCAAAATCTAACCAATGGTGGGGCATTTTGAGGGGATTAGAAAAATTAAAAAAATTCATTGCTTCAAATTTTAAAAGTTACATAATTAAAAAAACAAATTAATACGTTTGTATATAATTTCGAAATAAAAAATATATAATAACCAGTGGCGCGCCGCGCCGTTTTTAGGGTACAAAATTGTGCATTTTTTAAAATATCACCGATTTTTTTTAAAATCGGGTATTGGGGTTTTTAAGATCGCTAACTATAAATCATTTGTCAAAATTAAAAAATTCTAAATGGCGGATCAAACATGAGGGATTATTAAGGTATTGTGGGCTAATAATCAATTTTGCAACTTTGTTCAGTTGTAAAACGTTATCCAAATAAAAATAATATAAAAACTGCCAGTGGCACCGTTTTTAGGGCACACAATTTTTTTGAAAGTCGGGTATTGGGGGTTTTCAAAATCGATAACATTAACTAATTTGGCAAAATTAAAAAATTCAAAATGGCGAATCAAATAAGGGGAATTATCGATATGACTCAAATTCAGGTATTGTGGGCTTTGAAGTTATTTATTTACATACATGAGAAAGCATTATTGCAGATAATTTGGCAGCGGTTTTTATAGTTATCTATCTTTCATCCTGCAAATTCATTTTCTACAATTTCCAGAACGGATTATGATTTTAAAACGAAACGTATTTGCAAAATGAAGATGTAATGATCTAATAATTTCCTTATGTCTTCTCGTACATAACGTTAATATAAACTCGAATTTGCATGCTCGTTGATCCACTGTTTTGTAGGCATTATTGCAGTGAGTGAATTCAGTGTTTCCAAAATTTAACCACATAGATGAAATTTCCGCGTCCTTCCTAGTAAATGAATTATTTTGAAAAAATTTATACAGCTTTTATGTGATTTGTTTACTTTTAATATTTTTGAACACATTTAAATTTTGAATGTTCTTCAAAGGTTTAACAGAAATATTATCATCTTCTATATTGTATTTTACTTTCAGGTAATCATCAATGTGGTATAAATGATTATATGGTTATTATAAGTTTTTGTTATGAACAAATAAGTTCAAGGTAGATTGTATGCGAAATTACATAATTTTATTACGAATATAATAAATTTTTTGTAATAGATTCAACTCGTCCTTAAATTTGTGAACTCAATAAAGGTACAGCAGTTAAAAAAATGTAACGAAGTAAATTTTATTTAATTGTTTGTAATAAATTAATTTTAATTACAACATGGTCCTTGTATTTATTTACATATTGAAATTCGAAGAAGTAGTTGACCAAACGGGGATGCCTTAACTATTCGAAGGAAATTAATTTAAAGGCACCGTATTTGCGCTGGTCTTCATCGAGCCGGATCTCCATACAAAAATCTCCTACAAAGTAAAAAGATCGTCAACGTATTTCCCTATCCCACTGGCACATGGTTGATTTGAAGTTCCAGTTACGTGTGAACTCCTAATTAGCTGACGCCCTCCGCATATGCCCAAGTCAAATCCACACTTACGAATAGATATCCAGTAAGTATAAAGTGATCATTTGTTTGTAATTAAATATCTGAGAAAAGGTTTAGTGAACTAAATTGTTTACAGTAAAACTATTGCAAAAACTCTCAAATAGTAAATACGCATTCAGGAACGAATTTATTTAACTCTGAAAGATAATTAAAAAATGTTAGTTGGAGTTTGTTTTGGAATAGAAAGTCATGGATTTCAAACAAATTAAAAACTACTCGCACAAAGTGCTAAAAGCAAAATCACGTCGTATTCAGAATTGAGGTGCATGAGCTATCAAAATTTGACATTAGAAATGTTCAAGAATTTTCGATGTAGACAAAAAGATTGGAAGCCAGCAAAAAGTTTATCTGAATACGAATGTGCTCAAGACGAGATAGATTCATATTTATTAGAATTTGAAGATAATTCAGATGTAGAAGATCGTGAAAAATTGAATAATCACGGTATTTTACAACGTTATTTGCCGCTTATTGAATAAATGAACTAAAATTATCTCCTCAAAATGTACTTGTAATGTCACAACAATTGTTCAATTAGAATATAGTTCTGCATATTACTATCAATTCGAATATAATGAATTGCCACAATTTATTTTATATTCCTCAACTTTACAGGAATTATTTAGACGTATTTGGAAGCCCTTTTAGATCTCTTTGATGCGTTAAACATAAACAACCCACAATTCTCAAATGTGAATTTATATTATCTAAAAACGCCTGGTAAAAGTGAAAGCTTTTAGTTTATATATGAATCATTGTCATTGACTAACTGAAAATTTCTCTACAGCTCTTTTATTACTTAATGTCTAAATGTTATGAAAACAATCAAATTAAGAACTTGTTAGATTCACCATTTCAAAATTTAGTTAATAATGAACTCCTTGTATAACGTAAAATGTAATTCAAAAATTTAGAGAGTAATTACGGTTACATTTACTGTTAATGAAAAACCTAGAATATAAAAACATGAAGCTCATACATGATAAATCGTAATGTTTGAATCATTACTTATTTTTCATTTTATAGTATATAGCCTTTTGTTTATTTTGAAATTAGAATATATGTACGAGCTATTTTATTCGAGTGTATTTTTATATATATTCTGGGTTAGTAATACAACAAATTTATCATAAATGTTGATGCAACAATAAAAACTAGATTTCGGCTCTAAGAAATTGTTTGAGGAAGGTCGTGATTTAAAGACATTGCCAAATTTATCAGAATTTTTTGAATTTCTCGAAAATCGTTGTGTAGTGTTAGAAAACATTTCAGGGAATGAAACACTAGTAAACTCAAAATGTAGTAAAGTAACACTATACTCGAAAAGTGACAGTTACGCTCTTTCGTGCATTTTTGCGATAAATCTCATAAAATTTACGGGTGTCCACAATTTTGGAAATATCTCCTCAAGAAAGATTAAAGTTTGTTCAAAGTAAAAAATGTGCTTAAACTGTTTAGGCACAAAGCATACAGTGGAAAATTGTTCTTCAAGTGCAACTTGTTTTCATTGCTCTAAGAAGCATCACACTGCGCTACACATACAAAATGTCCCTTCAATAGTTCAGGAAAATTAGGTTTTCTCAAACTCATCATAAACCCACAATTTCTTACTCAAATGCACAAAATAACGGTTTCGGCCGTAATGTACCAAAAATGAACATTCTGTGCATTCAAATAAACCTCAGCCATCAAACAATCACCCAATTTCAACTCCACTTCATTATCAAGACATAAACAGAGCGTCAACTTCGCAAGCAAATCAGCAACCGGCTGAAAATTTATCCAGTTTTTCCGCTCTTTCCCCAAAATTGCCACGTATTACTAGCCACAGCTCAAGTAACTTTGTTTACTGCGCAAGGACGACCTATCCAAGCAAGAATACTACTAGATAACGGAAGTCAGAACTCGTTTTGTACTCAAAAACTGGTTAATCAGCTCCGATATAAAACCTTTAATACAGCTTTGAATATTTCTGGAATTTCTCAAAACAAAACTTTCTCAAATAAAGCGGTGAATATGTATATACACTCAAACGTAGACCGCTCTAAAAGATTCAAAGTTTCTTGTGCTATATTAGAACAGATAACTCATAAACTCCCACAAATAAAGATTCACTCGGATAAGTTACAAATCCCAGATCATATTAAGATGACTCTAGCTGACCCTAATTTTCACACTCCATCCGATATAGATTTGCTTATTGGAGCAGATAGTTACTACACACTTCTTACGTATGGCATAGTGAAATTAGGCAGAGGTTATCCTACTTTGTTAAATACGCATCTGGGCTGGATTATATCAGGAACCGTTCCTAAAAAGTATACATTTGAACTATCTACTTCAACATCCTATTCTCATCATTCTACTAACCACTCAAACGATACAGATGAATTAGAAACTCTCTTTCTGGAAAATTGAAGAACTCTCCGAACCTCCCTTGCTCTCTCCAGAAGATAAAAAGTCTGAACAAATTTTTAATACTACTTCTCGCATCCTTCAAAATGGACATTATCAAGTAGATATTCCTCTGAAATCTACAAATGAACATCATAAACTCGGCGATTCTCTTTCTTTATCGCAAAAAAGATTCTTTTCTCTTGAAAACGATTTGAAAAAGATCCTCCCTCTTTCACGAATATAAAAATTCATCGATGAATATGTGTCATTAGGTCATGCAAAATATGTTCCGCTATTTCCGACTAACAGTAGGTTAGAAAGGAAACACTTTATTCCTCATTTGTGCGTAATCAGAAATGAAAGCGTCAGCACCAAGTTGCGTGTGGTTTTTGATGCGTCTTGTAAAACATCTTCAGGACTCTCATTAAACGATGTTACCTTAAAAGGATTTCAAGTTCAACCAGATCTATATGACATTTTGTGTAGGTTTCGCTCGTTTAGGTTTGTACTCACCGCTGACATTGAGAAAATGTATCGGCAGATTTTCACGAATCCTCGCCTAAATTTTCTGCAAAACATTATTTGGCGTGACTCACCTCGTCAATCTTTAAAATGTTTGGAACTTCAAACCATCACATACGGAACAAACTTTGCTCCCTATGCTGCCACTCGGGTTTTAAATGATATTGCTCTCAATAATTCCGATTATCCCTTAGCATCAGATGCTCTGCTTACTCAAATTTATGTGGACGACATTCTGTCGGGATGTGAAACGGAAAAAGATTTACCTAAACTTTATTCTCAATTAACCTCTCTTCTCTCTACGCACGGGTTTCACTTGCACAAATGGTGTTCAAACTCAAATGATTTCTTAAAAAATATATCTCACTCTCAAACCACAGAAGTGGACTTCAATCTGGAAAAATCCCCATGCAAAATTCTCGGCTTGAAGTGGAATCCCTCATCAGACAATTTTCAAATCTTTATTCCTTCACAATCTCTACAAGATTGCCCCATTTCGAAAACAAAAATTTTATCTTATCTCGCTCAATGCTTTGACCCTATTGGATTGGTGAATCCTCTTATAGTTAAAGGAAAAATTCTTATGCAAAAATTGTGGTTACATAAGGTACAATGGGATGAAGAAATACGTGACATTTCGATTTTAACAGAATGGAAAGCTCTCTGCGAACTCGGTTAAAAAATCTCACAATCTCTCGGTGTTTATTTTCTAGTAAAAATATTGAATATGTAGAATTTCATGGGTTTTCTGATGCAAGTAATCTTGCTTATGGAGCTTGTGTGTATATTAGAACCATGTACTCAGACAACTGGGTGTCTTGTAATTTATTGTCATCTAAATCGCGCGTAGCTCCAATCAAGACAATTACAATCCCCAAACTCGAACTTTGTGCCATGCTGTTATTATCAAAATTGATTAATAAAATGGTGTCGATTTATAAAAATAAACTAATTCCTACCTCTGTCACACTTTGGACAGACTCGCAAATTGCATTATACTGGTGTAAAAGCCACTCAAGTCGATGGGCAGCATTTGTGTCGCATCGAGTGTCTGAAATTCAAGAACTTACTCATGACTATAAGTGGAATTATGTAAAATCAGCGGATAATCCCGCAGACATGCTGTCCCGTGGTCATTTGAACTCTGATGATTTAACTTTTGGTTTAACGGGCCCAAATATTTGCTCAATCCTAAATTTGAAGTGCGAAATGTAGAGAATTTTCCTTTCTCAGTTGACAATCCTCCTGAGGAAAGAAAAATATCTTTAATCGTCAATCAATTTTTAGAACATTTTTGGAATTCAATATTTACACGTTTCTCGTCATTTTCTCGATTGCATAGAACAATTGCATATGTGCTACGCTTTGTTCACAACGTCACTAATTCTCAAGCAAAACAACAGGCCCTTTGACTATTTCGGAGTTGGATTCCGCGCTCACTGTAATTATAAAAAAGGTTCAACAAGAACATTTTTCTCAACAAATCTTGGAACTTGACTCAAACAAAGTTCTATCTCACAAGCAACTTCGCTCATTAAAACCCTTTTTGGACAATCTTGGACTGCTGCGTGTGGGTGGTAGGTTGGAAAATGCAGAAATTTTGTTTGAACAAAAACATCCTCTTCTCCTGCCCTCTAAGGATCACGTTGTTTCTCTCTTATTGAAGTTTGAACATCTTCGATTATGCCACGCTGGTCCTCAGAATGTACTTTCCAATGTTCGATTACGGTATTGGCCACTAGACGGACTGCGTCACATAAAACGAATTATTCGGAATTGCACTATTTGTTTTCGATTTAATGCACAATCAGTGCAACAGATCATGGCTAATTTGCCAAAAGACAGAGTGACTACCACACGACCATTCCAAAAAGTCGGAGTCGATTTTGGTGGACCGTTCTTCATAAAGTCCTCCCATCTACGCAAGGCACCGGTAATGAAATGCTACATAGCTATATTCGTATGAATGGCGATTAAAGCAGTTCACATCGAGCTAGTGTCAAATCTGTCAACTGAGGCTTTTCTAGCCACTCTTAAAAGATTTATATCTCGAAGAGGCAATCCGTCGGTCATCTATAGTGATAATGCCACTAATTTTCTGGGTTCGAAAAATCAGTTAAAGGAACTATACGATTATTTCCGAAATACGGATGTGAACACTTCTATTCAAATTTACCTTTCTCAAAATGATACCAAATGGACGTTCATCCCCCCCAGATCCCCTCATTGGGGAGGACTCTGGGAAGCCGCAATATAAAGTGCCAAATACCACATCTCGCGTGTTGTGGGCACTACTCCACTCACTTTTGAAGAATTTGCCACCATATTAGCTCAAATTGAAGCTATTCTCAATTCTAGACCCCTCATTGCTCTCTCAAACGACCCTTCAGATTTTCAAACACTCACTCCTGGGCATTTTCTAATAGGAACTAGCCTCTTATCATACCCTGAAAAAGACATTTCCAACTCAGCAGAAGCCAAGTTGTCCTTTTGGCAGCGATGTTCAAAACTTCAGCAAAATTTTTGGAAAAAGTGGTCAGTTGATTATCTAAACCGGTTACAAAATCGACCAAAATGGATGACTGAGACTCGAAATTTGCAGCAAAATGATTTAGTCTTGCTGAAAGAAGAAAACTCTCCCCCCTCTGCATTGGCCAATGGCCAGGGTCTTGGAAACATTTGAAGGCGCCGATGGAAAAGTCAGAGTTGTCCGCCTAAAAACACAAGAGGGAGAATTCACTCGTTCCATAACAAAAGTGTGCCGTCTTCCACAGGCAGATTGTTAATTTCTCTTGCGAAAGAAAATGTAAAAATATTCCTTTATATATATTTGTTGTTTGTTTTGTTTATTTTATTAAAGTCCTCGCATTCCCGTTCTCTCAGTAACAAATTTATCTCGGACTTAATCCTAACTTGTTCAATAATCTCCGTTCTCTTACGCCGAATTATTAGTTAACTTCCTGATTTCAATCAGTTGTAAATTCATGTTAGATGTTCAGACTTACAATAATAATTTTTTTGCCAACACACTATTGCGGTGGGGGCAGTATGTTGCGAAACATCGCAACAACGCAATTATATATTTTTTTTGTAATAGATCAACTCTCTCAAAGTTAGTGAAAAAAAAACAAAAAGAAAAAATGTAACAAAGTTTTTTTTATATAATTTGTTGTAATAAATTAATTTTAATTACAACTGGTCCTTCGTATTTATTTATCATATTGAAAGTTCGAAGAAGTAGTTGACGCAAACGGGGAGCCTTAACTATCGAAGGAAGCATTAATTTAAAGGCACCGTTTTCGCGCAGTAGATATGTAATTAAAAATTATTATTAATTTTATTAAATAAATAAATAAAAAGTTTACCTCGAGTAGGATTTGAACCTACCACCTGTACTTTGCTAGAGCACTCTAGCAAGGTACAGGTCGTAGGTTCAAATCCTACTCGAGGTAAACTTTTTATTTATGTATTTAATAAAATTAATAATAATTCTTGATTATATCATTGTCTATTTTCAATATTGCTGATTTCATACTCAAAATGTATAATTTATTCTGTAAATTTAATTTTAATGTCAAGAGTATTTGCGCGCTTCGATGCTCTACCCTACATAATCCTCTTCAAGTTCATTGTGGTATGTAATTTGTAACGAAATCAAATTTTAGGAAATAAGAATAGGGTAATTGAAATGCAATCAGCAGCATTCATTTGGCTCACATAACTCAAAATTACATTAAATAATGGATATGGTTAAAAAAAATACAAATAAGGTGTCAACTTTTATTTTAGTAAATTTTATAATTTAAAATTGTATTAGTAGTAAAACATAGTATAAGAAACAGCATATCAAAAGATTAGAAAAAGGAAGAAAAGGATTCAAGAGATGGTAAACGGAAATCGGTTTTTTGAACGGGAGTGAGAAAGAGGAAGTAAAAATTAAAAAAATGGTTTAGGTGGCAAGGAGATTTTTTTTGGGAATAAGAAAATGTCAGATTATGAAAAAAAAAATCGGTAAGAAAAAAAGTATACAGAGAAAAAAGTGTGGAGAGAAAAGAAGGACGGTCTATTCAGAACCATGAAAAAGGAACTTCCCTGAATTGAGCTCGAAAATTTCGAGAAGAAAAATGGAAAATATGGATGTTGAAGTCACAAATAAGTGTGGACTCAGAAAAAAAGTTAAACTGAGATTCGAAGAGAAGAGAAAGTGTGTAATATTGTTTAATAGTAACAAAATTGGAAACTTTTGGAACAAAAAAAAAATAATAAACTGGTATTTATTAACTATTATTTGTGCGTTACTTCAATAAATGAACTTAAAATTATGTTTCATAGTAGTTTGTAGTTTAGATTGTATATTGTTGAAAAATTTTCAACCTCACAATAATACACTATTGTTTTTTTTTACTTATTCCGTTTGAATTTTTTGTGAGATTGAAATTTCATCTTTTTTTATATTTTTTTAGTTTTAAGGATTTGATTTAACGTAATTTGTGGCGCCTATATACAAAAAACCTGATGTATGCAACACATGACCTCACAATACAATTTTTTTTTTTGCTACTAAAAATTTTGTACAGTTTTTTCATAACATTAAATTGTTAAATTGTTTCATTAAAAAAATCCTAATACTTCGACAGAAACAATTAAATATGAGGATCAAGACACATTATCTTAAATTTAAGTTATTATTTAAATAATACCTATAAAGCTTGACGTAAAATGATCACGATCGAAAAAGTTGATCAGAGAAAGTAAATAATCACAATCACCCGGTATACATTTATTTAGTTCTTAAATTGAAAACGTGTAAATATATGCATAAAAGTAGAATTTTTATAAACATATAAATCCACATGTTTCTATCGATGCGGTTATCATTTTTACATTTATATACCGGGTGTCGAGACCATGTATCAGGCCCTCATTTTTGTATGTTTAATATTTTATTGAAATTTGAAGCATGTATGTAAGAAAGGCCTGTGGAATTTTTTACTAAATCAAAGTTTTAATATCACTTCCGGTTCGACCGGAAGTGTCCTTGACTTTCTTATTTCAGGTAGCACCCTGTATATTTTTTCCATAATATGATATGTCTTGACGTTCTGAGTATAACGATGTACGATAAGTCAATATTTAATTTCAAAATGGCGAAATATGAGCATTTTCGAAAATTTGGCCGTAAAAAATCAACGAATTTACAAAAAAAATATTTTAATCATGAAAACGTGAGAATGAATTGTCATTGACTTGAAAATGAACATACCAACCATTTATTATGTTTTAAAAGTTATTTTGAATGTCAATAATCTTTTTTCGTTTTTTTCATAATAAAATATGCCCTATTTCCTACGTTTAAATTAAACCCATATTTTTTCTTAAATAATTGCGTAGATTACTACTTATTCTTCAATGTTAGGAAAAAGCAAGACAAATCATAATATGGAAAAAATATACAGGAATTAAGAATTAAGAAAATCGAGGACCCTTCAGGTCGAACCGAAAGTGATATTAAAACTTTGATTTAGTCAAAAATTCCACAGGCCTTTCTTACATACGTGCTTCAAATTTCAATAAAATGCTATTAAACATATAAAAATGAGAGCCTGATACATAGTCTCTTTGACACCCGGTATAGTTAACGTTGTTACGAAAACAACAGTTGTTAACTATATTTAAGGGCGACTTTTGAGGGGTATTGTTGCGTGGAGTTTGTTGTTGGTGGAGTTCTAGAGGGAGTGTTTTGGAAGTGTTTGTAGGAATTGGTGAAATATTAAATAAACGATCAAGGTAAATGTTTCAATCTAAATTATTGTGACCACATCTACAAAAAATCTACTGGTATATTAGAACAATTTCCATCATTATAATTGTTTATTATTAATTTTAATTTCTTTATAAAATTGTGTATGTTTTCTACAATAATTTTTTGAATATTTATTGTTTCAAAATAAAGTATTTATATTTCCTCCTTCAAGCATTTAAATATATTTATTGTAAGTATGAATTTTAAGATGTTAGAATATAATTCCTAAATGACATAAATTCTGCGTAGTAATAAAAAAAGTAATAGAATTCTGACATTTTAAAATTTATCATAAAGTTTTTTTCTCAAAAATTATCTCAAATGGCTAGAAATGGCTCAAAACGTGTAAAAATGAAAAAAAAATTCGAAAATTTTTGACCAAAAGGCCAAATTTCTTTTTCAAAAATCGTTTGAAAGGGCCAGAAATGCCTCAACACGTCTAATAAGATAAGATAAAAAAACCTAGTACATTATGCGTCTTGAACCCGAGACGACGGGACATCAACCAAACGCGCTGCCACTGCGCTAAGAACAAATGAAAAACTTGCTAGATATTCAATTCTAGGATAGTTCACTTAGTTGCCTACTTAAATACGTGCCGGTTTGCTACGAAGAGCCGTTCGTATTTATACACCACATAATAGTCGAAATCTGGAATTCTAGCTTTTGACGCTCAAAAGTTCATCATTCCTTCTACTCATGGATCCGAACCTAGGTACCAAATTTCATAACGATCGGATTATCTTTGTGGACGCTATCGCGCTGGAACACATACAGACAGACAGACATTTAGAAACTTTCATGTTTGAACCTATTTTTTCTAACTTACGGCAAAGCAATTTTTAAGTGTGGTAGCTCATTTTAAAGAAAATTTAACCCTCTTCAATAATACGCTGGGATCTACTTTCTATTTTCTGTTTTGTTTCACAAATTCACAAAAACTAAAATGCTGCACTCGAAATTTCGACGACCGATTGCAATACGTCCCAATACTTTCGTATTTTGAGGTAAAAAATATAATATATCAATATCTATTATTTTCTGACAGTGTCAGTGTTGTGTCACAAGTTTGACGATTGTAAGTGGTATTTCCGTCAGATAGCATTTATTAAGTTGTTATACAATGCAATAGGAAAGTAACAACCACTCATTGACTTTGTGTTAAATGAATGTGTTTTACAAATATTTTCTAAATTTTTGCTGTTGCTGCAACATACATTAATGACTAAAATTAAGCATTGGGTAAAATAATATTTTCTTTTTTGATGTGATCTCGTTTTTATCGGTAAATTCTCTTATCGGGTATATCTGATAACTATTGATTATCAACTCCCATACACTCGAAAAAAATACTCCTGATTTATCTGCATTTTCAATTACGTATGTTCCTCACGTTATAAGGACTTTTTACCATCTAATGTAGTCATGATAATTTATACACTTTTAAATTTTATTATCTGAAATTAAGGGCAGCGCAATTTAACTTATCTGGAACCTCATGGAGAACATTACTATTATCAAGGTTTTTGTGATACATTTATCCCATCCATTTCATCGTTTTCATCTTGAACGGTTACATATTGTAATAGCTTATTAATAAGCAATTAAAACCGCCAATATCCCTGACGCTGTTTCATAATACTCATCTGATAGTAATTACGCTTTAAATACATACAGTGGATAATATACAAGCGTTTTATTTGCCACTACTATTATCACACATATATGGGTTATTCTTAAAATTAGTTGCTTCTTCGCACGAGGGTAGAAATACTACAAATGTCTTCTTTTCCGTTCCCAGAAGCTGCACCGCATTCATCTTTTTAAAATCATCCAGTTCTGGATTAGTGGTGCGTTTTTAATGCATAAAGAGCATCTTCAATATAGCGATGTACGCCTGTGTCTTCTTTAAGCTAGATTTTGCATCTATATTACATACAAGGTCTGTCTGTCTGTCTTATCAGAAATACCTCAATCAAAAAGGTTTATATAATTAAGTTAAGTACGCTGTCCGCTTATTAGAATACGGTCTTTTTACGGTGTTTTTATCGATAAGAGGAAGAGATACTACCACATAACACGGTTTCACATACAAGTTGCACCTCAGCATCAGCTGTAGAAATACTTCTGTCAAAAAAGGTTTTAGATTTATAAATGTACTTCTAGGAAAGGTATTAGTGTACTGTTATAGAAAACAAAAAGCGTACACTATGCATAAATCAGCCGGAAAAAAGTTTCCACGCAATCGTAATATTGTGAGCAACCATTTACGTTAAAGACTAACTGATTGATTGTCGCGATTAATGGAATGGAATGCAATTTCTAAAAACGGCTGTTTAGAATTACCAGACCTGTGACGCTGATAATGACTTCGAGAATGGAGTACTTCGCTGCAATTGTAGAGCTTGGTGATGAATATGAGTTGAGTGTCATCGATAAGATGAAGAACCTCTGAGCCAAACTTGAACGCCAGCAGAGACGGTTCATCGAAGGGAACGTCGCTCTGGAGCAGCACGAGATGCAGGTTCGTCGCCTTTAGGGAAGCAAAAGAAAAAGAGGAGTACAGGCCAAGGAGAGCACCAGCACCTCAAAAAAAATGAAGGGTCGACAACATAATGGTGAGAACGCTGTAATCGTAGCTAGAGCCAGCGAGGAAGGCGAAGAGGAATACCAGCCACCGCAGGCAGCACCGACTAGGTCGGTGGAGAAGGTTATGTCGGCAGCATCACGGAGCATAGGTGGGGTAAGGGTGCCGCTATTCTAGAACTGCTCCTCCAGGGAAAATTACCACCACCATCACCGCCGACCAGGTTGGTGGAGGAGGAGGTCATACCATCAACATCACGGAGTATGGTCCGCCGTAAGGGCATCTCTATTCTAGAGACGGCTCCTCAGACCACAACCGTCAGCACCGACCAAGTTGGTGGAGGAGGTCATACCATCAACATTACGGGACATAGGTGGTGGTAAGGGCGTCTCTATGCTAAAGACGCTTGTCCATGAATCACCCGCAGTTCCTCTAGATTTTAGTTACGGGAGGAGGAGGACCTGGACCTGATTCTCAGCAGGTTAACTTATATAAAATAAGTAAATAATTTTTCTGATTATGCCTTATACCCAAATGGTAAAGTGTCGAAGTTCTCAAGCCTTCGTTATTTATAGTAACTTGCTCTATACTATTTAGATTCGGGCCTACTTAACATTTTAACACTTGTCTCTAACTATTTTCCTGTCATTATATATAAAAAGAGATCCTTTACTATTGATAAGCACCATATCTTTCATCGATTAAAAGTTTATAACAAGAGAGTTCTTACAGTTTAAGGTAGTACCCGTCACTTTACACGTTAATTTAAGTGTTTTATTACTAGTTGAAAACACATTATAACTGTAGCTTTCGGTCCCCGCACTAACAAACTCGGCTATATAACTTCCTTCACCGTACGTCTGCAGCTTGTCGGTCATCTACCCAAGGAAATCTGCACAAGCTGGATTCCAGTCGTCGGGTTTCGCCACGAATATGACAGTGCCTGTATTAGAATACAAAACGCGACGGTCCAGTTTCTCCAGATAACTATATAGTTCCAAACGTGCATGGGCTGTCGCTATAGATACATTAACAGCTTTTAGAGCTTCGCCTTCACCCTCAGGTCTATCCCAATTTACAACTACCACATTAACATTAAACGGTGTAAGGATTGAACCTCCACCAAAGGATCCGTAAAAAATTTGAAAAAGTCCTTAGGCTCTGGTACAATACTGCTCTAGGTTCGCCAAACTTAGCCCAAAAAGAGTTTATCGTTAGTTTGGCCAAGTACCTTTAACCGGTATTTTTCTTAATGTTCTTTTCGTCTAGCTGAATTCCCTCTTTATCGTGATATTCCGTTATGTAGTTCTACTTCTGCGCTTCTGACGTGCAATGACTAGGTCATCCTGAACATTCTTGTTTGACTTTTAGGAAACTATCGATATAACCACCCTGTTTCGTGGCTTTATCATATGTGGTTACCTCATACTCCCAAAGATATCCAAAACCTTATAGTTTTTAACAATAGCCTTACGCATTTCGTCCTCTACCAACGTTCCTAGAAAACTGCGCACGGGTTCACCATATCCACGTTCCACTTCATTTAGCTCAGCACCACAAGCCCTACATAACACCAACATCAACGTGCCATGCATAGAGATAAAACAGGATGATAGAGATCAGAGGGCGGTAGTACTCAACATTTAACTAAACCCTGCACCGTATCCAATTAAATGTTATTACAATATAAACCTACGTGAATTTTCGGATGACCTACAGGATATTTACAGTATTTATTTACATAAGGGTATAACGAGCACACGTCATAGTACATGATTTTGCTAGCATTAGTGCGGACACCGTAAATAGCATCTCGTGGATTTAAGGGTTTGTCATTTTGACCGCTTAGAGTCTATATAAATGCATGGTTTGCAAGTATTAGTCTTTTAAAATCGAATTCACGCATTTCTACTGTATTATATCCACGCCGCTGTATTCTCGTTTTGGACAAACATTGATGTATTTACATTCAGGTTAGGGTCAATATTGGCCAGGTTTGGGAAACACTCCTCGCAATCGTGCCAATAGCATCCAAGAAACTCATAAACGTTATTTGATTCAGCGCAATAACCGTCAACCTTACCTTCTGGTGTTCTAAACGTCCGCGCTATTCCGGCATGCTGTATGATCACTTGTTGTGAATGTTCCATCCAGCGTAACCACTGTATTACGACTTGTGACTGTTTGTGGACACGCCCGTAACCACCTTTAGGAATGAGACCGATTGTGTTCTTTTTAAGGAACAGCTTACGAAACACTTTATTACAGGCACTGCCAATTGTGATTGAATCCTCAAACGGATCGACTTTATTTTGGGTCGTGAAGGTCGATCATAAACTAATGCAACCTTTAACGAGAATCTTAACGTCCATCAGACAATACTTCACTCTTCACTCATTTTAAAAGCACAATTACTTTGGGTCTCAGCCGCGTGCCAATCTAAAAGTTTTTACCGCTCTTTCGCCGACATCTGATCTACACAATAATATTCAAGTGTAGGCAAAGGAGTCTCATAATTCTGATTTGCGGATGTGTTGAAGAGAAAATTGAAAGTTTTCGAGAGTGGTGATGGAATGAAATTAAGGGAGTCAATAAACCTGATATCGTCGCATTGAATGGAGATTAGTTTTGGACCGTTGGAGGATGACTTTGGATCTCCATCGGTTACTATTAGCTAAAATGCATTTAAGTACAAAATAACCATCGTACCCCTTCATGTTATGTGCAATGCATGCAACTTTAAATTGTCGCGCTTTCTCGGCTAGATATGACAGAAACGATTTAACAGGATCTTCCCTGAAATGTGCACTCTTTCGCTACACATCGGACATCGCTCATCCAAATTGTAAGTGTATTGGATACAAACAGAGCAAACATTCGCGGCTACACATAGATTGGGCTCATGCAGAAATCTATCACTCGCCCCCTCACACACTTTCTCTTGCATGCATTCCAAATCGTAAAAGATAGATATAGATGCTTTTCCTTCACCGTTGTCACATCGAGCCTTATTAATGAGCATATAGCAAAGATTTCCAATAGGTTTTTGGTCCTTGCACGTGGGACAACGACTGTAACCGCATCTATGTTTACCCTTTACTTCAATTGTTTTGAGACACTTTAAACATCTACGCAATTTTTCACATAGTTCACTGTCCTTGTAGTTTTAAGACATTCAGACCCGTAAAAACTTTCTTGCAATCATTGCATACAATTTTCGAGTTTTGAATGGAACATGACGGCATTTGATGGCAACCAGAACACTGATAAAAACATTTCACATACCGTTTTTTTGTCATTACAACGTTTTTTGCACTGTTCGCAGTAATAAATGTAGGTAAAGTGAGACTGGTAATGACGTAGTGTTCGTCTTCTAGTAACGAATTTAAAACAACTCTACCCTGTTCCCTAGTACCCTCAAAGTAAACCGAGTCACCTATTCGCGAGTTATAAACTACAATGGTATATGAAATTAAATGATTTTGAAATTATTGAATATGCTCGTAACTACCACCCTGATTAAGGTCTACACCACTGTTTTGGCAAAGTTGCACAGCCCGCGTTTGTAGTAAGGGGTAACCTATTTCCATGTTATGACGCATTGTATCGTTACTTCTAAACGCTATGCTAAGATAGGGCTTGAGCTAAACAATTGTTTTCGTTGATTGTTGTCGGTACAATAATAATACCATGTTTTTTAGCCTTACCAAAGTCCGCAAGTTTTATCCCTAGTTTTTGCGTCCGTAACCAACAGGTACAGTCACTCTATCCACATTTAAAACTAACAAGTTCCTCGAGAAAAAGCTAGCATTGCTCTGCTTACCTTTTCCAGTAGTGATATTATCACTCTCACCAACAACTGGTCAACTCTTCTAAATGATAGGCCAATTGGTTTGTCTGGGTAATTTGGGTTCCTTAATGTGATACCCACACGGTCTGACGGAGCCGCATTCTCCACAAGGTATCTATATAATTCCTCGAATGCATTCTGTAAAAAATATGTGTTAGATAAGTAACATTTAGGAAATGGTATATTTTTACCTGCAGACAGGTTAAGGGATTATCCTCGCATGTCTCGTCATTAAAGGTAAATCTCAGCGACTTACATGTGGTGTTAAGTTTTCTTATAAATTTAGTGTTTGATAATTAAAAACTTAAAAACAAAACAGTTATATACTTACACTCCACCAACTCACCGCACAACTTACACAAAATCATCGTACTCTTGCAGCGAATCGATATTATTATTTTCAAGCACTACCTTATAATTAATCGTATATATAATTTTCCATAACGAAACAACCCCAAAATCTGATTAGCTGTTAAAAGTTCCATAACGATGATAACGTAATGCTCTTCAGAACAGAACTAAATTAACTAAACTCAGATGTACGTATTTACAGTGTTTTCCCCAAGGTCGAATTATGTAATTGAAAATTCACAAGCCCGATTCCAAGATCAGATTCATGGCTAACTTCAGGACCATTGAAGGTGACTTTTCTCCAGGTAAAATCAATTAAAGCATGTTATTGCCATAAGAAAACTAATTATGCAACTGAATTACCCTTTTTAATGACTATGAAGTGAAATAATTTAAACTATGTATAAATGAATTTTCGTATAGGTAAAAGATCCCAATTTGTAGATGGGAATTAAAAGAAATGTATTAATAATTTTAAGAACAAATATGCAGTCTCTTTTATAATAAACTCATTACGAAAAATAAAATTACGCTGTAAAACAAAAACAGAATGATATGTAAACTTCATGTTAGATAGACATAAACACTTTGTAAAATCTTAAAATTTCAAAACCACCACCACTTCTATAGGATATCAATAATGGAGTTTAGTATTTTCATTTATGTTTAATTTTGTTTGCCTTACCATGCATAACTTACATATTAACTTAAAAACGCCAAAGTCGACCGCTTCTATAAAAAAATCAATAATGCACAGTAATTTCAAAATTGCATAGAACATAATAGATACGTTTAAGGTCTATGTCCAGGTTTTTATATTTTGAAATATCTGATAAAAATCAAAACTGGCGCTAATAATAAATATTAATAATAATAAACGCAGATTAAATAATATCTTTTTATTATTATGAAAAACACCTGTGATCATCTTTACGTTTTATCTACTATTTCTTCTCTCCTTATTAGAATAAAGAATACTAGGGGAGGGACTTTGACTAGTATTATATATATATATATATATATATATATATATATATATATATATATATATATATATATATATAGTTTACTAAAATTGAAAGGTTTTTAATCCTTCTGCGGAAAGTAGATATTACTTAAAGAAAATTTACTTTCTTTATGAAAGAAGCGTTTGGACGGCGTTAATTATTCGGGATATAGACAATTACAGAGATTTCTAGTGGTTCCACAGGACAAATCTGATTGAAACAGGGATTGGGATGATTATATAAACTGATGTTATGCCTGCAGGTCGGTCGTGTTAGTGCAATAAGGTGTTTTTAGTGAGGGATATCTAACTCAACGGGCCATACGCTCTATGGACTAGCTAGAAGGAATGCTAGATAGAACAGTCATACGCTTTTTGAACAATCACAGGTACAAGAACCACCTCTGAAGGCCTACGCCTTAGGGGATAATTCTCGTAGGAAACCTCAGTACTTTCAGGAATACTCCTAATAGCAAAGAGGTGGATTTGTGTACAGGATATATGTTTTCCGCGGGCCTACGCCGAAGTATCAGTATTGTATATGCATTTACAGGCAAGATCGATTTATAATCCACCAAAGGCAGAGAAGAAATCTTTCCAACTGGTCGGACTATTAGGGTAAAACAAATTATAGCTTACTCAGACGTACTGGCAGGTGATGGCAAACATAAGCGCAGCGGTTCAGTAGGACGCAAGGGACCTCATCGGTTAGATAGGCAGATGATTGCTTCAGGACGGCAGCGGAAAGATAGATATCTCGCGTCGCGGTTCTGCTTGTATAGTCCGCGGTCTGACGCGATTGGATGTTGACCTAATTCCGCGGTCGGACGGGATTGATCAAAGATGAAGTGAGATTCTGGTGGGAATTCTTGCGTTGAAATCTTAATTACGAAAGAAGGTGTAAAACTTAATTGTTATCTTACCTACATCGGAGCATTTTTCTACATCACAATTAAACAAAATAAATAATTAATTTGCGGATTTTTTGTTCAGATTTCTGGATCTTTACAAGTCTAGGATACGAACATTTGTGCTATCTTAATATTATAGGCCCTTATATTTAATATAACAGATAACTTTATCTGATTGTAATATTATTGTATTTTTATTACGTTTAAGGTCCAATGAACCACGGTGCTGACGAAAGCATAAGTTGTTCTTTGGAGGTTTTGCTTTACGCAATATGTTATCAATTTTTTATCTAACTTTATTCTCAGCATAAAAGGTAAGGATTTAATAAAATTCAAAATTTATAATTTAATCAAATTATAACGTCCAAAGTCCAAAGTTGCGAAAAACCTTAATTTTAACGCCGTGAAAGTATTCGCAGCTGAGTTTGTTTGTCAAAAGACGAATACATATCATGAAAAGAGTGCAGTATTTTTAAACGAAGTTTGTATTAACATGGGCGTATAACAGGGATCAGTGGTAGTTCCTACATTTTTTCTACTATAAATAAATGATCTTATTTCTTCAATTAGTATCTCGATCCATTCCTTTGCAAACGACGGCACTTGTTATTGCGCAGTTCATCTGTCTACTTATAATACTAATCCACCTTTCATCTCAAATCAATATAGAAAACCGCAAATGGCCATCAACGTATGTTCGAATGTGGAAGTCTGGTTAAATGTTACGGTAACAAAGCTCCGTGTTGCCTAGTGTTTGTCAAAAAAGGTAGATCATTTGCAGTTGTAAGTACGAATGGATTGTGTCTTAAGTTTCCCTGTATCTTCAAATCTATCAAAGATTGACGAGCTTTTGTTAGCTACTAAAACTTATCTCCGTGTTAGTGCTCCCTAATACGCTTTTGAGACCGTTGACCGTATTTAACCTTCCGTCGGGCGCAACTAATCTGTGAGATAAAGTCACGAGTTTTTTTTGCACCAATCAGAGAGATCGGAGGGGAATGGAGTGAGTCTCCTAGTAGCTTCCTGTCTCCCTCCCGCTTACAAAAGATCGTTTTCGGTTTTTCTCCAGTACTTCGCTGAGTGTCGTGAGGGGTGCATTAATCTCTCAGATGAATTGCTAATGGCTAATTGAGAACAATGGAGATGACGAGTCCGACATTGATACTGAAGAAAATTTAGAAGAAAGAGAAGAGGATTCTAATACTGACCAAGACGGTGAGAGATGGACAGAGAAAGAGGTGTTCCAAATGTCGTCAAATGAAAAAAATTCGCTATTCAAAATATAAATGTCTGAAATGTAATGTTGAAGTATTCTGTTTGGAGCACGCCAAGATGTTATGATTCAGTTTTTATAGTGTCTTAACCTAGCTCATGAATAACTTTTCATTGTTTTTATTTTTTTATTTTTATGATTATGTGGACTTCTTTTATAAAGTTAAAGTGAATTTTGAGTTATGTTTTTGAGAAAAGTTTTTTTTTTGGAACAATTTGATGATTTGTTCAAATTTGTAAATGAAAACTGCAAAGAAATATTAAAACGTTATCTGAAAGCATAAATAAACACAAATATAAGTGAAAAGTTAAGTTTGAAACGTTTTTCTTTACCTACACTCAAAAATTGCATTAATTGTATACATTAATCTGTCAGATGAATTGCGCCCGATCGTGTTAGGATTTGCATTGCGCCCGACGGAAGATCGCTTAGTTATCTTCTGACATACAGTCCCTTGGGCATAGAACAATCGTTTCAATTCTTTACTTTTGCTATCAGTATTATAATGATTACCATGCCGCTAAACTACGTTCCTTGATTCTATTTCGGGCCAACTTTACTATGGATACTTGATTCGCTCATTCTAATTATCAATATGCAGGTAAAACTTCAACTTGTTGTTCCAAACGGGCGCAATCGACGTTCTTCAACACGGCTTCTAAACTCTGGAATGACAGTCCTAGTTCCTGTTTGCCTCTCATTTATGATATGAAAAAATTTGTGGTAATTTAAAATCCCCTTCTACGTGCTCCTACGTGTTCCTAGCACGTTAGGCTAAACTTTGTTTGGGGCTAAAAAATTCTCTCAAGATTTGACGTGGTCTATTTCAAATGATATGATATTAGTCAAAATGTTCTTGTTATCGTCTTGTTTCGTCTTATAATAAAACACTGACATTTGAGTTTTTTTTTTTTAAATTAATAAAAAATGTCTATTCACAAAGCAATCTCGACAAGCCGGCATTTATTACTTAATGCAGACAAGCACCGTCCCACAAAAAAAATCGCCATTTTGCAGGTTTCATTTTTACAATATTGATATTTTCAGGCCTTGTTTTCCCATAAATGTCCTTCTTTTGTAAATAGCGCAATTCGTTTTTGCAACGAGCTTAAATGCACCGGTTGAATAAAATCGCCGTAAGTCCGGTCCTGGCCAAAATTGGTAGGTTTTATTTTATAGTAATAACAAGAACATTTTGACTAATATCATATCCAAAAATCATTAAAACTCATTAAACAAAAAAGTTATTAAAGTTAAAATTATATTCCATCTTAATTTGGCCCACAGTGTATAGAGATGCCCTAGTTATGCCCAAAAAGAGTCCAATGTGTTCTCACTATGTAATTTTCTCTTTATTCTTAGATCGTATTATAGAAGGTGCAAATTTTAGTTTAAAGTTATGACTTATTTTCATTTTGTTGCATTTATTCGTACTTTACAAAGGATATTTACCAATTTTAAGGAGGATTCTGTCGGTGCACTTATTTATATGGATGGATAAATGGGCAGTGTCAAGCCAGCACTCTGTGGAGTATTAGTAGCTTTTCCAAAATTCGTCCAAACATCCAAAAAGATATTTGATTTCAAATAGGTCAGAGTACTAAATTTATTGACGTGTTCATTACTCCACAGTTTATTTTCACAAGATTAAGATTGAACATGTACAAAAGCTAATCTAAGGTTTTTACTGAGCAAACTAGGAAAAGGTGTCAAGTTTGTTTCTAGTCGTTGTATAAAGTCTAATTTATTTTCCTTTGATTTAAGGTGAATCTAATCCAAGATGTTACTTCTGCGATTCCATATCAAACGCAGACTGCATACAACCGAGAGAGCACAAAATGAAGACAAACGAATGCACACCAGTGAATGTCCAAGAAATGAAGGTGGCAATTGATAAACTAGAAATCAATCAGCTTGCAGGTTACTTTGCCGTTGAAATAGACAGGAATGACCTTGCAGTTCCACTAAGTTGTGTAAAAACGGTCATAAAAGGTGAGTAATACCCATGCATGTTTATTGAATATAGTTTTAAGAATTAATTAAGAAACGGAAGCTTCGTTATAATGTATCTTACTCTAAAATAAGAATTACACTCACCTTTGATACTATGTAGGTAGCGGTAATTTAATCAATGATAAAAGTGTTGGCGCAGAATTAATTTCACTCGCCGCCTGTAAATTTTGTTTATACATTAGGCATAAATAGTTTCGAAATGTTAAGTACCTCTTGGTAAATTTCGGAAGTTGTTTACGTTTCATGCAAGATGGCGTGTCACTAAACCTCTGCTAGTTTATCATTCAATACATGCAAGCGAATTTATGTGTTCAATTAACATTTCTTTGTGTTAGTTATGCATAGTAAGTAACTTTAGGAGGGTTTCTCTTGGCGTGTCTTTATATATATTATAGGTTAGTACGTCACATTACTTTTACTACACGCAATCACATTGCATGTGGTCTGTTTGTATATCTTTAGTTATTATATCAGTAGTGCGTAACTATATCGCCTCAATTGCAGTGATTTAGGTTTTTTTTTAAGTTGATATTCTTTGGAAATTTTGCTGATAACTTTGTAAATAATCAACAAGTTGAAATGTGTTGCTCAACCTTTTAAGATTTGTGGCAAATTAAAGTAGATGGTTTTTCAAACGCATTAGCTAATGGATACGTAACCATGTAATATAATTTTAGCCATACTAAAACAAACTCAGTCATGAATGATCCATGAATAAAAATGTTATTTACATTTATGGTAAAAGAAGTACAGATATTTCAATACCTAATGACCCGTATAAAGCATTATCCGTTAA
The DNA here is from genome assembly GCA_036346205.1 of Vesta saturnalis. NCBI lineage: Eukaryota > Metazoa > Arthropoda > Insecta > Coleoptera > Lampyridae > Vesta > Vesta saturnalis. The sequence continues at coordinate 1,205,099 of JARFJB010000542.1, read as the reverse complement.
ATGTATATAAACACTACTACTTTTGCCTCGGTGATAGAATGGTTAAAGTGATTGTCTTTCACCCGAGCGCACGGGTTCCAACTTGGCGGAGGTAGCCGTTTTTCTAAAAGGGAGAAAAACCAAAGTAGTTTTTCTTCTCGGATATGAAATAAAACTGTATGTCCCGTGGCAATACGATGATTTACACGTTAAAGATCCCTTACTGAAGGTGTAATTCTTTTAGTAGGGCAAAATTATAATGACGGGTAGTGCTATTATCCATTAGTAGTTGATCCGCATAGAGATGCCTGACAATTCCGTTGTGTCTAGGTCTGGGCCCACTAATGCAGAAAAAAACTATTTCTAACGACCTACTAGACTTTTGCGTTCATAATTTGGTAACATCTTATAACACTACAACAATCGGTATTAGTAATAACAAAGTTGAATGAGCGAAACATAGCGTGAAAGTACGTGAAGTATCATGTAAATAAGGGCCTTGAGCCCCTCAAGGGATATTAGGATTCTTAAAATATACGGGATGGCAAAACCTCACTACGTTGTATGAGTAACTTTGTTGTTATAAAAGATACAAAGCTGGTTTAATTAGCAAAGTTGGGCAGAATTACATGAATATTTAGAACCCGGCAAAAAAATTGGCCATTGTTGCCAAGCTTCCCATTTTTTTGAGAAAAACTGAAAATCGTTACAATATTCTGTCAACGTTGGCTCGTTGTTTATTAAAAATACAATAAAATCTTAAAGAGGTTTTTAATAGATAACTTTAAGAGTATTTAGATGCACTACTAAAAAAAAATTTTAATTACTTAACCTTCACGCCATTCTCTTGCGGGGTAGGCAAAATAATCCCTGCCTCTTATTTATTTTTCATTCACAGTCATTCTACATGCTTTCCTATCTCCGCATACCCCCCTAGTTTCCGCAAGGTTCATGCATTGTCTCTGGCATGCTCTTTTATTTTTAAAATTCCTTATCTTTCTTTCCTTTGTCATATATTCAGCCAAGTTTTACGCGGCCTCACCCACACATATTTGCTTCGTTAATCTTGCGTTGTTCATTCTCTCAATGTGACAAAAACCAACGTCATGTACTACTTTTTATATCTATCCATCATCGTCTTTTCCTCGCCATACTCCTTCATTCTTTATCTTGTCCCTTCTCGTTACCACATGCGCTTTTCAGGAATCTCATACCAACGGCATTTAATTTTCTTTCGTGCTTTTTTTGACATACCCATGTCTGATGGGAAGAAAACGTCATTATATATTGCTCGTTTCGCAGCTAGGCTCATGCGTTCGCTTCTCATTATCATCCACACACCTCCAATCACTTTCCTTCCAACATTGACCCTTGGTCCAATCACGCCCTCCATTGTACCATCTGCAGTAAACATTCTACCCAGATGTACCAGCTCGACAATTTCATCTTGCGGGGTAAATACCTTTAGGTCCATGCTCTCACAGACTGTATCAAACTTACTCAGAGCGGTTTGTAGCTCATTCGCACTGTCACTTAATAAGACTGTGTCACCTGCATACACCAGAAGTCGTACATTTACGTCATCCACCATTACACCATTTGTATCGGTACATGCTTGTCTACCACATTTATCCATGTATACATTGAACAACCACGGTGACATCACACAGCCTTGTCGCACTCCTTGTTCAATATTAAAGTATTTACTCACACCTCCTCTCACCCTAACACATGTCCGACTACCGTTGTATACTGCCCTTATTGCATTTATTAGACGTTTATTTACGCAATGTTCATTTAATATTTCTTACAGCTTCTCCCTATTCACTCTTTCGTATGATTTCTCCAGATCTACAAACGCACAGTACAGCTTCCTTTTTACTCTTAAACACTTTTCGATCACCTGCTGGAGAGCAACCATTTGATGGACATGAATCCACCCTACATATCCTAAATCTTAGTTGGTGTAGTTTCTCGTACTCTATCAATCAGAATTCTTCCAAATACTTTACCAGGCACGCTGAGCAAACTTATTCCTCTGTAGTTCTCGCCATCGCTCTTGTTACCCTTACCCTTATACAGTGGTACAATAATCTCGCTTTTCCAATCCCTCAGCACTTTTCCATAAGACATAAGACGTACATTCAATAATTCACACAATCTTCGTATAAGCTTTGCGCCCCCATACTTTAGCATTTCACCAGTGATTTCATCTACTCCTGGTCCCTTGCGGTTTTTCAACCTCGCTACCGTTTTCTCTACCTCATTTATCCCATTGTCCTCAGTTTCATTCACCATTCCTTCTGCATTCTTCTTATTTAACCCTGCAGTCTTATTTTCCACACTACTGTACAGCTTTCCGAAATATTCTTGCCAGTATTTCCTCACTTCACAATCGTCCCATACTATTTCGTTGCTCGTATTCATCACCTCAAATTTTTTTAGTAACTGCTTTCTGAGGTACAACCCTAACTTACCTTTTTTTAAATTGAAACCATAAGCGAACATTAGCTTATTAAATTACTTTTCTTTTTTTATTTCAACAATATAAGGTTTTTATATCTAATTTTAATAATAACAAAGTTTCAAAAAGAGCAATAGAAATCTTTTCTTTCAAATTATTTATATGCGTTGGTTTTTCTTTGTACACCTTGTCTATTACTGTTCCCCACAAAAATAAATCTAACGGAGTAAGATCCGGTGATCTCGGCGCTAAAAAATTGCACCACGTGTTACAGTTGTATTTGGAAATCTGTTATTCAAGTAACTCATAACTCTAATCGAATTATGCGCTGGAGCTCCATCTTGCTGAAAATATTTCAGATTGGGAACTGTACATTATCCCGCATTTCTTCCAAATTGGTAATTAAAAACCTTTCGTACACTTCTGCGTTCAAATTTTTGTGTTAGAAATAAGGTCCCAAGATTTTTGTACCAAGAATTCCACACCAAACGTTTACAGAAAACACTTATTGATCCCGCCCTTCTACTGTGAGATGTGCATTTTCTACAGACCAAAACAGGTGGTTTTTTTTCTATTAAAAATTCCATTGTTAGATTTTGCTTCATCGATGAAAAGGGTTTTATACGAAAAATTTTGGTCTGTCAAAATTTCGAATAAACCAATTAGCATATTCTTTTCAGTTATATATAAAGTATTTCCTACGTGGTGGGGATATGGCTTTCGTATATTTCTTTAAAATTAATCTAGATTCTTCTTTAGAAACACCACACTCCATACCTATTTCCCTAATAGACGAAGCTTGTTTGAAATCTGAATATGACAAAACAATGGTTTCTGTTTCAACGTTAAAATTTTTTGGCGTATTCTTTGGTTTGGTAAAGGATCTATACATTTTTTAATTTTCTCCCATTTTACAAAAGATACACTTATTCGGTTGACGTCGTCCCATAGAAGCTCTGTCTGAATCACGTTCCCATGAATAGTAGTAAAACAGCGTGTTTCTTTCTTTAGTAGAATACATTTTAGAAACTCTTCTAAACGCACATATACAATAATTATCAAAGGAAAATAAACTTATTAAGATTGATATATTGCAATAATTAAACTTAATGATATTTGACAATGCGTTAGACTATCGTTTTTACTGGATTTACGGATGATCATTAAAATTAGATATACAGAACTTTATATTGTAGAAATCAGAAAAAATAAGGAATTTAATAAACTAACTTTCGCTTATGATTGCTATTTTAAAAAAGGTAAGTTAGAATTCAACTCAAAAAGCAGTGATTAAAACATTTTTTGAGTACTGAATCTAATTAATCTTAAGAGTATCTATTAAAAACCTCTTTAAGATTTTACTGTAGTTTTAATGACTAACAAGCGAACTTTGATTTAAAATTGTAACGATTTTCAGTTTTTCTCAAATAAATCGGAAACTTGGCAACAATGGTCAATTTTCTTGCCGGGTTCTAAATCTTCATGTAAAGCCCAACTTTGCTAATTTAACCAACTTTGCATCTCTTATAACAACAAAGTTACTCATATAACGTAGAGAAATTTTTGCTACCCTACATACTAGTTTATCCACACTCAAACCACAACGTATGTGATCCTAGTAATCATTTTCATTAAAAGACGTATTAAGATAGATTCGATCCTGCGTCCGCCGTGTGTCAGGCATCAATCCCTCCCGCTCCTCTCGTCGCTCTCGTCTTTCGTCTTTCTCGGCTCTCTCGTCCTTCTCGGCTCTCTCGTCCTTCTCGTCTCTCTCGTCCTTCTCGTCTCTCTCGTCTCTCTCGGCTCTCCCGTCTCTCCCGTATCTCCCGTCTGTCTCGTCTCTCTCGTCTCTCTCATCTCTCTCGTCTCTCTTGTCTCTCCCTTCTTTCCCGTCTCTCCCGTCTCACCCTTCTGCCCCGTCCGTCTCGACCCTCTCGTCTCTATCGTCTCTCTCTTCTCTCTCGTCTCTCTCTTCTGTTTCGTCTTTCTTCCCTATGGTTTCTCTCGTCTCTCTCTCTCGCCTCTGTCGTGTCTCCCGTCTCTCTCGTCATTTCGTCTTTCCTGTCTCTCCCGCTGCTCTCGTCGCTCTCAACTCTTTCGTCTCTCGTCTCTCTGGTCCCTCTCGTCTCTCTCGGCTCTCTCATCTCTCCCGTCTCTCCCGTCTCTCTCGCCTCTCTTGTCTCGCTCCTCTTTCGTTCCACGTTCTAGATTAGGTCAATACACTTACAGTATTAGGTTGGATCAATAAACGCGCTGTTTAGGTTAAGTCGATACTCGCGTGCGAGCATTGACCTTTTCTAAACCGTCCGTGTTTGCGTGTTTGCGTGGTTACGTGTTTGCATGTTTTCGAATTAGCGAGATTTCTTGTTTTCGCGTTTGCGTGTTTGCGTGGTTACGTGTTCGCATGTTGTCGAATTAGCGAGTTTTCGTGTTTGCGTGGTTGCGTGTTTACGCCTGTTTTTGTGACTGTGTCTGTGTTTGCGACTGTTTCTGTATCTGTATCTGTGGGGTGTGTCTGTGTCTGTGTCTATGTCTCTGACTGTACTTGTGCTTGTGCTTGTGCTTGTGCTTGTGCTTGTGCTTGTGCGTGTACTTGTGCTTGTGCTTGTCCTTGTGCTTGTGCTTGTGCTTGTGCTTGTGTTTGTGCTTATGCTTGTGCTTGTGCTTGTGGTTGTGGTTGTGCTATTGTTTGTGCTTGTGTCTGTGCCTGTGCTTGTGTGAGACTAAAGAATCGAGAGAAACGATAGAAAGGATAGAAACGAGAGAAGCGAGAGAAGCGAGAGAAGCGAGAGAAACGAAAGAAACGAGAGAAACGAGAGAATCGAGAGAAACGAGAGAAATCAGTGAAACGAGAAAAGCGGGAGAAACGAGAGAATCGAGAGAAACGAGAGAAATGAGTGAAACGAGAGAAACGGGAGAAACGTGCGTAACGAGAGAAACGAGAGAATCGAGAGAAACGAGACAAACGAGAGAAATGAGTGAAACGAGAGAAACGTGCGTAACGAGAGAAACGATAGAAACGAGAGAAACGAGAGAAACGAGAGAAATGAGAGAAACGAGAGGAACGAGAGAAACGATAGAAACGAGAGAAACGAGAGTAATGAGAGAAATGAGAGAAACGGGAGAAACGTGCGTAACGAGAGAAACGAGAGGAACGTGCGTAACGATAGAAACGAGAGCAACGAGAGAAGCGAGAAAAACGAGAGAAACGAGAGAAACGAAAGAAACGAGAGAAACGAGAGAAAAGAGAGAAACGAGAGGAACGAGAGGAACGTGAGAAACGAGAGAAGCGAGAGAAACCAGAGTAACGAGAGAAACGAACTTCTATTACAGAAAACATTCGCTAGTTTAAGAAGACATCACTGGATGACCTCACAAGCAAGCAAATCTGCTTTTAAAGATAAGCGTAATCTAATTAGTGAGTTTTGTCACGCGCTAAGAACTTGAACGTCATATTTCCAATTTCAAAAACTGTCCACCTTTCGATGATTATGAGATTGACTTAATAACATTTTTCTTTCGTGGTGCTTGAGATTGATTTAATTTGAATGGTAGCAATATTTAAACTCGGCCAGTTCTACTTTCATGAGGCCTAGATCAAATATCCTGTATTCTACTCCAGTCATCAAGGCTGTCAATACGTAGACATCTGCTTTTGCTTTTTATTTAAATTATAACTAAATTATATTGGAGGAATGGGTGTAAGCACTCGGCAATGTTCGGATAGGATCGGTTATCTTCGGGGTTTGAGGAGTGGGGGTATCCGAAACAGCCTTGGTTGAAAACCTCTCGTCGCAAAATTTTACCGTATATGACGAATTATAGTCCAAGAAGAAGACCGATGAAAATGTAATTAAATAAATAATGTAGTTTTTTAAATATATTTCAAACGCGAAGTTTTCCTTCAATTTTTTATTAATAGTATTATTTTCCGAATGGACGTTTATAAATCTAAAACCCTTTTTTGACAGAGGCATTTCCATTAAGAGAGGTATTTCCGCTGTCAGATCTTGTATGTAAAATAGAAGCCTAATTTCATGCTTAGTAGGGGAATTCTGTCCTAGCTTAAACACCAGATGATAAAATCTGCTATCACTTGTATATTCTACTTTTTATCGCGCTTATCTTTTAATATCAAAACCGGGATTTGTTTTGTGGAATGTAAACGTCGACAATTGAAAATGAATTTTGCTATATTTTACAATCTCAATGTAAAAATCATTTTAAAGTGTGTTGTAAATGAAAATCATTGTTATAAATTTATATAGGTAAGGTCACGCTAGCGATGCTATAGTTAATACAAAAAGACAGGTAGATGAGTAATTGCAATAAGTGTGAAAGAGATCATTAGATTTTTTCTATTCGAATCTAATTTCAAGTTTAGTTATACTTGCTATTGTATTGTATGAGTATTAGGTGGTTGAGCATTTTCAATAACGACTTTAGGATGTTCAGATTTGTTTATAAATCCCCTTTTTCACAGAGACATCTGATAAATAAAAAAGATTTTATAGTACTTTAGTTGTTTTAATTAATTAAGACTGCAACGTGGGATTCCAGCATGAAACCTGTTTTAGCTAGGGGTACAGATACAGATACAGAAAACGAGATACAAGTTTGATATTGTTGTGATTCAGAATTCCTATGCTGGTATCATATACTATTTCAAATTCCTCCACAGTTTCTCAAACAAAGTTTGTGTCAAATATGTGGCATAGTGTCAAGATTGAAGGTGAACATCAACTTGTTGTATCTTTCACGTGATTAATGGGTTTTCCCTGATATGTTAGAACTGTTCGCGGAAGTTTGCTTTTTTGTTATTGTGATTACATAACGGAGAAATTCAGTAGTCACGACCAATCTCTGGAAAACATTATTCCTAGAAATACACCACTAGATGTCGACACAAACAAATTCAAATTTTGCGCAAAAATATACCGCTAGGTGGAGCCGCCTCTATTACAGAAAACATTCATTAGTCCTGGACATACACCACTAGATAGCGACACAAACAAATTCAAATTTCGTGCTGAGTAGATTAGGTTCTGTACCTGACTAAAGCAGGTTTAGTTCTGAACTCGGCACCCAAAGGTCAACTTCAAGGCCGGGCCCAAAGTCAAATTACGTCGTCAGCGTGGGCGCCCTTGTGACGTCACAAAAAGTGAAAGTTGTGGTGTCTGCTTGCATGAAAGCGGCTGGTCTGCTTTTCGAATAACTACTGTTATATTATCTTAGTGAAATTAGGTGGCTGCGTGGGCTTAGAGGCCATTCCAGAACCTCTCTCTTTTTGAATAACCGTTAATTAGTATCCCTTGTCTTATTTACCTTGCCAAATAGATAAATAAAATTAATTTGTAGCCTTGTACTCGAATACACTAAAACAAAGTGTCTTTCGGCACGGGAACTTAGGGTATTTGAAAAGATAATGTAACAGTACAGGTAAAAAATTCACTCACACGTGAAAGGACTGAATTCAAAATATGCCAAGGTAAAACTCGTCCCTGACCTGTAGCGCTAGAATAAGGATTGAATTTTTCGTGGTAAAGTGCACGACAGCGTTCACGTATTTTTAATGAGATAAGGTTGTACGTATCGTCCGTTCCTTCATCTCTATCTGGAAATAAATGGTAGGACAATTTAAGCAAATCGATATTTTAAGTTGGAATGAGTGCTTGCGTCCAGCAGTCGTATATATCAATTGTTTAATGGAATTTTAACGTATTTTGAGCCTGAAGGTGGCTGATAGAAAGGCTAGGAGTGGTTACTGAATTTTTGTTTTATACAAAAGGAAATTTTATGTTTGAAATCGATTGCGAACTTCTCGTATTTAATCGTTAATGCTACTAAATTTACTTTTTATTCAAAGGGGACTGCTATATTGCTATATTTGAAATCGAGATTGAGGGGGTTTTCGTATTTAATCCTTTATGCTGGAATATTTTTACAGGAAATAAACGTTGTTTGAGATTACTTCGATCTCCGAATTTTGAAAATCTTGGTTGTGTTTGTGAAACAAATTATGCAGGGTGAATTTCTTACTTTGAGAAAAGTGTACGATGTGTTTAAGCCTTGGGAAGAGACTAGTTTACGTGAATAAATTATATTTTCACAACGACGGACTAGATAAAATTAGACGTTTTATGTACTCTGGTATTAAAGAATACTTGAAACTGGAATATTTTTTTAATTTAATCTTTAAAGTATTGTGTATTGTGATATAATGTGGGCTAGAACTCAGGACTTTGTAACGGGAAATTACGCTAAGACAGTTGTAATACTCACTTTTTTTTGTGTAATTTCTAATGGCTGAACTTGATGACAAGAAATAATTAACGGATTTTATTCTGGTTGATCGTTTCCCATGCAACACTGCATTTTGAAAGGTGTGTGTTTTGTGTGTAATTTGTAGGTAGCATTCACCAGTAGATCTGGGCAATCAGCTTGTTTGCGCTGTCTAATGGACACTGTGGTACCAGCAGAATTTACGCAAACAACTTGTCTGTACGACGGTGTAAGTAGATGACGGACTCCAGAAATTAAACTTCACCCGTGTCGTTTTCTACGAGTGCTTGTGTATGTGTTGTAAACAAAACTTACGTACAGGTGAAGGCGGATCTGAGAGACAATTGGTTAGGTGGACAGGAGGGTCGTAGAGTTCGCAAATACTGTCAAAAAACTCGTTCTCTGTAAGGCGTTTTCTGGCAAAGGCGAGGACGGTTTCTATTAATGGCGTTAAGTCACAGATTCTGACGTAGAAAACTTTCAACGTTTTCGCAATTACAGCGGAGGAGATAAATTTGATTATTCCAAAATTTAATATAAATTAGTTAATTATAAGACAACTAATTAAAAGAAATTAGGGAAGAACTTTGTCTCTTTACGGTATTGACACCATGTTTCTTCCAAACTGCTTTGTTGATTTAAAAAAATTCTAACATGGAATTAAAAAAAAATTGGAAATTCTATTTAATGATACATTAACACTCCACCCTGTGAGATTATTGTTAAATGTTACGTCGAAAAATGCATTATTCGTTGAACACATCATTTTTACCTAAAGTAGCACGATACAAGTTTTTAAGTTTTATTCTATCAGTAAAAAATATCTAATGATTTTCTTTTACAGTTCACGAGAAAGAAATAACCCTCAGAGGATGTCAACTAGCACCTAATAATAATATAGACCTCTGCAAAAAAATCATTGCTGAAAGAGAAGCCATTGTCAAGCACTGCAGTTTTTGTGACGAAAATGGTTGCAACTCAGCTTCTTTCGAGTCTATATCTGTAGCGTTATTTTTTTTACTTTTACCATTTTTTGCAATTATTTAGGCAAAAAAAACACTTATGAAAGACATTGATTGTGATTACTTGATGTATTAACAAACGCTGTTGTTTGCTATTCTATCATACTGTATTTAAGAAAAAAACATTGTGAACACCTTTTAAGATGTGCTTTGTGTGCAATTTACTAAAAATTGTGAAAAAAAGATTATAATGGCGTAGAAATGTGTGGGCCAATATCATTTTTTAATTTAATATCATCTACGCCGCCTTTCATATTTTATGTGCTTTAGGTATGTAACGTACCAAAGAATTGTATATGTTTTTTATTGTATACATGAAGCGATAGTTTTGTAGAAAAAATTACAATCACTTAAATTTATTATTTTTATAGAAGTAGTTATAAATGCATAACGAAACTATTAACCATGATTGCCTAAACAATATCCTTGGAGGTATTTGTAATTTCAAAAACGATACCTCTTTTAGGATGTTTATTAAATGTTTCTGTATGTTTGTTGTATAATTGTAATTGTAAAGTAAATTAATTACAATAAATTGGTAATAAATTGAAATATTTAATATTTGACCATCGAAACAATTTTGTTTTGCGCCATCGACCTATTTCTATCTTGATTACTAGTTCAAGTATGTTTGCAGATCTCATATCAGTTATTATTAAAATGGATAGAACAGCATACTAGTAATAATTCATAACCATTGTGTACATTGAATAACTTGATCAATTTTATATTGTATGTGTATTTTATTTTCGCTATACTCTGTTCCATTTTAGTTTGGTTTAGAGCAGAATGTGATAATTTTTTTGCAGTGGTATTCTCAATTGTCAAACTGACAAGAAGTCAATTTGATGCCGTGCTACCAGAAGCAATCCTACTGTGCTGTCTGATTAAATAACGCATATGAAAACAAAGTCCCATATTGAATGGATAATAATTTGTTAAGAATATACCACAAGTCATCGCGAAAGCTGCAAATTTTAAGGTGATATAAGGGGCATTTCACGTGAAGCGGATAACGAAAAAAAGTGAGGTTCGGAAATTCGTTAATATTGAGCATAACTATTTATACTTTTAGGGTATATGAACGTGTTTACATCGTTTTTTTTGTTTGAGGTTAGTTGTTAAGATAGGGGAACACGGGGAAGAATGGCATACCGGGGCACAACGGCAATCGTTTACACCCGTCATAAGAAATCAAAATAAAGCTGGCAACACCGATACGATCCTACTCTATCGTGTCATCACAAAAACTGGCGCGTAAATCATTTCAGTCAAGCAATAGTTCCAGACGTGTTGATTTTGTGTCTGTGTTTGTAATATTTTACGAAATTTGATGCTAATGTAAGTACTCAAATAACACTTTACACGTATTATTTTATATTTTTTGTTTTGTATATGATGTAACGGAATAATTTGTTAAATTATAACAGTGTGTAGTTTGAAAAAAATTCTTAAGTTAGGTTTGGGGCCAAATGGACCGGGGCAGAATGGACCAGGGTACCATTCCGCCCCAGAATAGGCCATTGCGCCCCAGTAATAGTTAGGAAAATCACCGTAATAATTTTATGTTCTGTTAGGTTGGGAAAATATAATAGTATAATAAATAATGTTTATTGGTTCCGCACATATGTAAGAAAAACGGAGCGCCAAACATGGGATATCAATACCATGGAGAATGCTGTTATTGCTGTTGTTAACAATGAGATGGGTTTAAAAAAAGCATCTCTACAATATTTGGTTCCTCGTTCTACGCTAAAAAGATATGTTCTAAAGAAAAAAATGGAAAATAATCTTTTAAAATTAACAAAACCAAAGGAAAATTTCAAAAGGTTTTTACTGTAGATCAGGAGCTGGAACTAAATTACTTAAAAACTATGGAGTCCAGATTATTTGGATTAACTTTAACTGACTTTCGACGAATGGCGTTTCAACTTGCCGAGGAAAATAAGTGTTGTCATAAGTTCAACGTCATCAATCAAATGGCTGGACCGGATTGGATGGAAAAATTTCTATCTAGACACCCAACATTAAGCTTACGAAAACGCTACATCCGGTGCTCGAGCCGTGGGGTTTAATCGCGTTTCAGTAGCCCTATTTTTTAAACTTCTAACTGAAACTGTAGATAAATACAAGTTAACAGGGGATCGTATCTACAATTGTGATGAGACTGGAATCCAAGTAAATCCAAAATGTCATTCAAAAATTCTTGCTCTAAAAGGAAAACGTCAGGTCGGAGCTCTTGCTTCTGAAGAGAGAGGGGAGACAGTAACAGCAGAAGTGTTTCTCTGCGGCAGGGTCATTCATGCCGCCTATGTTAATATTTCTCTCATTTGAGATAGGATTACCTCCTGGATCGATGGTGGAAGTAAGTGACTCGGGTTGGATTACAACAGAGTTATTTTTAATTTGGTTCAAGCAGTTTATACAATTCTCAAATGCAAACAAGGAAAATCACCAGGTTCTTCTCATTTTAGACGGCCATTCGACGCACACAAAGAGTCTTGCTTTGATTAATATGGCTCGTGAAAATGGTATAGTACTTTTATGCCTACGTCCCCACTGTTCGCATAAATTGCAACCCCTAGACGTCAGTTCCATGAAACCACTAAGCACATACTATAAACACGAAACACGAAAATGGTTGAGAACTAATCCTTCTAAGGTTATTACGTTACAACAGATTTCAACAATTTTTGGAGCTGCCTACCTAGAAGCAGCAAGCATGGAAACTGCCATTAATGGTTTTCGCAAAACCGGAATATGGCCCGTTGATAAATTTGTGTTTAAGGATTGTGACTATATGCCGTCTGCAACGTCTGATATAACTCCAGTTCACGTTACAGCTGAAAGTGAGAAGACAAATACGTTGCCTGACAATATTGATAATTTATTGAATGACCAACCCCATTGTTCAAGTGATCAACCTCATTGTTCAAGTGCTAAAGTCCAATGTCCCGGTGATGCTCCGAATTCTGAAAATGGCCAAATAATTATTGAGGTACCCTTTAATAATATTGAAGATGCCAAAAATAGTAGTTTTAATTGCAAGTCTCCTACAGATATTATGCCTGTTCTAAAGATTGCTCAGACCGCGAAAAGAATTTCTAGGAAAAGAGGCAAAACGGCGATTCTCTCCTCAACTCCATATAAGGAGGAATTAGAGGTTACCATTACCATACAAGAGTTAATGAAAAGAAAACAAATTCAAAGAAGAATCGAGAGTAACCCAACCGAAAGGGGATCTACACACCTAGCCCTACAAAAAAAGAAGATAAAACTAGATGCAACTGGAAAAAATAATAAAGTTGATCAAAAAAAAAGTTGATCAAAAAAAAAGTTGACATAAAAGAAAATTTCTCGACAGACAGTGAGACTGAATGTCTTTCCTGCAACGAATTTTACTCTAAATCAACAGAAGGTTCTATAGCATGTTCCATTTGTAAAAATTGGGCCCAAAATTCTTGTGCAGGTGTTGAAAGTGATGACGATGACATTTTCCTTATCTGCGACTTATGCAAATAAGGCTAAGCTTACGAAATATGGCTTAATATGTTTTTATCTTTTTAGTTTTGATATTAAAGTTGTGTATTTAAGCTTTGGTTTTTTTAAATACAATACGAATATATGGGTTAATATTACTTTTTGGATAAACCCTTCTGCCTCTCAAAGGTGCCATTCTGTCCCAACGTAGGGGCAGAACGGTCATTTTGACATTTTTTCTTTGACATGCGCTAAAAATTCTAAACCTTTTTTTTTATTTTTAAACTTCTCCAATTTGATAATTAAACATAGAAGAATGTTTTGTGTTTAATTGGGACCCAAAATTTAAATGGCTCTGGCACGGAAGATATTCTAAACGTTAGGTATGCCATTCTGCCCCGTGTTCCCCTATGGGATTCTATAGAATTTACCTGATTGAAGGAAGGGTTTCTTTGAAATTTTATTTTCATATTGAAGTTAATTATAATAAAATAATGAATGTAATGTTTTTATGGGAAATTTACTGCTTTTTTTGATTTTCCAATCAGATTTCAAATTTTAATTTTTTTTCTAGTGTTAAATCGGAAGTCAATATTTCAAATATTTTCTTTAACAACTTCGACCATTTTAATTTTAATTTTTTTCACGGCAAAATAAAACTTAACATTTATAAACTTTACCGTATAAATTACACAATGGGATCTAAATTAGTTTAAGAGACAAATTAATTAGAGTACGTTATATTTCAATAATATTGATTATGTATTATTGTGTTGCCTATTTGTGTCATAAATAATAAATCATATTTAATACCTACATTTAAAATAAAATAAAGTAATTTGAACAAAAGTATGTATAGAAAGCAATATCAAAATAGAACATCATTTTACGCGATTTTGTCTCATATTGTACAAATAATACCGCCATCTCTTAGTTGCGAAAAGAATCACTTCATCAAAACGAATACAGGTATCGAAAAACATTATTGCGGGTCTGCCTTTTAATAAGCTAGAAGGAAATCCAATACGCATTATATGAGTATGAGAGTTTGCGTGTTTTCGTGTTTGTATGTTTTCGCATTTGCGTGTTTTCATGTTAGCGTGTTTTCGTGTTAGCATGTTCTCGTTCGTGTGTTTTCGTGTTAGCGTGGTTTCGTTTGTGTGTTTTCGTGTTTGCGTGTTTCTGCGTTAGCGTGTTCTTTTGTTTGTGTTTTCGTGTTTGCGTGTTTTCGTTTTTGTATCTTTTTGCGTTTGCATGTTTTCGTGTTAGTGTGTTTTCGTGTCTGTATGTTTTTGCGTTTGCGTGTTTTCGTGTTTTCGTTTGCTCCTCGTGCTAAAACAATGATAGTCGATTGTATGTAGTTGTAGGCAATATTGTGTTGACTAAAACCCATAATTGGAAACGCTGCTTGCTATGTCCAGTCCGTGGAGCTATGTTTAATTAGCTTTTTGACAGATGTATTTATGATAAGGTCAGATTTGCATGTAAAATAATATAGAGGTGAAACTAACTAGCTAATGTGTTTTGCTTCTACACGCATCACAATATTGAAGATTCTGTTTATGTATTAGAAAGCGTACTAAAGTCTCGAAACAGAATGCAGATAAAATTGAAATAAATGAATACGCTACAGTTTCTGAGAACGAACTGAAAGATTTGAAGAGTGAGTTGCATTTCCAGAGCCGTGCTGAAACCAGTTAATTTAGGGATAACCTCATGTCCCCGTAATAATAGTGTCTGATAAAACTGTTAGGGGTTATTAGCTGCTTTATAGGTTGTTACAATATAATAGTTCAAGGTGAAGACGATGAGGTGAATATCTCAAAATCTCGATGATGGTGATGCTCTCTATGAAATTTCAAATAAGTTAGCTTACGTCACCCTTATTTCAGATTAGAAATTTTAAATCGTTTAGTTAACATTACTATTAATCTCAACTGGTAAAAATCCATATAACGTGAAGTACATGTGTGTGTGTGTGTGTGTGTGTGTGTGTGTGAGTGTGTATGTGTGAGTGTGTGTGTGTGTGTGTGTGTGTGTGTGTGTGTGTGTGTGTGTGTGTGTGGGTGTGTGTGTGTGTATGTGCGCGTGCGTGTGCGCGTGCGCGTGCGCGTGTGCGTGTGCGCGTTTGTGCGTGCGCGCGTTTGTGCGTGTTTGTGCGTGTTTGTGCGTGTTTGTGCGTGTTTGTGCGTGTTTGTGCGTGTTTGTGCGTGTTTGTGCGTGTTCGTGCGTGTTCGTGCGTGTTCGTGCGTGTTCGTGCGTGTTCGTGCGTGTTCGTGCGTGTTCGTGCGTGTTCGTGCGTGTTCGTGCGTGTTCGTGCGTGTTCGTGCGTGTTCGCGCGTGTTCGTGCGTGTTCGTGCGTGTTCGTGCGTGTTCGTGCGTGTTCGTGCGTGTTCGTGCGTGTTCGTGCGTGTTCGTGCGTGTTCGTGCGTGTCCGTGCGTGTCCGTGCGTGTTCGTGCGTGTTCGTGCGTGTTCGTGCGCGTTCGTGCGCGCTCGTGCGTGTTGGTGCGCGTTCGTGCGCGTTCGTGCGTGTTCGTGCGTGTTCGTGCGTGTTCGTGCGTGTTCGTGCGTTTGTGCGTGCGTGCGTGCGTGCGTCTGTGTGTGTGTGTGTGGGCGCGCGCGCGTATGTGTGTGTGTGTGTTAGCAAAATTTTTATATTTGTAAGTGTTTTGAATGTAAATTTTATAAGTACAACATAATTGCTAAATAAGTGTAGCAGTAATCAGGTTTTGTGTATTACTTTCTAAATTAGTTAATGATCGGAATGTAATAACCAGTTTATATCCAACCATTCACAAAGCGTGTTTAGTGAGAACTACATGTGGACACGTTTTATAAAAAATATTTCGGTTCAACATGAAGGAAAGACGCTTCTAACGGTAAACGTATTATTTTTAATATATATGTATGTATTATATATATATATATATATATATATATATATATATATATATATATATATATATATATATATATATATTTTTTACTTGATATTGCTAACAAAAATGTCGATAAAGGTTTTTAAAATGTATTATTACTCTTATAGGATAACGTCATAAGATCAGCTCTACAAATACTTGGTACGTATTCGTGGATATTAAACCTGTAGTTATTGTTAATTCGCGTATAATAATAAAACCATTAAAACCTTTTGTCTTTTATTTCCATTATATCAGTTTGATATTCTTAAAAACATGTTAAATTAATTTAATTCTATGTTATATGTAAGTAATTATTCCTTTCCAGTCTTCTTAATGGGGTTTTTATAACAGATAACGAACACGTTTCTATGAAACAATTTTGTGTGTATGTAATTGAACATGCAAATAAATCAGATATAATTTTCCGACTGTATGGGTGGTGCCTGTTTAGAAAAAGAGAATCTGCCTATACATAAAGCATCATTGCATTAGGGTAGAAATTATTTATTATTTCACGTCATATTTAATTATTCTTTAATGTATTCAGTTTTGAACTGTAATGTGGTTTCGAAACGTGCATAATTTCGGTTGATTGATTGAGATTAATCTGTTGATTTGTCGCGTGATTGATTGTGTGTTGTGTGTTGTGTGGTGTGTGCGTGTGCGTGTGTGCGTGTGGTGTGTGGTGGTGCGTGCGTGCGCGTGTGCGCGTGTCGTGCGTGCGTGTCGTGTGTGCGTGTGTGTGTGTGTGTGCGTGTGTGTGTGTGTGTTTGTGTGTGTGTGTGTGTGTGTGTGTGAGAAAGAACCGAATGTTTTTAAAAGGACGGAGGTGAAAGTATTTTCGAGGTGGGTTTTGAAGAGGTCGACTTTTTCCTGGTTTGTGGATAAAAGATTCCTTGCAGGTTTTTGAAATCAGATTTGGAAGTGGCCATTTGACCAGTCTATTAAACTTACGCCAGAACAGTTTGCCGTTACATAAATCTAGTTTGTAGGTAATCTGTATCCATCTATTTTGAGTGATTGTATTGGTTTCTCTGCGGATTTTAACATTGAGGCGGTTATGTATTGTCTTGTGAGCCGGCTCCCTGGATGTTAGAAATTGGTGGTAAATACGCCCATTTTATTTGATCCAGTTCATATTGACTGACGCAACCACCTCCGTAGTAACGGAGCTTAAGTCGTGAACGGCTTTATCTACATCCTGTGGGGAGAGATCATTGTTTGAAAGGTGGTTAGAGATGTGCTATTGGAACACATTCAATTTGCTCTGGAGAAATCCCTCATGAGCGTGTACGTTGGAGGTGGTGGAGAAGTACGTGCAAATGAGGTTTTCACGAGAAGGCGTAAATGGTGTGATGTTATTGCTGTTTTTAGATAGCATTCGTGTTTGAATTGGTTAAATAGTGGCTCAGAACAGATACTATTGGTGCACCGGTGTAGTCAAAGTAGGTAGATAGAGTCGTGGATTTGAAGGATGGGAAGTCTGAGGAGTAACAAGACAGGGTTTTTCCGTTGGGATTGATGTGTACGTGTTTTGTCAAATTGAGTATGTCGGGCGTTGAATTCTCCCAAAATTACTGCGTTTGGGAGACGAACAACGAATTCTAGAAAATCTGTTAAGCTGGTTTCGAATGGAGAATTGTAATAAGAGAAGAATACTATTGGTTGTGAGAAATAGACTGTGGCTGCTATGAATTCGTAGCGTTGGAGATGTTGGAGAAGTTCCAAATGGGTTTAGGGAAATGAGTTGTTGATTAATAGAATGGTGGCTCGGGTTCCCTGTAGGTTGCTGTTTCTAAGATAGTATGGTAGTTGGTAAAGCGGCCAGCACACTTATCCGACTGTTTGGTTTCGGTTGTGGAGAGTATTTGTATTTCCTCAGATGTGAAGAGGTTTTTAAGAAGGATGCGTTTCATACCTACACCCATTGTACGTACGTTTTAAAGAATTTGGGGAATAGTAATTGGATTTATGCGATGACGGAGCAATCTATACGTATATAGGTACCCGAAACGATGCGGTCGTCCCTCTTTAGGAACAGAATTTGGTATGGATATCAAGGATCTTAATGATATCTTTCCTACGGTCCGGAAAGAGACCAAACAGGGATAAAGTAAGGGTGCGGATATATTGGGTTATAGTAAAGAATTGTGTGTTAGCAGGAATGTCGAATTGTGAACATGATGGTATTCGAGGTGCAGGGACAAGATGAGCAGTTTGAGAGAGAGTTAAGTGTGGTTCATGACGTTTGGGACAATCACAGCAGCGAGGACCGCTGCAATCGTATTTAGGAGCAGGACAGGATCTGGATCTATGTGAACCGCCATATAGAGAATATATAATGCTTTCGCAATGTATACTACCTGCGTGCAGGTAGAAGAGTATTTTGGAAGTGGTTGTGAGATATGAAATGGTTCGCACGGGTAGCGTCGTCTGAACACCATGTGCGAGCAGGTATTCAGGGGTGAGAGGGACTGATTTGGTGCATTAGAGATGATGGTAAGCTGCTAACTTTCGATATTATTCGGATTGCTCGGGTTACTTTGTGAAGTGATATGGAGTCCAGGATTTCCTCCGGCATAATGTGGCGGACCACGTAGCTGATAAGGCAGGAGTAGGAAGAAACTTTAGGAGGGGGTTGAGGAGATCGGGAGCCTGACAGTTGAGTGAAGGTTATGGAAGAGGCACCGAAATAATTCTGAATGGATTTAGAGAAATCAGGTGGGACAGGAGCAGAAGTTTCTATTCAGAACTGGATGAGGGGTGTTGGAGATTATCCGGGTTGTAATGGGTTTTTGTGTAGGAATTGAAGGGGGTTGACGGGAGTGGAATGGCACGTAGGAATGGGTAGAGGTGGTAGAATGATCAGACGCAACGGGTTGCGATCTAGGTCCGGGTGGGACTGTCATGGACGCGTTTACTAGAGGTTTACTACTGGTTGACTGGGGAGGAGGGTTGTAGCATCCTGATGTATTCCCGTCTGTGGCCACCATGTTTTATTACGGTGCGGGTTAGTAGGGTTGAGTAGATAAGGGTTGAAAGATAAAGGAGGTTGAACGAGTGGGTCCACACCGAGGTCCAGCCTCACACCTTGATGGAAAAAGGCTTGGAGTTGGAAACCAAATAGGAAAGGGGGGTAATGTTACTTTAAATTAAAATTATATTATATAGATTATAATTTTGTAAAACAATCCATTACGCATTTGTAGCAGGAGAAAACTCGCTTATCCACTGCTCACACTGTTCATCGTTGTCTGGAGAATTTAGTTTTGTCCGCAAAACTACGTCATATTCACCCACCTTCTTACTGACACAACATAAATTTACACGTAGTATCAAACTTTTTGGTTCTCTTCCATAACGCGAGAGTCAACAGAAACAATAGAAATAACGAGAAATATTACAAAATTATTACCCCACATGTAACCCCAATAAATCTCAAAAAATGACAGCAACAATGAAATAGGTTGCAGCACGTATTATATATTGTTTGTAGAATGGATGGTTGCATAGAAGATCGCATAGTGTGTACGTTAGTCTAATAACAAACATGACGTCGCTCGGATATAATGTAACAAGTCCTCTAGGATTATTGCTCCATATAGCGGTAATCACATAGGAAACGTAAAAATGCCACCCGGTTACCAACTTCATTTTCAACCTTATCTGACAAAGTACTCGAGAATGTGACAACAAATTAAACCTTAGTATTATTCTATTTTCGCGAATCTACATAATGAATGTAAATATTAATAAAACAACAACGTACAAAAATGTATCTTGCTATCAGATAATGGACAGATCTATAACAACAGATCACCAGTATTAGCACAGTACAAGTACTATTGAATTCTACACTTATAAGTTAACAACTATGGTGTGGGTGATTATGTTATTAGTTATTGAAATAGGAATACAAGGAAGTAAGTACTTTTACCAGTGTCTCATAAAGTTCTTGTAACTTAGACCTAAATTTTGGTTATAATATGCATGGGTAATTGCTTAAAACACTATAAACTATAAATTAAACAAGGTATAATATGGAACAATTGATCAATAAGAAAAATTGGAAAAAGTATTGAGTTACAATATTTCCTATACATTATCATTAATGACTTTTGAGGTAAAAATAAAGAAAGGAAGAAAGCTGCTGGAACGCCCGCCATACGTTTCTTATGGGAGTACATTGTTATTTACTTATCCCTTTTATATAAAAACTACTATGAAATTTTTACCATGTCTTTACTACTACTTTATGAATATAGTACCAAACTCATAAAATTTGGATATTATAAAAGGGTTTACAAAAATAAAGTTTTTATAAAAAAATTTCATCATTATTTTAGTTTACAAAATATTTTTTATTTCAAAAACTATTGCAGCTACACTAATAATTCTAGTACGGCATGTGTATTATACATTCTTAAAGCTACAGTAAAAAAAATTTGTAAGCTGTGACATCCTGAAACAGAGATAAAGGTACATAAGTGTCAAAAAAAAACACTTTCCGAGAAATCGCGGTTAAAGTGAAATGTTGCAAATATTCAGAACTGTCCTGGGTCATAATAAACAATGGTTTCTTGCTCTGCATCCTCTCTCTTCCTTTTCTCTATCCTCCCTTCTTTTGTAATGGCTTCAGCTGCTTTATTTGCCTTCTGAACTGTGATTTTGTCGATCTCCACAAGCCCGTTTTGCGTGTTTCTGCCGATTTTCAGATTCTACTTTCTGAACACTGCTGCTCTTCCCATGGCTTCTTGTTATGACTGCATCCATAACACCAGTAACTAGAGTGTTGTAGCCTACAAACACTGTTTTTGGAAGCCTACTCCATATAACATGATTTAGGCTCTCGTTCGGGTTCTACGTGTCGCCGTGAAGACATTTCCGCAGCAAATCATCATTTGAAAGGTCTCTGAATATTGATCTGATAAGCTGTTTCTATGGTGATACAATTCTTTAGTAACTAGTGATTTATGGTACTTACACCAAGATTCAGTTCCCTTGGGACAGAGTTCATGCTGCGGGTTTTCATCAGTGCTCAGGTTATGCAAATAAATAGCCCATATTACTATTTTCATGTCTTTTAGACTACTTGCATTACTCCTTACTACCAAACGATAATAACTCTGCAGAAGGTCAATATGTGCATCAGTCAGCGTCCCTCTACCATCCAGGCCTTGGCCATCAGACAGTTTCAATTTCATCGCATTACATATTCATTAGTTTTCGAAGGCGGGATCCAACTCTCTTCATGCCCTATGCATTCTAACTTCCTTATCATTATTTTATCACCGTAAGGCTTAGCATCTTTATCATAGGATATGAGGAAGAATCACCGATTCCCAGGAATTTCGTGTGGCGGAAACCTCTTTCACGTTCTCAACGTTCGAAGACGTTCTGTCTCCATCCCACCGCTCGCACCCTCATAGTTTTTTACACAACCTTCATGAACACCTCGACGGTTATTGGGCTTGGTACAGCCCTGTCAATACTTGGAGAGGACCTCAACATCTAGCACCTTACTAGTGTCGAAGGACGTGACAGTCACAACTCCGTTCAGGGAAGGATACCCTCTTTTCTGCCATCTCCTGTCGAAGGCTGCTGCGATATCTTTGTTGTCTGAATTTTCTTTCACTTCTTCTTTTGCTGCCTTTTTTATGGACTTCTCTGGAACCTCTTGTAAAGCTTCTTTCAATATTGTATAGTGTGTTGCAAATTTTGTACGAGGAGCAGGTAGGTTCATGAGTGCACAAAATCTCTGCGAACCTGCTAGACCGACACCTATTCAACGCATAGCGTAAACAAATCGCTAGTTGGTTTTGTAAATTCGGTTTGAGTCTCTTTTGACGAGCTCGGTCATTTTTGTTTTGTTTTCATGACAGTTCTCACAGTAAACTGGTCACTAAACCTTGCCTTTTATCCTCTATCTCTCACTAACCACCAAACAATTGTCGCGACCGCCAAACTTACATTTACACATTGACAGAAACAATTGCGTTAGGCTATTCAAGTCAATTATTACTTTGTTATTTAAATAATTCAAGTTCTCATCAATACCTGAAGATAAATATTCAAGTTTTTTTTAGAACTCACTGGAGTTACTGGGATAGTTGCAGAACTAGGTCCTGCAGTTTCTTAGGCAGCACTAGAACTAGGCCTAGTCCGCTTAGGTGTAGTTACTGGTACATTGACAATATCACATTCTTGAGAAGGATTTTCTGATTGCTTGGCAGTGTGTTGACTACCTCTGAATCTTCTTTTTGAAAATATCCTGTGAGAACGAGGCATTTCAAAACAAAATATGAAACACAAGACTTACAAAGTCACAAATGATAAACAACTATTTTGACAGCTGACTGAGCTGTCAGCTGTTGTTTTTTTAATCTACTGTATTATATATCACTGTGTTTAGAAAAGAACACAGGTTATTTTTCACAGAAAACAAAAATATCGAATTTTTGGCATTTCACCAGCTTTATTCCCTTAAAATAAATAGTTTGCAAAAAAAATTTTTTTTAAAGTTCATAATTGCAAATACTTATCTTTTACGCGTATTACGTTAAAGTGTCAAGCAAATTTGTTTGACTATACCTATTTGCAATTTTATCAAACTATTGCTTCGCAAACCATTTTTAAGCCATGTTTACATTTTTTTTATCCAAACGGCAAAATCGGTAGAACTTCTTTAGAATTCATAATTGCCAAAAGCTTTTGTTTGCAAAAAGGAAATAACCAAACGTATGCGTGTATTTTTGTGTGGCAAAATCTAATTGCAGCGGAACTTTTTCAATTGAAATGTTGCGGTTAAGAAACTAGTACTTATGAAAATACACATTTACGTCCAAGTTATAACTTTGTGAATTACAAATTTCTATATACAGACATTTCAGTTGGGAGCCATATGTACTTTATGTAAACCGAGGAGGTAGGTTTTTCGATCTTCTGACCTTGGTAAGAGCTGCCGGTCGCCCATTCCCTACCTTAACCCATTACCATCATATTTTTACTTTCGCCCTCACTGTCTTCCTACCACAATAAAAGTCCAAAAATTAAAAAAGCAGATGGGAATAGTTTCTAGGGTAAAAGTTGTCCGGCGTAAAATCCTGCCTCATTTGGATGACCACGGTATCAGGTCTTAATGCTGTTCATCAACGTCTTACACAATTACTTGATATTTTGTTTCTATCTGAAAGACAAGTCTCCTCTGAAATCTCCGATTCACTCGGCTTGCAATTTCCCTAGTACAAACTTGACTCTAACTTTCTATACTCTCAAGAACCATAATTTGATGTGATTTGGGTAAGCATTCTGGTGCCAAATTTGTGAAATTCTACTGTTGCGTTTATACGACTCCTAATGACAGTAACTTTCAAGACTTCTTTGATTGCCTTAGTTTGAAAGTTGATCATCTTCTCTCTCAGTTTACATCTTGTTCTAGCTTAATTATGGGAGATTACAATGTACATATCTCTAATTGGCTCCAAACCCTGCTAGTTTAGTTGCAGAAACGTTTTCTAATCCTTGTGATTTCCCAGAAACAAATTCTGAACGCACAAAAATCTCTGATAACCCTAACCATACTCTACACTTTTAGATACCTTTCTTACACCAAACACAATTCAATCAAAAGTTTAATAACGGTGAATTTGATATCGAAGGTAAAGAGCTTAGCGGAAAGCCGAAAGTACGAAGACGTGGATTTGGAAGCATTATTAGACCAAGATTCCTGCCAAATGCAAGAAGAATTTGCACTTACATTAGAAGTGGCTCAACAAGCAATTTTACATCGATTGAAATCATTGTGAATGATTCAAAAACAAGTAAATTGGGTTCCATGTGAACTGACTCCGAAAAACGTTGAACGTCGACTTTGACATGTGAAATACATAAACAAAAGGTTATTCTGCATCGTACAGTTGCTGGTGATGAAAAATAGATGACAATACGTAAACATCATGGGGGTCACCTAAGCACGCTTCAACGTATCTAAATACCTTGTAGTGTACTTGTTGGAACCAGTTTGATTTTGTGTATTATGAGTTGTTCAAACCGAACGAAACCATTACTGGAGGTGCACCGAACACAAACGATGAGTTGGGTCGAGCACTCAAGGAAGAGCGCAATCGAACACTATAGGCACGACAAAATATGCTCCTGTATGATAATGCTCATCCACTTGTTGTGTCGTCGGTCGAAACCTATTTGCAATCACTCAATTGAGAAATTTTACGTCACCCGCCGTATTCAATAGACATTTCTCTTTCTGATTTCTACTTGTTTCGATCGATGGCGTATGACCTGTCTGATCGATGCTTAACGTTACATGAAAATTGGGTCGATACGTAAATAGGCTTAAAATATGAATCATTCATACAACGCGGTATTCGTATGTGCCTAAATTGGAAATATATTCCATAAACTATTATTTTTTTCAATTTTATTATTAATACAGGGTGACACGACTATTTCTTCGGTCTCTTGTGCCTAAACGATACGAGATATGAGCTTAATTTTATGGTGACATATGTAAATTGATAAGCACTAGTTTTTAAATTATTTTCAATTATACAGGGTAGCCAGAAAATTGTAATATATCGAAGTTAGGTTTGATAAATATAAAGCCCTGTATTTTATGTCATTTTTAGATTACACGTTAAAAATTAAGTCAAATTTATTCAATGTTCCATACACCTATCGCTTACCAATGTTGAGAAAATTAGGATTTTAAGAAAAATATTCATTCTGTATTATGAGTGTTTAGGAATTGTGGTTTCATATTAGTTGAGTTGATCTATAGGAAATAGGCCGATCAACTCAACTAAAAATATTCAATTACAACAAGAGCTAGAAACACGGACACCTCTTACCTTGAGTAACACAAATTTATATCGATTTATTCTGACCTTTAGGGCTTTCATTTGCACTGTGTAGGATTTCGATATTAGTGTAGGGTGTTTAGGAAAAGGATTTACATTTTTCAAACATCAAAACTCACTTAACTTAAATGAACCACCCTGTATAATTTTATTCATGTGAAATAACTTTTCATTTTCTATCAAAAGTTGTGCGTAATGCATATGTTTAAAATTAACGATTAAAAAATTATTAAGATTTTTCTCTAAAATTCCTATGGAAATTTTCTTCTAGTAGGTAATGATTTTTGAATTGTAGTTGGTGAATAGGTATGGGATCAAAATTTAATTAAAAGTAAAGCTTAAACCAATTATGAAAAAAAAAACAAAAAATATACAATAAATGCTCAATATAATGACCATTTTCTTCTATACATAACCCCACTCGTTTTCCAAACGATTTCCTAACGTTTCTCAGGATACCTCATGTTACAGTAGCAAATACATCCTTTATTCTAATCTTCAGGTCATCAGCAGTGGTAGGTGTTTGTGTTATAAACTAAATTTTTAAGTAACCCCAAATTAGAAATCCATGCTGGTTAATTCAGGAGATCTAGGTACAAATTCATGTGGACCTCCCCTTCCAATCAATTTATTGGGGAACTGTCTATCCAAATAATTCCTTACATTCCGACTAAAATATGAAGGGGCACCATCTAGGTGTAACCACATTTTGTTTCTAATATCTAAAGAAACTTCGTCTAGAAGGCTCGAAAATTCTTGTTCTAAAAACCGTAAAAATTTTACACCGTTCAATTTTCCATCAAAAAAATATGGACCAATCATATACTACTCCCCCAAATAAATTGAGGCTCCACCAATCTGGGCGGTCAATAGTGTGATACAGGTGACAGTTTTGAGTATCATAGTAATGAAAGATATGTCGGTTTATCAAGTCATTGTTGTGGAATGTTGATTCGTCGATAAATAAAACAAATTCAAAGAAATCGTCTTCTCCAACTTTTTCAAAACTCCATACACAGAAATCCAACCACCGTTGAAAGTTTCGTCCAGATACATTCTGATGAAGTTGTATGTGACAAGGATGGTACTTATGTTTTTTCAAAATTCTCCAAACACTTGCTCGACTAATTCCAGTTTGTTTAGAAATTTCTCTTACATTTACACTATCAACAAGTGAGCCTAAAACTAAGAACCCATTGTCCTCATTCTTTACAACAGACTGTGCTTTAATCTTTTTCTTGTAGGGTACACTACCAATTTCACAAAAAGGTTGAGCAGTTCTTCAAAAGCTCTTTTGTCTGAATATGGTCGATCGTGATACCTTTCTGCGTATACCTTTGACGCTAACAAACAATTTCTAAAACATTCACCAAGGATAAACGTCATATCCACTCTTTCTTGTTGAGAACACTGTTTCATTTTTGTAGTCTTAAAGGATAATAGCACTATTGAAAATTTTGAAAGTATTTGACCGAACACTAAGGTTAAGGACGGCCACCAACTGGACGAATCAAACAATATTTTACTTTTAAAATCATTACCAACTAGAATGTAAATAACATCAATTTCCATAGAAATTTTAGAGAAAAATCTTAATAACTTTTTAATCGTTAATTTTAGACATATGCATTACTCATAGTTTTTGATAGAAAATGAAAAGTTATTTCACACAAATAAAAATTATACAGGGTGGACAATTTAAGTTTTTGATGTTTGAAAAATATAAAATAGGGATCCTTTTGCTAAACACCCTGTACTAAATATCGAAATCCTACACAGTGCAAATGGAAGCCTTAAAGGTCAGAATAAATCGATAAGCCGAAAAGATACTCTGGATCAGATCCAACGCAACCAAAGCTTCTACACTTGCACCATTTCCGAATTATAAAAAAAACCGTAATAACTTTTTGAAATCTCAAGATTAATTCGCTGTATAACATGTCCAAAGCGAACCCAATATTTCTATGGAAATCTCGCGCGTGGGAGCTTTTTTACGCGTAAATTTTAACGCTAGTGCGGAGGCCCCACTTTATGGCCACCTTAAGAATATTTAATTGTTTTCCCACTAAAAAGAAATAGCAAAATTTAATATAAACAAGTTTTATAATTTTGACTTATGCGTTCAAGTGTGCGTGTTCAGATGAAATACTGCTTTTAAAGGCTATTTAAACAGATTTAGCGAACTGTCTTTTAAATGGCAAAATTCTCCACTTTTGGCCACACAATGTCTCCGCCTAAGGCCACTTACTAGAACTGAATTTAGAAAAATAAGTCTCTAATTTAGGAACATGTTTTTATTGCGAATTAATATGGAAATACAGGTATTACAATTTAATAAAATTATAATTGATATATAAAGGTTTATCCAAAGTTCAAGTGCCTACACCTCAAATAAAACTTCTACCTACTGTTTGTCAAACATGTCCTGGGTAATACAGTTTTCAGATTTCTACCATACCTATATGTTGACGCCATTCGTTTCGACCTCGCTGTAACCTTGAGACAAAATCTTCTGGTTTTAGATCTTCTGGTGCAGATAATGCAGTTTCTTTGTAATCAGCAGTGTCGAAGTAGTCTACATCATCTTCACTGTAGCCACTTTCTTCCCAGTACTCTTTTTCATCACAGGAGCTTGACACACAATCTTGAATTTTTGCTTTTAACATTTTAAGTGCCTGCTTTTTTAATTTCTCTTGCTCCTATTTCTGCTTGTTAATCTCCCAAGCTTCTTTCTTTCTGTTCTTCCTTCTGTTTTTTAATTCTTTCATTTTCCTAATGATATCCAACCCATTTATTAGATGTTAGGTGTCTATTCTTTCTATCCTTTCTAAATCAGGTTCTTTGCGGCCAGGATATGGAACAAAATTTTACTATGCTATTATAATTAAGTGATGTTCGGATGGTCTGTGGTGGAGGACTTGAAACCAGATCATAAGAAATACTTGGTAACGCATCATTTGGTGCATCTAAATCTGGTGTAGATGAACCTGGCAATATTGAATTGAACAAACTTAAAGACCCATTCTTGTCATTATTACGATTCGGTTCTTCCTTCGTAGTATCATGTGATAGTGATTCTTGTAATTCTTCGGCGCCTTTGATATTTCAATCCAAATATTGTACAAACAACATGTTTCTATTTTGCCTTCCCATTCATGATTTCTCCTCTTTTGTTTGCTTAAATTCGTCTAAAAGTTCCACATCAATTTTTCCTTCTACATATTTTAAATGATCGGCTACTGTGATCGGTAACCTGGTTCTCGGTACATTGAATGTGCGGCTTGCTGTAGCAACGGCCATTCCATCACGTATATCGTTTAAACCTAAGTTAATTTTAGCAGATGAATACTGAAACTTTGCTTTGGTGGTTCATTTCTTTAGGCATTTTGGATGAAACAAAATAAATTATCTTAAAAGAACAGAAAGTACAACTATTATTTTGAAATAGAAGTGCAATATTATTTGGCCAAAAGTTCGTTTTCCTTACTTACTTGTGGCCACCTACATGGCCATAAGAGGAAAATCAGTAATTAATGGCCACCTTCAAGTTGTTATTTTTTTTAAAAAATATCACTTATAAAATGTACTTACTCTAGTTTACACTTACTGTATAGATTACAAGGCAAATAATATCACTTTACTCACGATGGATAAAGGTTATATTCTTAACGTGAACCCCAAGAAATTAAACCATGTGACAGACCATAACACTATAAGGGGTACAATCAGAATAAGATGGTACTCAGATAAATTTGTGGTATCACACACACTTCTATATATGTTTCTTGCCTGGGTGAGCGTGTCATTAGTTCGTAGCATGCATGCAGTAGACGTTTTGCGTGTTTTTCGTTAAAATGGATAAACTTGAATATGATGCGGTCATAACATTTTTCGTTTTGGATGGATTAACCCCTAAGGAAATTCATCCGAAAAAGTGAGCAGCTAAATTTAAACGTGGTCGCACATCCCACGAGGATGACCCACGTGAAGGACGGCCAAAAACCGCAACCACATCAGAAATCACTGAAAAAGGGCATGATATCGTGTTGGACGACAGGTGAGTGAGATAGCTGAGGCTATCGGGATATCGGAAGAAAGGGTGCGAAACATCTTGCAAAAAAATTAGGAATGTGAAAGCTCTGCGCAAGATAGGTGCCGCATTTACTGAATGCCGATCAAAAGTAAATGCGCAAACGGTTTCCGCAGCAATCTTTGGACCGATTTAATAGGGATCCAGCCGATTTTGTGCGGCGATTTGTCACTATGAATCAGTCATGAGTCCATCACTACACGCCAGAAACGAAACCACAGTCCAAGCTGTGGATGGAAGCCGATGGTTCAGCGTTAAAGAAAGCAAAATCGATCGCATCCGCCGGAAAGGTCATGACCAGGGTTTTTTGGGATGCGAAATGGATCTTGTAAATTGATTACCTTGCAAAAGGCAGAACAATTACAGAAGAATATTATTCTAACCATCTTGACCAGCTGGATGTCAAAATTCGCGAGAAGAGGCCGGGCCTGAAGAAGAAATTATCTTTCACGAGGACAACGCACCTGCACACAAGGGTGCGCTGGAGATGGGAAAACTGCGGGATTTGAGTAACGATTTGACAGGCCATCCCCCCTATGCTCATAGTTTGGCACCCTCAGACTTCCATCTGCAGCCAAACTTGAAGAAATTTGTTTCTGGGAAGCGCTTCGCATCCATTGAAGAATGCCATTAATCGGAGATGACGGTTCTGGCCCACATTGTCTTGGCCCTCCACTTCATCTTCTACGACGTTCTTGACCTTCCCTATACCATGCTTGATAACACCGTACTACATAGTATTGGTTACGGTTAAGATGATTAGCAATTTCTCTGAATGAAAAACCACCCAATAAAGCCAATAAATAAAATGACCTCTGTCGGATTCACTCAGTTGTAAATCATTCTCACGTTGTCGCACTCTAGGCATAATCGCAGTCTCAAAATGCAAAGAAGAACACGAAAGCAAAAGAATTGTATAAAAAATGTTAGGTTTATATTTAAAAAGAAACGGAGTTACGTATGTTTGAAAATTTTTAAATTCGGCGTCCTCTGTTTGGTACCCCTTGTCTTCGGTACCATTTTCCACAGATGTAAAAGTTTGACCAATTCATGCTTAATCTGATGGTTCAAACCGCATCTCTGTAAGTTACACATTTCCTGAGATTCGATTTCTTTAAGACTGCAATAGACGTCAATATACAGGGTGTTTCATTTAAAATAAAAAAGTTTGGTTGCGCCTGGGCAAAACACCCTGTATATGTGATACAAAACTCGACTATGGACAACTTTTATATAAGCAATTTTCATTTATTTTCGATATACCCGAGCCATTATCCACCAAACAGTTCCCACACCCTGTATATATGCAGAGTCGCATCACCATCCGACACAAACACAATCCATAGTAAAAACATTGATAACCAGATCAAAACGACTCGCAGATATTGACAGCTTACCAGAAGAAATGGAGAAGCTGAAAGCGGCACTACGTCACAATGGTTTCAATGAAACACAAAGAAAGGCACTTATACCACAAAAAGAGCACGAGAAAGCGAAGGATAAAGAAAAAACCAACAAAGTACTTCTACCATACATAACAGATACGGCAGATAGAATAAGCAGAACATTACACAAACACAAAATCAGAACTATATTCACTACAAATGAAAAGATTGGTACGAAACTGACGAACCCAAAACAAAAATTAATTTAAAAGATCAAGGATTTACGAAATACCATGCAAGGATTGCAACCGAACATATATTGGACAAACAAATAAAAGAATCAGTATGAGACGAAATGAACATTTACAAGCAGTTAAGAAAAATTCTCCGTCATCGTTACTTAGTGTCAACTCGAGAGACGACGGACAAGGGTTATCGAACACTTGAACACTAGAATTAAACAAACATACACAGCGTCAAGCAGAACAGCACATCAAAGGTACAACTATGAAAGAAAAGCAGAAAATAGGAAACGGAAAAAGTAGGAGATAACGTGGTATGTAAACAAGGAGAAGCAGCAAGGGATATCAGTTCAGTACGAATCACGAGGAGTAGAGCAATGGGAGCAGCTTGATAATGGCAAGTGACTTTGCCGAAACATCGCAACGTTAAACTGAGTTATCACAACGATAACTCACCACAGGGCGAGTCAGAAAGAATGGGTCAACACTAAGCTGGGACCAGAATATTATGTTTTAGGTCATCATGCCTTATACGAATATCGCTGGCTCAAGAGATACAAGGTGTTGAAGGTTTAATTTTATTCTGAAAGGTTTGATAGCATGAATCTGAAAATTGGTAGGTTATGGGGTGTGAAAAATATGAATTTGAAGCTTATTTTGACGTTTCCCCTAGAGGGCGCTAGTTTCACCGTATTATTTGGGTATTGCCTGTACAATTGCAATATTTGAACCCTTGATAACCTAAATTGGAATTCATTCGAGCACATTCTCGTAGACTTATCTCAATATCTGGAACTTCATTAATTGCAACAAAAGCTTGCTTACAGATGGTAAATTCGTTCCTTGTATAGAGTTGTTTTAAAATACCATATTTTGTACCAAGTCTATATAGATTTTCCTTCTCAATGAAAATTATTACAGCTATAATATTTCGATTATCAGCCTTAGCCCTATCTACGTCTGGAATCTTTATTCGAACGCTTTCTCTTATATTTCCGACTGGAAATTTAGTATTTGCAATGCGTAACATTTTTTCAGCTTGCTTTTCAAGTGACGTCTTAGCAGAGTTTCAAGATTCTTGAATTTTTTCAGAGATTTCATCGAGTTCAAAACCTGAATCTTCCTTAGTTTTGTCAATGTGAGAAACGTTATTGACATTTTCACATTCATTTTCTATTTCAGATGAATGCTGTTCGCTGTATTCGCTTGAATCAACTATTTCCGTTTGCATATTGTCACCATTTTTTGGTTGATCATTTGATATCTGTTCAAGATCTTCTTCGGTCGCGGTTTCTGATAAGGTTTCATGCGGCAAGTACGATCTAAGACCTACTCTAGCTTTACAGCCAAACATAGCTTCATATGGGCTGCGATTGATTCCGGAGTGGTGAGATCTATTTTTCATGAATTGAATAAATCTTAATCCTTCCGACCATTTACTAGTTTTATTTGTTTTAAGCCATGTAGATAACATCTTTTCGACGTCTTGATTTGCTCTTTCAACCGAGCCTTGTGATTGGCTATGTCTCGGTTTTCCGTAAACAATCTTAAGCTCATCCCACATACTGCAAACTTGTTCGATAATTTTGTTAACAAATTCCCGACCATTGTCGCCATGTAGTATGCACGGGGCTCCAAATATCGTAAATACATCTAATAGATGATATGCAACTTCCTCGGCCCGTTTTGTTTTTAAAGCTCTTAGTTGAATAAATTTCGTAAGATGGTCTTGATAATCCATAATAAATTTATAATCGCCGTCCGATTGCGATTGCATATCAATCAAATCAATCTGACATCTCGAATTGAATTGACTGCTTTTAATTGGTTTAACAACGAGCCCTTTTTTTGGAATGCTCATTTTCTTTTGACATGGTTCACAAAGATTTAAATATAACATAATAATTTCAACTGTGATGTTTTTATATTTCGCTTTAAGCTCTTTCAACACTCTATTTCGTCCCCATGACCAACTTCGATATGAGTATCATGAATTAAATGAAAATTCTTCTCTAAAAATGTGTAATACACAATCGGGTCACTGTCATTTTTAACAGGTACGATGAGTTTTTCAACATTTCCAATTTTTACATCATATCTTGATAACCGTTGATATTCTTCTGGTGTTTTACCGGAAATCTTCTCTTTGTTGTTCTTAACTTTCATTAGAAATAAATAATACCCTTCTCTGCTGAATAACTGATGATTATTCCCTTTTCTCAATATCAACTATTAACTTGGTCGTTAAATTTTATCTTCATTGATTCTATATTCCCCATTATGTTTATGGATATGTAAATAATATAAATGGTAAAGAAATGTATGTACGTACAAAATATAGCGACTGCCGTATATTCAAGACACAACCACTTCTATTAAGATAGTAGTAAACACTACGCGTGCTGGTAACTCTCTAAGGCAACCACCTCCCCGCTCATGCAGTCACGTGGCACCTGCCCGCTCTTCTAACGGACACCGAACATTGTTGTTCAAATTATTACATTTACCAATGATGGTTGCCAATTATTAATAATTACCGGGAATTATCAATACAAACCTATTAATTACTCGGACCGTAATATATATATATATATATATATATATAATATATATATATATATATATATATATATATATATATATATATATATATATATATAAAGGTACCAAGTTCGAGTCTGGGGTAAAGGTCAGATTAAATGAATTCGATCCTAGTGCTAAAACAGTCCCCAGTGCTAAGTCTAGTGACGGAAGCGGTGTTCGCTTCCGTAACGTCGCGCTATGCAAAAAAAACTGTGAAAACTTCGTAATTTTACTGGAGCACGCATCATTTTTCTTTCGTCCTACCACCACTTGCTTAATATTTCCCATATTTGGATTTCGCGTTGTCAGACAGACTCCCTTGTCAATAAACTACTGCACCTATACCGTTTTGTTTGGATTTACCTTCTTTTTGTAATTCATATAAAGGCTTCTGATTTTTGTCTTGTAGTTATACTTAATCAGCAAAGCTGTAACAGAGAAAAGGTATTAGATGGGTTTCGTTTTATATGTAGGTGTGCCACTATGTTTAAGTAAGTTATTTCTTTTATTTCAGGTATGCAACTTAAATGCCGAAAATGTAGAGCATATGCATGTGCAGCGCCTGTAATACCGTTAGTTGAATGTAACGTAGAAGAAAATGAATTGCCATTTAATTTTAAACACAGTTTCGTGCAAGGTGCAACTGCGATGTGTGCCGAAATAGAATACAATTTAGGTAATATGTAGTATGCACTATAAAATTTAACCTAATTTTATTTAATTCTAGGCAAAAGATATATTCCAGTAAAGCAATGCGTTTTTATGCTTTCCTTTGATCAACTATGTACCAAAATAAATAAATCACTACCCTCTAGAGTGAAATTGACAATGTGTGACGTTAATCGACAAAATAGGTTTACAATAAAAGACTCGACAGCAAATGATAGGACTGGTCAAATTCGTGCAACTGGTTATAAAGCAAAAAGTGCAAATAATGAGCATGACCCTTTAATACTTACAGATGAAGGTACACCAAATACCCATTACAAAGAAGGCTTGACAACTGGCCCAACTCCAGAGAACTCTGACTTTAGAGCTTTCACTAAAACGTTATTTACTCCAGATTACCTATCAGACGATTCCACTAAAGTTATAAGCACCACAGTTACATCAACAACTGGTTATGAAAAAGAAGCTGCAAACAGCGAGCGCAGCATGGTAAATCCGTCACTTACAGATGAAAGTACGTTAAGGTTTCAAAGTACTAAAGATTTGACAACTGACCCATATCTGGAAACCACTCAGAGCCTATTTACGTCAGATTACAATTCAGACAACTCCACCACAGTTCAACGTACTACTAATACCTCAACAGTTGAGTACACAACAGAAAGTCCAAATAGTGAACGGAGTACGTCAATAAGATCATTACTTACAGATGAAAGCAGGTTAAATGTCCAAAATAACAAGAGTTGGAAAACCGGCTCAACTCCAGTGACCACTCACCTTGAGATTAACACTGAACATATATTCTCATCTGATCACGATTCAGCCGAATTCCCCACGCATATAAGTATAGCAAGTATCTTGACAATTGGATATGAAACAATTAGCGACGATACTGAGAAGAACACGACAATAACATCGTCACTTACAGTTGAAGGTATGTCAAGTACCCAAAGTAGTGGAGGCTTGACAACTGACTCAAACCTGGAAACCACTGATTTTGAGAGTGTTACTGAAAGTTTATTCGCACTTGATTATAATTCAGACCATTCCTCTGTAATTATAAGTACCTTATCGACCTCGACAATTACTAATAAAACGGAAAGTACAAATAGTCACCAAAGCACGTTGATATCGTCATTATTCACAGATAAATGTACCTCAAATATCCAAAGTACCAAAAATGAGACAACTGACTCAACTCTGGAAGCTATTGATATTTGGGCTACCTCTAAAGGCTTGTTTACATCACATTACGGTTCAGACGAATCTATCACGAAAGTAAGTGTCACAAGTACCTCGACAAATGGGTATGATACAGAAAGTGAAAATGGTGAAGAGAGTACGTCAACAACATCATTGCCTGTAGATAGAAGTACATTAAATACTAAAAGTACTCTAGCAATCACACCTGATTACGATTCCGACGGATCCACCACACTTCTAAGTACCACAAGTATCTCGACAACTGGGTTTGAAACAGAACATGCAAATAGCGTGCAGAGTACATCAATAACGTCATTAACTACTGATGACCACAGTACCGAAGGCTTAACTGACTCAACTCTAGGAATCACATCAGATTACGATTCAGGCAAATCCATCACAATTGTAAGTAGCACAAGTATCTCGACAACTGGATATGAAACAGAAGGTGCAAATAGTGAATGGAGTACCACAATGATTGTTGCAATTGAATGTTCGTCAAGCACCAAAAATATTGAAAGCTTGACAACTGATTTGAATTCAGAAGCCACTGATATTGACACTGTCACTGAAAGTTTATTCACCTCTGATTACGATTCTAGCGATTCTACCTCTTTAACTATTTATGAAACAGGAAGTGCTAGTAGTACTCAGATAACGGCAATAACAGCCCAATCTACAGAAAATGATTCACCAAGTACCGATGCTGGTACCGATGATATGGAAGCTTATCATAGCACAGACACAACTTATCCAGCGTCCGAAGAATATATTACTAAAACTAACACTTTTATCGATTATTCTGTCACAATTACAGACACATCGAGGGTTACCACTACTTCTGAACGATCACCTAGCAGCACATTCTCAGCAAAGGACGTTACTAATGCAAGAAGCACCATACTAGTAGCTTTTTCTTTAAATACAAAAGAATCGATCACTGACCAAAACACAGAGATAGATTTCAATACAAATGATTCTACCACAATCGTACCAAGTACGGACGAGCAAATGGAATATACTAATTCGCCAAAGTCAAACTTCACAGCTAGTATTCCAACTGAAAGTTCCAATATTGGGTTAGATATGGTAATAATTAGTTCACTATTTACTGAAGGAATTACACTAGTTACTAATTCAATTACCGAGGGTTTAGAAACTGATCAACATACAGAAGCAGTTTATTCGGTATCCGCCAGTGGAAGTGCTTCTACATTTGAATTCGGTACAGATAACTTACCCACAATAAGTACCGACATAAGAACAAGTGGCACCGATGATATGGAAGCTTATCATAGCACAGACACAACTTATGCAGCGTCCGAAGAATATATTACTACAACTAACACTTTTATCGATTATTCTGTCACAATTACAGACACATCGAGGGTTACCACTACTTTTGAACGATCACCTAACAGCACATTCTCAGCAGAGGGTGTTACTAATGTAAGAAGCACTATACTAATAGATTCTTCTTTAAATACAAAAGAATCGATCACTGACCAAAACACAGAGATAGATTTCAATACAAATGATTCTACCACAATCGTGCCAAGTACGGACGAGCAAATGGAATATACTAATTCGCCAAAGTCAAGCTTCACAGCTAGTATTCCAACTGAAAGTTCCAATATTGGGCTAGATACGGTAATAATTAGTTCACTATTTACTGAAGGAATTACACTAGTTACTAATTCAATTACCGAGGGTTTAGAATCTGATCAACATTCTGAAGCAGTTTATTCGGTATCTACCAGTGGAAGTGCTTCAACATTTGGATTCAGTACGGATAACTTACCCACAATAAGTACCGATATACGAACAAGTGGTACCGATGATATGGAAGCTTATCATAGCACAGACACAACTTATCAAGCGTCCGAAGAATATATTACTACAGCTAACACTTTCATCGATTATTCTGTTACAATTACAGACACATCGAGGGTTACCACTACTTCTGAACGATCACCTAGCAGCACATTCTCAGCAGAGGACGTTACTAATGCAAGAACCACCATACTAGTAGCTTCTTCTTTAAATACAAAAGAATCGATCACTGACCAAAACACAGAGATAGATTTCAATACAAATGATTCTACCACAATCGTACCAAGTACGGAGGAGCAAATGGAATACACTAATTCGCCAAAGTCAAGCTTCACAGCTAGTGTTCCAACTGAAAGCTCCAATATTGAGCTAGATACGATAATAATTAGTTCACTATTTACTGAAGGAATTACACTAGTTACTAATTCAATTACCGAGGGTTTAGAAACTGATCAACATACAGAGGAAGTTTATTCGGTATCTGCCAGTGCAAGTGCTTCTACATATGAATTCGGTACAGATAACTTACCCACAATAAGTACCGATATAAGCACAAGTGGTACTTGTACATCAAGTATGAGTACCCATGAAACAACTGCAATTAATAGTCACAGTACAGAAACCGACTATGAGACAATTTCAACAACAAAGCATTTTTTGGAACAAGACGATACTTCTGGCAATGACCAAGAAACCGTTACGCTACCAACCGTCTATAATAATGAAATCTCTCAGTTATTAAGAAATTTTAACTTTGTATATTTCATAATTCTCTTTTTATTTTGTTTTATGTTAATTTTATCTTTCCTTATACCAATGCATAGCTAATTTTTGCTTAAATTCAAGAACAGTCCAATTATTGGTGTAATACTATTATCCACGCGCATCTAAACCAGCTTCCGATTGAAAGACGTGTAGTGCCAACGCAGTAAATGACATGTATAACTACTACGGTAAAGTGATAAAGATCATATGGGATAGAGCTCTACTAAAAACATAAGGTTCATTTGCATGTTACTATTTCATACACGACTTGTACCAAAAACAAGCAGATTTATCACCGTTGATTTATAATAAACGATTGGATATAATTTGGTCTTTGTTATTTGCCAAATTCGTATATTGTAAAATTTGTTAATGTTGGCCCTCTCCTAAAATTGATTACTACGTGACTTTATAATTTGTTACTCTATCATAAACACATTAAAATAATTTCCACGGTCCTCTATTTCACCATAATTCAAATTGCACACTCTCCGTTTTCGACAATCACCTCCAATTACAAGCAGTGAAGCAGCCAAGTAGTAAAAAGTGTATGATACTTAGGGACTACGCTCTTAAAATGTACTGTTTAAACAACTAAAACCAGTTATGTTTCTCAAATTAAGAATATTTTCCTCTAAAAGCTCTGGGTTATTAAACGCTTGACAACCACACTAAAAAAAACTGCAAAAACTGTAAACACCTCCTAAGAAAATCAGATCAACGACTATGGTCATGGCTACTAAATATGGAAAAAAGCTTTGAGAAAAAACTTCAACAATCGTGAATGACAGGTTACTCAAAGGTTCGCTCCTCGGCTAATATACAGTATTACCAAGGAGATTGGAAGTTGCGCTGAGACAAAGGAAAATATTAATTAAATTACTTACATTTTAGGTATTAAATCTTGTATCTTTTACTTATCTTTATATATTTCGATAAGAATTACAGTTATCGTCCTCAGTACATCATAACAGTTTTAAGAATTAATTGACATGTCAAAGCAAATGTATTAAATATAAAAATCAAATATAAGCCTGTTATTAACTTAAGAGTTTGATTGACGTCTATAGTCAACGATGAATTAGAATTCTATTTTAGTAAAATATAGATAGATTATTAATAAATTAAATATTTCTAAACTGTCTTGAAAATCTCAATGCAGAACACCGTCTAATGGATGAAGGCTAACAGTGAAAAGTTTCATAATCAAAGAACAAATTTACCAAAATTTAGTCAAACTGTGATGTAAGTGTAAAGTTGTGAAAAACCTTAATTTGAAATTTATAAAAGCATTCACAAATAGAAACTTGACATCCCAATCTATCTAGTCAAATCTAACAAAGAATATAGTCAAATCTAACAAATAAACAGTTTATTGTCAATAGAAAACACAATATAGTATCTTTAATACCATTTTCACCTCCCAATCTACATATACATGTACATAGACCAACATCGCTAAATTCCATGTACGTGTACGTGTGTTTGTTTGTGTGTGTGTGTGTGTGTGTGTGTGTGTGTGTGTGTGTGTGTGTGTGTGTGCGTGTGCGTGCGCGTGCGCGTGCGCGTGCGCGTGTGCATGTGCGTGTACGTGTGCGTGTGCGCGTGCGTGTGCGTGTTCATGGGCGTGTTCGTGGGCGTGTGCTTGTGCGTGTGCGTGTGCTTGTGGGTGTGTGCGTGTGCGTGTGGGTGTGTGTGTGTGCATATATGTCTGTGTATGTGTGGGTGTGTGGGTGTGTGTGTGTGCGCGCGTGTTTGTAGGTGTGTTTTCAGAATATTTAAACAACGATTAATTTTATAAGAAAATATATTTTTTTAAGATAACTTAATTTTTCATAACTTTCCTTTGTAGATCTTCTTAACTCCAAGCCAAACAAGGGCTTAAAATTATTAAATAAGGCAGAAGGTAGTGTATATCCCACACCAGATATTAAATTTTGGCTACGTATGTTACTTTATTATATTGCTGTAGTAACTTAACGCATTTAATTAGTAAAACATTTGCTTCAAAGTCTAGGAAAAACAGAGCGAAAAACCCAGACATACCAAAAGCTAAAGTTAAGATGTAGCATTGTGTCCTTTTTTAATTATAAGATGCCAAACCTATTTGAACAGAAATGTTTGTTTGGACTTTTGATGTTATCTGGATGTGCATATATCTGAATAGCTTCACGTCATAAACGAACAATATAATGAGTTTGCCTTGACAATATTTCCATATTATCACATTGAGTGGATTAGTTATAAAAGTAATAAAAGCAGTACCAACATTAAGCACTAGTTTTTTTATGGTTATGTTTAGCAGATGTACAGATGTAATAACGTTATAATAGATATTTATGTATTAAGGGCATAATCTATAATTATGCCCGTGGTACATACAATGTTTTATTTTATTTTACACCATGAAACTGGAACAAAATATTAAAAAGATTCTGTATTTTCGGCAAGTTTTTAAATGCAAATGCAGTGAAATAAAGTCG
The DNA here is from genome assembly GCA_036346205.1 of Vesta saturnalis. NCBI lineage: Eukaryota > Metazoa > Arthropoda > Insecta > Coleoptera > Lampyridae > Vesta > Vesta saturnalis. Next base: position 1,164,821 of record JARFJB010000542.1, on the reverse strand, counting down.
ACAGTAGGCTAATTTGTCGTTACTAAGATACTGTGATATTGCTATTATATATCATGGCATGTGTTTGCTGTCAATCATGCTGCTTAGCATCAATGACATTTCCGTGATATAAAGACCACATTACGCCCGCATTTGGAGGCGTATAAAGAACATTATGGTGGCAAAATAAAATAATAGATATTTACGTATTAAGGGCATAATCGGAAGATTATGGCTCGAGGGAATGTTAAAAGCCCGACGCGAACCGGAGGGCTTTTATATTCCTGAGAGCCATAATCTACAATTATGCCCGTGGTACATACAGTGTTTTATTTTATTTTGCACCATGAAACTGGAACAAAATTTTAAAGAATTCAGTATTTTCGGCAAGTTTTTAAATGCAAATGCAGTGAAATAAAGTCGACAGTAGGCTAATTTGTTGTTACTAAGATACTGTGATATTGCTAAGGTACTGTTTGTTTGTAAATAATTTGCATTCTAAAATGGAGGGTGAAAACGCAAAAACTTATTCACAAGAAATTTTAGATGAATTTGAGGCCGCCCAGGCAAAAATAATTCCAAGTAAATCGAAATATTTATACATAAAAGAGTGCGCGTGGCGGAGCACAAAAAATGTGTCCACAAAATGTGATGAAAAAGTGCTGCTTAGCAGCAATGACATTTCCGTGCTATAAAGACCACATTACGCCCGCATTTGGGGGCGTATAAAGAACATTATGGTGGAAAAATAGAACAAATATTTTTAAGTGAATACACATTAATTTTTAATGGTTCTGTTAAATATTTATATTCATCTTTGAAGATGACAAATTCATTTAGCTCAATCCAAGATTTAATTACACCAAATTTTTTGACGTGTATGGTGGCTTAATAATTTATAAGGGTATCAGCGGGTGTCGGCTTTCTGTAAATCTTAGAACATAGTGAATTATTAGTTTGTAAATTAATATGTTCAAAAATAGTAAATTAACCATTAGTTTCCTTCTCTATGGTAAACTGCATGCGTGTATGAGTATCATTTATAACATTTCAAAATTCATGTAGTGCTTCTTCCACTGTCTCCAAACAACAGATGTGTTATCTACATGTACATCTACACGGTTTATAGAATTTATTATATTATTGAAAATAAGTCGTTCAAGACAGTTCTGAAAAGGAATTGTTATATCTTCGGGAAAAATACGATCGATATATTCAATAGTTTCTTTCCGAGGAACTTTTGTAAAAAGTGAATCTACATCTATACTAACCATTATATGACAAACTTGAAAACTGAAATTACGTATTTTTTAGAAAAATCGGCAGAATTATTAACCAATGTTCTGTTTTACTTACATGACGTTATATAAGCTGTAAGAAATTTTACAGGATTGTATGTGGGAGAATTGCCTTAACAATGAGCCTTAAATAAACATTTGGTTTATGGGTTCTTGGTAGACCATATAGAGTTAGCTAGTTTCCTTATTCCTTAGTGAATATAGGATTATTTAATAAACTCTTAAGTTTTCAAAAAGAAACTTTTTTTGTAGGATCTTTAAGTAGTTCATCATAAGTTTCAGACAATTGTTCTACTTTAATGTTACAGTCGTTTGTATTTAAAATAACAGTTACATTACCTTTATCAGATTGCAGCATGATTATATTTTCATTACGTTTAGGATATAATAAAGCATGGAGCCGACGAAGGTATAGGTTACACTTTTGAGGTTTTGCCTTACGTAATATGTTAACGGTTTTATATCTAACGTCATTCGTAGCGTCAAAAGATAAAGATTTAGTAGAATTCTCAACACTGGAAATTATATCTCCAAACTGGTATTATCCTTGGTGATATTTCAAAATTTCGACCCGTAGAAAGCGCTTAAACGGCATCTGAAAAAACATAAAAAGGTTTATAATTTTTTTTAAATGTATTACCGTTTAATAGAGGCTATAATTATTATCAAAATGTATGAATTTACATAAAAGATAAACAAAAAATACACGAGTTAATGCCTAGAAGATAAGTATTCTAATTATCTGTGATAATCATTTGCATTTTCATATTACCGCCCTTGTGGGGAGGAAATTTATCGCTTAATTAGACAATTTAAAAATTAAGAAAACATAAAGCACAACTAGCCTTATCGTATACTTTTTGATTAGGATGCCACAACCAGAAGATTATCCCAACGTTTCTGCATGTTAAAATCCGTTTTTATAACAAGCTAATAACACTAGTAGACGAGCTGAATAAGCTGTTCTACGTAATCACATGCATATTACACGGAAGTTACTGGATAACAACTATAGAGATTTGATACATTTACATTTAGAACTTTCATTTGTATCAAATACAGGGGATTGCGATTAAATTGATTCACTAATCTTTAAATGTATGGAAATAGATTTTAACATTTCAACTAAATTTCAAAAAGCAAAGTTTGATAAACCGTATAAGCAACAATGTAATATGCCATCGATAATGAAAATATCTGGCGTGGAACAACACGCGACCTTTCAACTTACAAAGTGGAAACTAAAAGAAACGAAATAATCCTAATAATATTAATTTCTTTAGGATAATTATCCAACCTCGGTTTTAATACGATCATAACGAAAATAGGCAACAATTTAAAAGCAGAAAATAAAAATCTATGTCAGATGGACGAACAAAACTTCATGTCAGATGTTAATAGATACATAGATGGTAACTTCGAAAAATTCCCCTTCCACCCGCTTCCATAAGATGCCTATAATACAAATTAAGCATAATCAATCTTACATAAATACAATTTAGACCTACTTGGCTTTATATTAAGAAACTTTATAAAGAGAAGAAAGGTAAAATTAAATTAAAAAAATTAGTTACACATTTTCTTATAATACTACGCTATTAAGATATTGAAAAAAATTTAACTAACACTTAAATTCTACCCTTGAAATTTTTCGCTGCTAAATTACGCGTTGAATTAAAAAATTGTATAGAACATAATTAACCGATACGTTTAAAGTATATATGATGTTATTCTTATATCTTGAAATATACAGTTTAGAAATATTTGATACATCCAAATAACCCTCCCTTCTTCAGCGCTGGATGTCTCTCAAAATTTCTCTCAAAATAAAAGCAAGCCTAAATACGAAATTTTTTAGTACGTTGGAGTTGTCGTTCTTGATTTATAGTGGATGATAACATACATCCGCACACGCAGCAGCACTCGTCCGCGTAATCGCACACAAACATGTACATGCACGTGCACACCCTCTGCAAACACACGCACACACATATATACGCAAACACGCACACACGCACACACACGCACACATGCACACGCACACACACATGCACACACGCACACACGCACACATGCACACACGCACACACACAGAGAAAAACAGAAACACAGAAACACAGATACACAGACACACAGACGCACAGACGCACGGATGCACAGACGCACAGACGCACAGACGTAAAAACGCACAGACGCACAGACACGCAAACGCACAGACGCACACACGCACATGCGCACAGACACACCGGCGCACACATGCACAGACGCACAGACACACAGACACACAGACACACAGACACACAGACACACAGACACACAGACACACAGACACACAGACACACAGACGCGCCCACGGATACGGACACGGACACCGAAACCGACACCGACACAGACACGGACACGGACACGGACACGGACACGGGCACGGACACGGACACGGACACGGACACGGACACGGACACGGACACGGACACGGATATGAACACGGACACGGACACGGACAAGGACATGTACACGGGCACGGACACGGACACAGACACGGACACGGACGGACTCGGACACGGAATCGGACACGGACTCGGACACGGACACGGACACGGACACGGACACGGACACGGACACGGACATGTACACGGACACGGACACGGACACAGACACGGACACGGACGGGCTCGAACACGGAATCGGACTCGGACTCGGACTTGGACACGGACACGGACACGGACACGGACTCGGACACGGACACGGACACGGAGACGGACACACAGACACACAGACACACAGACACACAGACACACAGACACACAGACACAGACACACAGACACAGACACACAGACACACAGACACACAGACACGACACACAGACACACAGACACACAGACACACAGACACACAGACACACAGACACAGACACATGCACACGCACACGCACACGCACACACACACACACACACACACACACACACACACACACACACACAATCACACACCGACACAAATATGATTTTGGGCTGTCCTAAATCACAAGAAATTTGGAGACTGTTATGTGATTTGAGTCAAATACGCAAAATATCGTACTTATGCGGTTTGAGAGGCAACTCACATAGTCACACAGTTGATAACTACTTCATAAGTCCAACAAAATTAAATAATTACAGTATTACGATAAAGAGTACGAATAATGATAGTCACTCCTTCACCACCCGACTCGGAAACTGCATCATGATGCATTTTTACTGGAATCTAGGAAAAGAAAGCATTGAAAATTTTAAAGCAAGATGGTGCTTAGATAATGTGTTGTGTGCTGTTGATGATACCTGGTCATTAGTGTTTAATCGAAATATTGACGGTTCGACCTAAGAATAATCTATATATTGCTGTTATGACAATTATGTTGTCATGGTTACCATATTATAGCATAAATACCGTGTGTGAAAAACTGTAAACACTTGTGCAGTTTTAATAAATATAATAATAATAACACACATGCACATACACACGCACACACCCACGCACGAACGCACTCACAGACGCGCATACACACACACACACACACACACACACACGCGCACACACACACACACACACACACACACACACACACACACACACACACACACACACACACACACACACATATATATATATATATATATATATATATATATATATACAGTACGTTTGGATAATGCAATACCTTATCTTAAAGAAAAGTTTGTTTTGTATCATTAAATGTGAAGAGAGACTACGTTACGCCTGCTGTTACTTATACCCGGTCTAGTAGCCACAACCTATCCGTGCTCGTTTCCTGGGTCGATCATACATTACGTTTATCTTTATGTTATTGAAAAGTGCTAGAAATTAGCATACCTTATCCGATATTTTGCGTTATCGTTTGTTCTTTGTGCAAGTTACGTTTTTATTAAGTGGACAAACAAGATAAAGAAATTTACGAACACTAAAGTGAAGCTTTTCTAATATTGTTTCGTAAAGCTTAACATTGTTATAATAACCACAAAGCTATGGACTTTGGTTAGTGTTTTCTAAGATGAAATAATTTGAGTACCTGTCATTACTTCTGTTACATTTTGTTAAGATAGGTCAAAATTACTTTGTTATTGCATTGAACTTATACTGTTTCAATCATATTTTATTTTGAAATAATACTCCGTAAAGATAGGTTACAGTTTATGTATAAGTTAAGAATTTGTTTACTATCGTAAAGCTTTGAGAAACAGTTTTATTTGCCTTTATACTGAAATTAATTAGCAGATATTATTTTGATTTATTACATATACAAATAAATACTGCTTTGTGTTTTTTACTAAGATTATGTATGGTATTAAAGCACAACCTTCACATTTTTTGTTGCCGATAAAATTAATATGATTAGGATAACAATTAAGTGGAAAACCACGTGTAATTGAAATAGAATTCGGGGAATCATTAATAACCCATTCAAATCCGAAATTCTTTAAAAAGAAATTAAATCTTTGTCCAAGTGGCCGACCTCTACTATTAATGCTACAAATAGTTTGACATCAAACTGCTAATTTACATTTTGATTACTCCGCTCTAGATACTTCAACCCCAATAAAAATTAACTAGGATCTAGACACTTAGACGCTGAACTGAATATGTACTTGAAATTAGTCGCATTGAAGTCTAGTCATGTAGGTATAAAATACTCTGGTCAAATTTTAATGAAATCTCAATTCTAATATTTGTTCAGGTATTAAACATCAAATATAAATCAAATATTTGTTTTTAGTTTTTGAGACATGGATGCACTACCATCAAATCACCGCAAGCATGCATACCTTTTTCACATCTCTCAAAAACTCTTATTCCAGTTCTTACTTCTATTCTCCTAAATTCCTTAGGCTTACCTAAAATAAACTCAATTGTCAAGCCAACAAATATTGGCTAAATAACAAGAGGATTGATGTACTGAATCTGTATGATCCTTTGTGTAACTTTACATATCAACAAGAAATTTAATAAAGGACTGTTAACTTGAAATATATAAACAGTCTTTTTGCGTTAAGTCTCACAATAAAATTGGTGGGTAAGAACTATTGTAGCTCAAATAAAAGAAGCTGTTAAACCAACTAACTCTATTAAAACTAATAATCAGTATTAACTGCACAATGACAATTACGCAACAATTAAGCACACAAAAAAGGTAGTGATGGGAAGTGATTGTTCTTATGGCCTAATAAAAATTTACAGTACTATCTATGACAGCTTGACGGTCAATCGTGCGGTACTCAATAATATCTAATATTATTCTTACTTATCAGGATTCCTAGTCCTTAATTATTCGAATCAACGGGGTTGAAGTTCTTTGGTTAATCCTTAGGGTAGTATACACCCGTAGCCACTAACAAACATTTTAACGTCAATGTAAGTCGTCACCTTGAAAGCGCTAGCTTAAACGCTTCACATCTTCCCACGTTATTGCATTAATTGGGCAATTTGTTTACTAATTCCCTTCCCAAATGTTCGACGAATTTAATATTACTTTGTGCCCTAGTTTTAATTGTCTATAAACCTAATTGGTTTAGTGCTGTTAACTAACATACATATTTAAATCAGCGTTAATAATTACTTAATTTAGTCTTAATCTCCATTTACAATAACCAAAATCTTTACTTAGTTATAAAAGTTTCTCTTACTAGATACTAGTAACACTACAGTTTCTGTTCATCTCAAATCTGTTTAAACTCGTTATCTTAATATTTGTACAAGTCTCACAACTTCCAATTCCATACATCAATTTTACCTTTAAACGTTTTAATGCTCTATCCTTAATAACGGGTTCTAGTGGAAAAAAGGCACTGTTTTTAACGGCGCTGCTAACATTTACAACTTAAATTTGCGCATACCGTTATGTCCTCTTTAGGAAATAAACCACCCCCGCGATCGTTTTAATTAACGGTTCGCTAACAGTGAATCTCTCAAGCCTACCACCTGTGCTTTTTATATATTCTGACCCCCATCTTGCCAACGTCACAAAATATTTACCCGCTGAAACAGACCACTCTCAAGGAGTTTAAATGTCACGTGCTTTTTCAGCCAGTATGAAACGGAACCAACGCAATAGCAAAAGAATTTTACGTTGTCATCTTTCAAGTTTTAAGAAAAACGTAATAACTCTTTGAAACCCAAATTCGACATTCATATTGATTTAGTGCAATGTTCAGAACTGCAGTCTCACAAATGCGCGAAGTCTTTCTTCGCAAAATTCCATAGAGTTTAATACTATTTTAACTTGAATCACATGTAAAATTACCTACTGTGAAATCCTAACTCATTTATACAAGTAGAATGTACATACATGTTAGTTGACCGATCAACTCAAGTAATATCAAACCCCAGTTATAAAACACTTATACGGAATACATACATATTCCTTCCCTAATATAATACCAACATATTAATTTACATCCACTCATAGAAAATTTTACCTGCATTCCACACAGTGGAACACATTATCATCCCAATAGGGATTATTTCTCACTCAGCGCATCTTTTATAGAACATCTGAATATGCTATTACGTAATACTCAACTCTACTACAAATTCCAGATACACGAAGCTTATACTACGTTAAAAAAATTTGTCGTACAAACACACTTTGACACAATTTCAGTAATGTCAGACGCACAACACAAAGCCAACTAAACCCTCTCCGTCAAAGTAGTCTCACAATACTCGTGACGTAAATGCATCGTTATAATGTGAATATTTCATCTTTATTTAAATCTTAATAACATGCTTTAATTAGAGTTGATGGACCTATTTGCACAGGTTTTGCTTTTATCGCGCGACCTTTCGGAAACGTCATTAGGCTTAGTCGTGAGAAGAACTGTTTTCGCACTTGAGTCGAATTCATGCATTATGATTTTTTCAGCACTTGACTAGTCTCAGATTCGAACTTGGTACCCTTTCATTGAGCCACTGAGTAATCGTGTGTGTGTGTGTGTGTGTGTGTGTGTGTGTGTGTGTGTGTGTGTGTGTGTGTCTATGTGTGTGTGTGTGAATGTGTGTGTGTGTGTAGGTGTGTGTGGGTGTGTGTGTGCGCGTGCTCTTGCGCGTGCGCGTGAGCGTGTGCGTGTGCGTGTGGGCGTGCGTGTGCGTGTGCGTGTGCGTGTGCGTGTGCGCGTGAGTGCGCGTGCGCGTGTGCGTGTGCGTGAGCGTGAGCGTGCGCGTGTGCGTGTGCGTGTGAGTGTGCGTGTGCGCGTGTGGGTGCGTGTGCGTGTGCGTGTGCGTGTGCGTGTGCGTGTGCGTGTGCGTGTGCGTGAGCGTGCGCGTGTGCGTGTGCGTGTGCGTGTGCGTGTGCGTGTGCGTGTGCGTGTGCGTGTGCGTGTGCGAGTGCGTGCGTGCGTGCGCGCGTGCGTGCGTGCGTGCGTGTGGGCGTGTGTGCGTTTGTGCGTGTGTGTGTGTGTGTGTGTGTGTGTGTGTTTGTGTGTGTGTTGGGCTTCTTTGAGTTTGCGCCGACTTGTATTCTCATGCTTTGTTATGTTATCCGATTGGATGCGTTGGTCTTCGTGTTCGGAGATTCTGGATTTTTATATTGTGCCTTCGCGGATGGTGTTCATAAGTTCCTTATTTATCATTTTAGGAGGTCTAGTGCTCCCTCCCATCTAAGCTCTGCTTTAGCACTCAATTAGAGGAAATTGGATAAAAAGCATATATATATATATATATATATATATATATATATATATATATATATATATATATATATATATATATATATATATATACATATATATCGGGCAAGGAAAAATTAATAACTGCACCAGATAGCACAGGACCAAATAAATGGTGTAACGAAGCAGATCGGAAGTGATTGTTCAAAACTTGGACGCTACTACTTTTTAATAATTTCGAATTTACCAATTTAGTTAAAATTTTCATAACTTTTTCAGGTAAGCCTTTTGAATTAAAAATCTTCCTTTTCTGTTTTAGACTCCTTAAAAACAATCATTTAGACAACTTATAAGGGTAAACTTTCAAGATTTTACAATGCACATTTAAGTATGTATGTTGTGTATTTATAGAAAATATATTACATGTTACTACATGTAACCTAAAACCATAGTAATTTTAAAATTCAAATGACCTCGGCTTACTTAATAATATTATCCCTATTCCTAATTGAGTGCAAAGCCATTTTTGTTTTCACTTTCCAATTTTATTAAAGGATAAGTACCGTGTGTCCCGATTTCGTCACTTTAGTAGCTTTTTAAAGATATGTTTGTTATTCTCAAAGATAGAAGTTTGAAGTGTTTACATTCACGTACTTCTTTGGTGGCCTAGATTTAATGGCAAAATCGAAAATTTAGTATCTTCTTTTGTTTTCGACTTACAGCCAAACGTCGATATTTCTACAGTTCTTTCAAGGTCTGATACCTCGCTTAATACTATTATACTGATATATTTCGTCACCGGTACTTAAATATTGCGAAGTTCCCAATTCAGTGGCCTGCTTAGATTTTTTCTAGGGGTGCGGTTTTTGAGTAATAATATAAACTTGCATTTTTTTAAACGGAAATCATAGTTTGCTTGGGAACCATCAGCTGCAGTTCCTTCTTAGCTTTTCGAAAATATAAACATCGAGATATCTATTTTTAAACCTTACAGATATAATAAGGATTTTTTTCTGCAAACTATTCTTACCTGTCGTTCAAAGTATGTGGTGAACATATTGTTGTGAATTTAATATTGTTGCTGTAACTATAACGGAGAAATATGGTGAGCTTCGAAAATTTTGAAAAATATGATATGATAAAAGCATTTATAGAAAGTAGAGAAAATGCAGATGAATCTTCTCAATTATACCTTAACAGGTATTTTCATTTTTTTTTGCCATAGTGAATAATTTAAAATATTGCGTATTGTGGGTATTCGAAACGGCGTCAGCCAAATAAAGTAATATTTTCGAGATTACAAAACAATCTCATTAATTTCGCGTACTTTGGTAAACCTAAGGGTAAAATAAATTAAGCCAAAATCGAGAAAATGAAGGAATTGGCGTTTTGTTTTAAGCAAATCCAAGGGTTTCCTGAAGAGAAGAAATTACCAAAACAAAGTATCCCACACATTAAAACGTCGTAAGTATTATCTTTATAAAATTCGAATTTCGTACGAACTATATCCTGGCGATTCCGAGAGGCGAATTAATTTCTGTCAATGGTTTTTACAAAAGTGCCAAGAACTACCAAATTTTGGTAGAAATGTTACATAGTCTGATGCAACCCACATAAGCAGTGCAGGAATATTCAACAGACAAAATACTCGTCAATGGTCACATGTCACACGTTCATCCATCGTTTGCTCGTCAAGTTCAAGGTCGATTTGGGTTTAATGTATCGTGATTTATACTTAGGGATAGAATAGTATTCCATATTTTCCAAGGAAAGCTTAATGCTGAGCGTTATGTAAAAATACTGAACCGACGACAACCAGAATTACTGGCAGATATTCTTGAAAAACACCTTCCAAATATTTTCTTTTAACAAGACTGTCCCCTAGCCCATAATGCTTTGGCAGTAAGGAATTTCTTAGAAAACCGTTTGCCAATTCGTTGGATTGCAACATTCCATTCGGTCAATACTGGATTTCCTCCTATGGGATATTTTGAAAAAACTAAAATTGGCCGATTTCAATTTTCAATAACTCATTAACACCTTATGGAACAGCTTGCGAACTTTCACATTATTTAGACCCTTTATTACGATAAATTCGTTGTGGTTCACAGAAACGATTTTCATTTGTTCTCAGCTCTATTTTTTGTTTTTCTAATGGCAGTCATTTTTAGTTTTTGATTAGTTAGATAACCCTCGAGAAAAGATTTTCAATGAGATACAACATGTCTGAAAATTTTGCATGTCTATGAAAGATATTAACAAAGAATAAGTTAAAGCCTAATTGAAAGCTCAAACTTATTTAAATAAACAGTTCAATACGGGCACCATTCTGCTTCGCACACCTTTGGTACTTTGTTGTACCATAGTTACAAACACAATGTAACGTATTCCTATTTAATGATCCTAGCACATATAGCACCAAAGTTTCTCGAATATTTGATGGTTCCAAATTTAATCCTTCATTTTTAGTGGCACCCCACAGATAAAAGCCAAGGGGGGAAAGGTCAGGTGATCTCGCAAACCATTGTACTGGTTCATTATTTGAAACAACTCTCTCATTAAAGTTTTCTTTTAAAAAATGTTGCACATCACAAGCATTATGAACCGGGAAGCCTTGCTGCTGGTACCAGATGTTTTGCAAGTTTTCAGGGTTAAGAGTTTGTATCAGTGCGGGTAGTATCTCGTTCGTTAATAGTTCCATATATTAGCCTCTAGAGAAGTTGTTATCAAAGATGAAAGGACCTATTAAGTGATCATCTAAAATGAAAAACGAATAAGAAGAACAAAAAAAGTCAATAAATGTCGGTCCAAATCAAACCACACCAGATATTAGAGCCAAATCGAGCTTGAAATCTTCTTTGATTTACCAAATGTGAATTTTTGGCAGACCAATGATGGCAGATATGCCCATTGAGCACTCCACAATTGGTAAGCCGTGTTTCATCAGTCCAAACTATTTGCATAGGAAAATCAGCATCATCTTCACATTTTTTGCGGGTACCAGATGCTAAATTGTAATCTCTATTGATAATCATTATCGCTTAAGCCATGTACAATTGTTGGTTTGCGGGAGTAGTATTTATTTTTCCTCAACGTTTGATTAATACTGGATTTCGTAATACCAGCTTCTTGAACTACATTCGACGAACTGATATACTTGCAGCATTCTGCACAATACTATTTTCACATATATCAGCATTGTGTACCTGCCACTTGGGTCTCTTTTGTCCAAAGCTTCCAAAGTTTACTGATTATTCTATTAAAAACTGTACGTTGTGGTTGTGATCTTTCCAGAAAATGTTGAAGGTAATTTGTGCAAGCATTTGCAAACCTTCGATTTCAAATAAACTTCCAGCATATCAACCCTTTTCTTAATTTGTAAATTTATGTGCCGTTATCAGTACTTTGTAAATGTCAACGCTGAATGGTTATTACTCATCACAAAGTTCTGACTCTCACTCACTTGCGAATATTGACATAGCTTATCATTTATTTTTTGTTAATATCCCCCGTACAGTTGAGGATTTTTTAGACATGTACCTTACAGGAAAGTTTTTCTTGTAGACTATCCATCTAATCAAAACTAAAAATAGCCGTTAGGAACGCTAATAACTTGAGAAAAATGGAAAACCGGGGGTTTCTGTTAACAGCAACGAATTTGCCGTAAAGAGGCGCCTGAACAATGTGAAAGTTCAAAAGCGGTTGCATAAGGCGTTATTGAGTTATTGAAGAAAATTGAAGTGGGCAAATTTTAATTGTTTCAAAATCTTAACATTGAAGGAAGTCGGGATGAATTTCACTTTCAGTTCGTTTAGTTTCGCTGTATTCCTTAGTTTTTTCCGTTTTTCTGGTTTCTATAAGAGGTTTATTGTGTGTTGTTGGTCGACGGATTGTCTTATTACCATTTTTCATGTACTAGATGGTCTTTGCGCTTCGGCTTGGGTATTAAGGCTGTTTATGCGTTTTTCGGTTTCTACAGCTTCTCTTATTATTCCCGTGGTTAGATGTTCTACTGATGCTGTCCTCCTGGTCTTATCGAAGTTAATATTGTGTGATGCCCATTGAATAAGTAGTGCTAAAGTTGAGATTTTAGCATTTTTACTTACTGCTGGACGAAGTTCTTCCAGCCTGGTACTGATTTGTCTGTTTGATTGACCTATATACGTTCGGTCACAGTCTCCACAGGAATCTCGTATATTCCTTTATCTTCAAGGTTGATAATATCTTCCATTGAGAGTATCCACCATATCGAATCATGAATTAGAAACATGGAACATGCCACAACGGAAATAATACGCCAGGAGGCGTCCACAGCACTAAGGAATCTCCAACTAGGAAATAGAAACTTAACTGGAAAAGAAGTCAAAGCATTAAAAACTTTGAGAAAAAGGCAGACATCGTAATATTGCCCGCAGACAAAGGAAACGCTGCTGTCGTTATGAATGTCGATGAATACAATAATAAGGTTAACCACCTTCTTCAAGGCTCAGTATTCCAAAAGATGCTACAGGAGGTTTGGAAAAAACGGCAAAACCGAATACTAGGAAGACCAAGATCGATTCAAAAATTCAACAAGAACTTATTCACGTGAGAAGTCATCGAAATGTTCGACATTCTAAGGATTACGAAAGATTCACAAATATGGAGCACCACTGAGGACAACAGTAAGTTCAATCCGATCACATCTACAAGAACTTGCAAGTTATATCGTCAAACAGTTGCAACATTACTGCGAAGAATCAGAATTGTATATAAAAATTCGAGCCACTTCATAGACCTAATTAAAGAGGAAACACTAAATCAAAGCAATCTATTAGTTAGTTTAAATTTTGTATCTCTATTCACAAACGTAACGATCAAGGAAACAATTGACATAATTAAAACAAGGAACCATTCGCAAGAAGACATCACCATCCTAACGGAACACTACGTCAACAATCTAGCTAATTTATTTATGAATGATCTGCAAGAATGAGAAATATAAAGGGCAAATCACAATTCCAAGATATATGGATGACATTTTGGACACACGGACGAGAACAATTGGGACGATTTCTACAACATCTAAATAGAGTTTACGGAAAAATAAGGTTTACAAAGGACACAGAAGGGAACGGAACACTGTCGCTTTTAGACGTATTAATCCACAAATATGGAGATCAACTGGGGCACACAATTTATGGAAAACCAACACACACCAACTGGTACCTGAATGCTCAATCCCATCATCATACAGCACAACTAAAGGCTGTGGTCAAAACACTAATCACGAGATTCAAGCGACTGGCAGACCATCAAAACGTGCATCAAGAAATCAAGACACTAAAATCAGCTTCATTGTAAAACAGATTCACCGAAAAACGTAACCAAAAGGACGGGCCATTCGAAGAAGGTAAAGCAAGAAGAAAAACGGGAGAACAAAGTACTATTACAGTACATACAGGGAACAACAGGCCAGGTTAACAGAATTCTAAGAATAACAACATAAAAACGCTCTTTAAGGAAAATGAGATAGTTGAGACAAACAGACGAATCAGTGCTAGGTTGACAGAACATCGATTAGCAGTAAGGAGAAACACCTTTAGCACAGCATGTTCAATCGACATCGCATTAACTTCAGTAAAACCAGATGTATAGCACCAGTGGAACCTCTAATCAAGAGAATAAGAGAAGCTGTAGAAATCGAAAAACGTCCAAACAGCCTTAATAATACCTAAGACGCCATCCAACAACACGCAATAGACCTCTTATGGAATCCACAGAAACACCAGCAAAACGGAAAAAAGGAAGTAAGGCTGCGAAATTAGAAAATATGAAAAGCAACAAGGCTAATATTAACAAGGAACGCACATCAGACAGTGACCTGAAGATGGTAGATGAGAGTATGTCGAAATGTTGCCGAATGAACGAAGGTTCTTGCATGAACCCTACCAACACACGATGTAATGGTCCCGGAGGAAATAGAAATACATATAACTCTCGTGAGAATCTCAAACACTTTATTTATATATATATATATATATATATATATATATATATATATATATATATATATATATATGCGTACAGATCTTTAGGTTTTCGCGGCTGCTGTATGTTCTGCTGGTTTCCCGGGTGTTGATCCGCGTAGCTCTTCTGGTCTCCCCGTTTGTTTAAAAACGACGTTTCGGCAAAGTCTCATTCGCCATCCTCAGGTTCGTAACTGTCTGCTCCTGATTCCAGTTACTCGAACTCAACTAACTTCCATAAGCAGCAGCACACAACAGGAAGTTAATTCAGTTCGAGTAACTCGAAGCAGGAGCAGACAGTTACGAACCTGAGGATGACAAATGAGACTTTGCTGAAACGTGGTTTTGAAACAAACGGTCTCTTGGAGACCAGAAGAGCTACACGGATCAACACCTGAGAACAGCAGTATATATATATATATATATAATATATATATATATATATATATATATATATATATATATATATATATATATATATATATATATATATATATATATATATATAATATATATATATATATATATAATATATAAACGATAATTGCCTTTTTAGAATTTGTGTGTTTGTTAATAGGTATTTTATTGTTAAAAGTTATAAAGAAAGTTAGTTTCCTGTTTGTACGAAAGTGTTGCTTAAAGATACCCTCAGAATCAGCTCAAACAGTTTATGTTGTTGCAATCTAACCAAAACTAAATTATCGTTAACTCCAAAACGCAATTGAATCGGATCGCTACTTGCAATACATCAATGAATTTGGGATTCAAAAGTCTTTCAAAATACGTTCTAAAAAAACCGGGTTGTATTTAAAAAAAATCAGGTTGTTGGTTTCTTAGCCTGTAACGTCGGAAAAATATTAAGTATGATATGTCGTTGGATTTAGAATTAAAATTAGAGTTTACTAAGAATATAATAAATTTTTTTGACTATCTAAAAAAATGAAGTTGATGATGGTTGCGAAAAAACGAAACGTCGGATTGAAAATCCAAAAACGTCAACTTCTGGAGCAGAAAAAGTAGCAATGACAATCTGAAATTTATTTTGTCATATCTTTTCAAATAGTCAGAAAAAAATAAAAACGAAATCCCAAATTTTCAGTTTTTTCCAAGTATTTTCGGAGGTATTATTTCCCAAATTTTAAACCCTCAATTTGCAAGGTTCGATGGGGCGCAACTTTTTCTTAATTTGAACATCTTTGTAACTTTAAGATTTACAAGATATATATATATATATATATATATATATATATATATATATATATATATATATATATATATATATATATATATATATATATATATATATTAGGTGTTTCAGGAAGAAGAATACACGTAACTTCAGGATATGATAGATCTAATTATTTTAACACAAAACTTTCCAATAGTGTTTCGTTTCCGAGATAAATGGTATCAAAATTAAGAAAAAAGGTGATTTTTAAAATATCTCCAAAACGAAAATTCTTTTTCTTATTCTTGGTATAATAAATAGGGATAAAAAATAAATTGGTTTGAGCTTATTAATAAGTTTTTATTATGTACAGTGGCGTAGAACGCAAGGGGTAGTTTAACCTTTTGATCCCTAGTTTCTACGGCCAATAGAGTAAATTGAATTTTTTATTAAGATGGTTTTGTAACGAAAAACGCACATTTTGAAAATAATTTGACTTAAACAGGGCGAAGGTTTGAAGCGGGTCACCTTCGAGAATATCTTTTAAAGAACACCCCATATATTTGTGATGTTTCACAATCTGCTTTGAATTTTTGGTTTTGGATGACGCATTGTTGAGTTATAAAAGAAAACGTGAAAAAGTTATCGCAACAAGGTTCGCTATACTGAGTCCATGCTACAGTATTACGAACAATTGACAAAAATAGAGCGTAATTATTGAGTCATTCCAAAAATTCAATAATATACAGGGTGTTTCCTTCGAAAAAATTGAGTGAAGGCTGTTTGAACCTCTCAAAATTAATTGCAGCGTGACAACACCCAGTATGATAAAATTGAAGTTTGATTATTTTGTGGGTACAGGATATCCCTTGGCTGCATAATTACCAAACGTGTTGTCTAAATTAGTCGTAATACTGTGACACGGACTCAACAATGCGTCATCCAAAACCAAAAATTCAAAGATTTTCGAAAAGAGGATTTAAAGCAGATTGTGAAAGATGGTGAAGGTATAGGGTGTTAGAAAAATATTATCGAAGGTGTCTCGCTTTAAGAATTCACCTTGTATAAGTCAAATTATTTTTAAAATGTGGGTTTTTCGTTTCACTCTCCACTTTTAGTTAATGAAAACTATATTGGATTTTGACGCACTAATGAGCTATATATATATATATATATATATATATATATATATATATATATATATATATATATATATATATACGTTCCATATTGTTCTCCAGATTTCCGGTAATATTCCCACGTGCTGCTGCTGATGATGCAGTTCTGATGGAGAAACGTGTTTATGTTGGAGATGTTTCGGCCAGATCACAATAGCCATTTTCAAGTCTTTTACTTCTTAATCAAGTGATTTGAACAACAAAACTGACATTATTTGCTTCTGGTTGAAGTTTATATACTTCGCTGCTTTCACTTTAATACAGGTTTCTAATCAAACATTACAGCACCATATTTATAAATTTGCATACATTTCGATCATGTCTAGTGTGAAACAACACACGATCTTACAATCTACCCAGTGTAAATTAAAGGAAATGAAATAATTTTAATTATAATTTTTTTAGGATAACTATTCAACCTATTTATACCTTCACAACGAAAACACAACATTGTAAAAAAAACAATAACCTGTGCCCGAGTTACGTTTAAAACTTCATGTCAGATAGAGATGAATAGACATAAACAGATGTTAACTTAAACAATAGTTCCATAGCCGCCCGCTCCTATAAAATATTAGTGAAACTGTTTAAGCATTTTCATTGTTATTTAATTGGTTTTAGACTTACTTTGTGTTACAGTAAGAAACTTTATGAGCAAAAGTTACGTATAACAAAATTTTCTTTAAGAAATTTTCTCATAAAATTGATCGCTATTCAGATATTGAAAAAATTACAATAACACTTTAATTCTACCTTAGGAATTTTTTTGCCGCTACATTTCAGGTCATTTAAAAAAATTCCATGGTACAGAATTAATCGATATGTTTAAGGCTATATTAAGGTACGTACATGCCTATTATGGTTCTGAAGTTATCGTGGATACTAGCATACATCCACACACGCAGGCACGCACGCACGCACGCACACACGCACGCACACTGGTACGCACGCACGCCCCCCACACACACTCACACACTCACACTCACACTCACACTCACACTCACACTCACACTCACACTCACACACACACTCACTCACACTCACACTCACACTCACACTTACACTCACACTCACACTAGCTCTCGCACTTACACACACACGCGCGTGCGCACACGCACATCCAGTCATCATGTCCGATCTTGGCGAAACTTAGTCAAACGTCGTAAAATGAGGTAAAAAGTCTATTTAACGATAGCAATAAAGTCGATTGCATAACCTTCTACACCTAGATACACTGTGTCTTGAATTTCTGGCCATAGGGAATTCCCATGTTAAAATAAACTATTGTAAATATTGGCTCCCCTAATTGTTTTACAGTAAAATGTCAAATGTAAAACTTCTTAAGGAAAAAAGGCTGCTTCTTATGTTATTAATTGTTATTGTAAATCATTCATTGTTCAAAAACATTTCATTCATCATTAAAACTTTATTTGGGACAGGTTATTACTTTTTAAAGAAAAATTTGTTTATAAAAATGAATTATTACACCATTGAAGAATATTGTTTAGTTGCAAACGGAGATTTATTTGAACACTTGATCAAATAGTAGAAATGATGATTTTTTGTTATTTATTTTCCAATTTTCATAATTAATTTGTTTATTTAGAGTATCATCTTCTTGTTTATAACAGACTTATTTTACTTGTGCTCCTTATTGTATTTATCCTGACACTTACATGGCTTATTAACGTTACCGGTTACGAAAAAGTCCTTAAGTTTTTCCTAATTTTCTCGAAAACGGATGAACCAAATGTAAATGCAATTGTAACATAAGAAGCAGCCTTTTTTCCTTAAGAAGTTTTACATTTGACATTTTACTGTAAAATGATTAGGGGGGCCAATATTTACAATAGTTTATTTTAACATGGGAATTCCCTATGTCCAGAAATTCAAGAGACACAGTGTATGTAAGTTAGAAGGTAATAAAATCACATTAAGATTATTTGTTTACCAATTTCTTTAAAGAAATGGTGAAGAGAGTTGTCTCCATAAGTGGGAACAAAATTTTACGGTTAGATGCCGTTGGTTAAAATTTTCTGCAAACTTTATGTATACGTTAATTTCCTCGGGGAAACGGCCAAACGGATTGTTCAAATGTGTCAAGACAACCGTTTATGGTTTAAGTACGTTGTTTATCTGTCATTTTACTTATGAACAATATCGTTAGGAAGATGGTCAAACACGCTGCCTGGATTGGTATGAACTGATGGTTATGCTTTTACAGAGTTGGTCATCATTGAAGCTACAAATTTATTCATTCAATATTTCCGTTAGGAAAACTTCCAAACGCATGGTCTCGATGGGCAGGAACGAAATTTTTTTATTTTAATTACTTGGTCGCCATTTCATTCGAAACCTATTTATACACCAGTTTCGTTGGTCTAACAGTCAAATGCATTATCTTGATGAAAAAGACTAAATATTTTATGCTTTTAGAGAATTGAAATCAACAATGTCCAACGGCATTAACCAGTTTCGTTGAGAACACAGCCAAACGTGTTGCTTTTATAAGAAAGTCCTAAATATTATCGTTTTACGGTTTTATCACCATTTGGTCCCAACCGAAACCGAAACCTTTATTTATGCGCTTATGTGGCTAATAAACCGACCAAACGTATATTTATTTATAACTACATTTGTTTAATAAATGATAAATGGGCGTTTCGTTATTTTTAGTATTATCCGAATTTTTCCCGTTCTCTTTAATTCATTTTGCTATCTGTAAGTTTCATTCATATGTTTCTGATCAAAACATTTCTTGTCTATCCAAATCTAAATAGCAAATGGTGTTATCAGTAAGTTTTAATAATTGATACCATTATCTCACATTTAACTTAGTTATCTTACGTTAGTGGTTCGTTTATGCAGTATCAATCATTAGATTATTGATCGCTGTCACATAAGTTAAAACGTTTTCTAGAAACAGTTATATAATGTATTTTATTTATAATTTTATTTTGGCAGTTTTATGTTTTGGCGTGCTTACATTAGGTATGTCATTTATCTTTCTTTCTAATATTCAAAATCTGAGTAAAGTTATACTAATTAGTACATAATGGCGCCCTTGCATTCTCTATATTAACCTTAATATTGTGAATAATATAGTGGATATTATTTTCAAAATCATAACCGATGGGTTAAATCAGTTTTTTACAGACAAATTTTCAATACCGATTTTACAATAATGTGCTTAAATTTGCAAATTTTGGATCGAAACCGATAAAACTGAACATACCAACTGTCAAAAGTTTTTTATGTAATAATCAAAGTCTACAATATAAACTGTGTGGCGTTAGTGCTCGAGATTAAATTTGTGACTTTAACGCAAGTGTAATATCAGTGTTCCAACAACGTGGAGAGGTTTGACAAGAAAATTGCTAACTCAAGAAGTAAGAAAAAACTTTTTCGTCTAGGATTTTCGGTTGAAATGGACTGTGATCTCACCAGATAAGAAGTAAAACCGGATAGGGGATAGTGGAACATCTTCGTGCTAAAATCAATAAACGAATGAGGTCAAAATTTTAAAAGTAATGCAGGGTTATTGATAAGATAAATTAGCTGAAGTGATTCTGCAAAACAAATTATTACGCTAACTTTCGAATATTAACGAAATTGCTCACATATCTTTTGCGCAACTTACTTTCCATGAAATCTAGTTTTAAGCCTTGATTTTTGGAAATCAAACTATCGTAATTGTACATAAAGTTATAAAATTTACAGTTTTAAATATGTAATTTTGGAAAATGTTCGGTCTATCGATGTTTCATAAACGCTGTTCACTCAGATTGTATCTGCGTCAATACCTTTTTTTTTATAAAAATGCATGTTTTTTCGGTTTATTGTAAATATGGTTAGCAGCGCAAAGGACCTTACCATTTTATTTCACTGGCAACAACTTGTATTATGAATCATTTAAATCCTTAGGAATTAACAACATTATCCACAATAAAACAAAAACAAATAGAAGAAATGTGAACATGTAAACTTTTACGATTTAAGCCTATAATTACGAATACACCTTTTGGCTTTAGAAGTTAGGTATTTGATAACATATATAATTTATACGTTTCGATAACAAGTAAAGTTATCTTTGTCAGTTGTAGTGGCAGTTTTAATATTTAATAGAAGTGTGAGACAAATGTATAAAGTATATATAAATAGTTACATACTTGAAAAAGAAATCTGTTCAATGTTGAGTAAACTTGAGATTGTTAATTTTGAAGCATACATAGTCATCAAAGAAGTTTTACGGTAATTTTGCATCTTTTCGTAGAAATAATTGTGCACGTGTTTTATTTATTTTCAGTTTCAGACGAGACTTTAATCAGTTCAAACATCGAACATGGTTCTAAATTGACACTCTATCTGAGATTACTGAGAACATTATTACAATTAATGAATTTTTTAAGTTATAACGTCCAGTTTGATAGTATGGAAATTTTATCAAGACAAACTCATTATTCTATTTGTCTACAGTGAGAAGCTATAGAAGTATACAGACATCTAAAATACTTAAGCAGACAAGACGGTAATCTCTGATTAAATAGGTTTTGAAACCGTGTAATTAAAAAAGGACAAAATGGCATACCTTAGTTTTAATTTTCTGTTGGTGTGTCTAAGTTTATGTTTAGTTATCATAGCATCGCAATGATTTAAACACATAAAAAGTTAAGATAAGATTAAATTATATATTTAACTGGTATGTTAAATGTTAGCTGTAAATCCCTTTACAACTTCAAAGTTAAAGCTTTTCACACCTTTAGACTTCATTAAATTTGTTTTTTGATTGTGACATTTTTTTATTGTTAACCTTCATCAGTTAGAGGGTATTCTGATTTGTCAATTTCAAGGCGGTTTTAATCTATTAAACATCTAGATTTAGATTCCGTAATTAGATTTTTTATACGAATTTCCTATTAGAGCATTATTATATTTCCGTTTTTAGACATTATATATTTATTTGGCATCATAATCAATTTTTGAAAACTGTGATGATTTACTGAATACGATAACAGTAAATGTTGTCGAAACGTTTAGATTTATAAAAAAGGCAATGAAAATACGCGATTACATACCCACAAGACTATCCATCTTTGAATTTTTCAAATTCGTTAACACCAAAGTGTTTTTAATACACCAAACTTTTAAATTTTGTTTCCTTACAAATGTTTAATACAATAAAATTGTTTATTTTTTTGTAAGGTATTCAGATTTTCTAACCGCATTTCAGAACTCAAAACAATTTCTTAGCAATTTAGAGTTTTGAAGCATTGGAAAGGTTTCGTGTGGTAACTCTATATGTCACGTACCAATTCTTGGGTGTCGCATGAGTTAAAGTTTTGAACTTTATTTATATTATAGATTTTTTTTCATAATTTGAGATATGTTTAAGCATGTTTTGGAATTTTTCTGTTAATATTTAAATTTAGTACCTATAATATGATATCTTTTCGTCATTATACGTCATCTCAGATCGCACGATATGGTATAGAACTTCGATTGTGATATTTGACCACATCCATTTAGTGGGCACGCGATTCGTGGAGCGTCATTTCTCGTTGGTACATTGCATGAGTTTATTCCTTGTTACCCTTTCTTTGTGTTCCTGTATTGATTTGTTATGTTTAAAAAAAGAAACACCAAGCATATAAGTTTGCAATTTCGGAACCCTAAAACTAAAGCTCATTGGTTTGGATTTTGTATTAAAGGAAGGTTATGTAAAGCAAAAGCAAATTAACATTAAGTGCTGTTTGTTCTTTTTGACATTTTACGGCCATCAAAGAAGACAATTCGTACCATCTAGAATCATTGTTAGCCCCAGGCTTCAGTGGCAAACCGGTCACAAAACAAAACTATGGTCAAAGGAATTACCGACAAAAGAAATATGTTCATATGGAAAGCCAACGCTTTTTAAGACATAGACACAAAAGGTCTAAACAAAGCCGGAACTGAACTGCAGAGGTCATGGGAATATCAACAAGAACAGTATGGAGCACAAAAAAAAAAATAAAACACATTCTGCGGCTGAATTTAAAAGAACTTTCTCTGAAAATCTTACGGAAATACAAAATAGGTGTACACCTCATATGCTAAGAAATGACTGACAATGTTGCAAAGGAACCATTATTAACTGAACACATGCAGTTGGTTTTTGGTTTAAAAAACCAATAATAGAGCATTTTTAATGGAGCTCGCTGCTGTACGATCCCAGAGGTTAGATTTCTTAAAAATATTTAGAAGAAAAAGATATTAACTTCTATACATCAATGGTTTTGATCGAGACGTGATTTTCAGCAAAGGTCAGATAAAAAAATGATAGCATTAACCCATTGCAAGGAAACAGGCGATGGTTCGAGATGTCATCGTGCATGCAAGAGGAGAAGACGGTTTAGTTGACGGCGCTGGGCTGGTTTTCAAAAGTATTAAAAAAAACCGGAGACTACCATCATAATAAGAACTGCGAACACTTTGGGAAATGGTTCAAAACCAAAATTACACCCAACCTAAAAGAACCAGATAACGTAGATAACGCCAATAACCATTCACGTTTGGTGAAACCAATTCATGTTCTAGTTGCTTTAAAACAAAATTATTAGATTGGGTCAAGTATAAATACATTAATACTCAAGAGAATCTTATGAATTACCCAACATGCGAAATTATAAGGACTAAGTTTCCAAAAAGAGAGAATTATTTGGACTGTTGCGCAGAAACAGCGGGTCATAAAGTTATACGTTTCCGCCATATCATTGCCAGAACAGAAGCATTGAAATGATTCAGTTAGAAAGTAAAAAAGTCTTCGATCATGAAATTGTTAAAACTAATGAATCTCCAAATGATGTAATTCGGACTTGAATATGATATTAAATGATACCAAAATTAGTTGAGTTGATCGGCCTATTTCCACAGTTTTTGCTTTTTGAGCGCAACGTTTCGGAAGCGGACTCTGCTTGCGTCATCTAGGTGGTTCTCCTAGTGATAACTTGTTCATGGATGTTTCAAGCTTTCTGAAAAGTTGTTTGACTTCGGAGCAGCACCGAATTACAGATTCTGTATTATAAGTGTTTTGTAACTGTAGTTTCATATTAGTTGGGTTGATCGACCTATTTCCACAGTTTTTGCTTTTTGGGCGCCACGTTTCGGAAGAGAACTAAGCTTTCGTCATGACGGAAACACAGTCCGCTTCCGAAAGGTCGCGCTAAAAAAGCAAAAATTATGGCAATTATGGTTTAGAAGCACAGTATTTTGTTTTTTATTTATGTAATTTCGTTTGACAGAGGTTTTGTAAATTCAACAGCCTCCAGTATACGATTCTTTTTTTATTAAAGAAAAACTTATAATGCTATGTTTTGCTTTATTCTACATTAAAAATATAAAAATGAAATACAAGCAATACGAAAAGCTACAGTTGAAGCACAATAAACTGTTGTTTGTAAGAGAATAGCTTCTGCCCGAGTAAGACATGGCGAAATCCAATGTCCAGTTCTAAATGAAATAGGACCAATTTGTGACGAGACCTCATCATGATTGATGTTTATTCAAGGGTATCTAAAACGTTTTAAACCAAGAGTTATCATTTTTTCATGTTGTGTAGCTTTCCAGTCATTTAATAAAAACCTTCAACAATGGCCGCGTTCACTTGTACCCAGTGAACCATCGCTTTCACTTTCAGTAGCTGAGCACTCATGAAGGCGACCAACGTTTGTGTTGTATATAAAATAAGCCGTACCCGTCGCGCGTCGCAGCGATGTCAGAAAAGGGGGGGTGGATATATTCAAACTTTGTGATACACGTGCCTCATAACTTTAATTGAAGAGTACGTGTACCAATTTTCGAGTCAATCGACCCATAGAATAAAAAGTTTTAACCCACCATTTCGCCCCCTTAGGGGTGGATTTTCGAAAAACCCTTTCTTAGTGGTTACCTACACTTCACAAATAACATACCCTCCAAATTTCATGTCTCTATGGCCAGCGGTTTAGACTGTGGGTGGATATATCAGTCAGTCACTGAGTCAGTCAGGACTTTGAATTTTATATATACAGATGTACCCTTCGATGGATCCATCCTTCAAGGTCAGAAATTTGACAACCATAGACAGTTCGAAAGCGAAATAAGAATACATTTGCAGTTTATTACTAGATTTACAGTTTGATCAAATGAAAAGACTAGTCTTATTTCCACGATTACACGCGTCCAATGTTGTCGTGTGCCAGCATTTGTAGCAAAATCGAATACAATCTTACTAAGAACGATAATACATTACATTTACCTTGATGTTGTTGAAGAGGGTTGATGTCATCTTATTTTTCTGTTCACTTCATTAACGTTATTGTAAAGAATCTTTGCGTATTACATTATCTTATTGAGAAAAGCCAACACGCTTTGCGGAATTGTGAAAAATTGTGGTGACAAAAAATCCTGTATGTGCGGATTACGTTTTTAAGTGAATTTGTTTTATAAAAATTTTAGTAAAATTAGTAAAATATGCTTAATAAAGTAATACAGTATTATCAAGAAGTATACGACTTCAATTGTTAGTGCTTTTTTAATATAAGCACAAACAAGTTTAAATGTGTGCCATGAATCTATATTGTTGCATTTAACTATCCTCATGGGTTTAATCTGCAATTTTATTTTGAAATAATTTCATTTAAATATAAATTGTATTTTGTGTGTAGCCATAAGATTATTAATAACAGTTTGTTTTATTATCGTAAAGCTTCACAAACAGTTTCGTTTGCATTCATGCTGAAGTTAACACAAAGTATTATTTGGATTTTATGAATATGCGGATAGATACACTTGATTCATTTAGAGGATTTACATATGATATTAAAGATCAAGTTTCTTGTTTTATTTTCGCAATTTAGTTTTACAATAAAAAATAGTGATGATCAACCTATGCAGATTTAGTTAAAATCTGTAAATGTATCACTTTGCACATGGCATACATTTTTTTTGGTTCAAACGTAGTTTAACTATTTATTTTCTTACAATAATCGGAGTTTTTAGTAAAATTATGAAATTTGAGTCAATTCGTCTTCCCACCTAAACGGAAAACTGTTGCAATCGATCAAAAAATGCAAAATTGAGCTGAGACTGGAACCCACAAAAAACATTTGTAATGTATATGAGTAGTGTCAGTATGTAAACATGTATACGTGATCATGAATGACTGCGATTCATTTTAAATTTAGGATGCTTCTCTAAGTCCTAGATGCCTTAACCTTAATAACTTTTGAGAGTGAATTCTACCTCTTCTGGACCGAGTTGTTTGGTCACTGGTAATACGATCTGCTTAGCATTCTGGAAGTAATGTGTTCGAGTCCCGTTACCGTCTGCCTTGTATGATGTTTTTTAAGGCTCATACACATACTGAATACCGAATTCCGACATCATGTGCGGCTATTTAAGCGAAGAACATGTCCTTACTACCACCATATCTACATACTTAATGTATGTATGTCGCAAATCTATCACTGTGGCTGAAGAAGCTTGGAAGGTCCAAGCAGCCCTCTCACTTGGTGAGGAAATGAAACACGTTGACATCTTTTTTTTACTTTATCTAGCATATAAATCTGACCTCTGCCTCCGACATTGCTGAACGCATTCAAGAAAGAGCGTTTAGGCTTGTGAGTGACTGGTCTGCAACTTGTGACATAAACTCCTTGAGCATAGAACCATGATTTGCATGTTTTATTTGTATTATCGGTTTTACAATTTCCACTTATCATACCAAACGGCCGCAATCGATATTCCTCTAACCGGTTTTCAGACTTCGGAATGATCTTCATAGCTACTGTTTTCCTTTGTACCCTCCAAAGTGTTCCTGCTTCAGGACGTCAGGCTAAACTTAATCCATCCACGACCACAATTATTAATACTTTGCTGTTCTATCTCATCATCATAGTCCTCTTACGTATTAAAACAGATGTTTAACGGAGCTTGCGACATAGTACCATTTTATAAATTACCCACATTTGCCATCGAGATATTTTTTACGCTTTTAACCTTCGCTAATAACAAAAGTGCAAACATAAATAGCCATTTTTACGTTCCAACCTTCATTTACACAGGTGTGCATAGTTATAGAAATTTATATAATTGACGTTTTTCACTATCGCTAAATCGACGTACTACCCCATTTAACAGCTTTTGACAGTTTTGACAAAGCTGGTCATATCTGTGTAACTGTGAGTGTGTGTGAGTATGCGTGTGTTCACTTATTTGTATGTGTCTGCGTGGGCGTGTGTCTGTGTGCATGTGTACGTGTGTGCGTGTGTGCGTGTGTGCGTGTGTGCGTGTGTGCGTGTGTGCGTGTGTGCGTGTGTGCGTGTGTGCGTGTGTGCGTGTGTGCGTGTGTGCGTGTGTGCATGTGTGCGTGTGCGTGTGTGCGTGTGCGTGTGTGCGTGTGGCGTGTGTGCGTGTGCGTGTGTGCGTGTGTGCGTGTGTGCGTGTGTGCGTGTGTGCGTGTGTGCATGTGTGCCTGTGTGCGTCTGTGCGTGGTTTCGTGCGTGCGTGTGTGCGTGTATGCGTGTGTGCATGTGTACGTATGTGCGTGTGTGCGTGTGTGTCCTGTGTGTGTCGTTCCCTGCTGTGTCGTTCCTTGTTCCTATTGTTTGTGTTTGTCCGCATCCGTGCGTGAATGCTGCCTGCGTGAACGCGTGTGTGTGAATGTGTCTAGGAATCCACGATAACTTACGATTAAAGTTACATAATTGAAATTTCGCATTTAAGCTTCACTTAATTTCTCCTGGAACTAATTAGATTTTGATCTAATATTTGTGAAACAGCTGTATATTTCAAAAATATGTAAATACTGACATATATAGGTCTTCTACAAACCGATTAATTATGTTCAATGCAATACTTTCAGACAATGCGTTGTCTGGAGGCAAAAAAAGTCTCATGCAGAATTTTAGTGTTTGTTAAAAAATTTTCAATACGCACTGAATAACAATTAACTTGTGTAACATACTTTTTAAGATAACTTAATTTTGCGTATTTTTTTCTTTATAAATTTTTTTAATCCATAACAAAAGAAGTGTAATAGAATTGATAACTGTGTTATCGACATTTTTATGGTAAAGGGCGGTTTTAGAATTTTTTTCAAGTTGGCATCTAGATTTCTATTAACCTTTATCTGACTTGAAGTTTTAAACGTCCGTCTGACATAGATTATTGTTGTAGCTTTTACAACGTTGCCTATTTTCGTTATGAACGTACTACACAAAAGGTTCCATAAGCGTCCAAAAAATTGTTATTATTAAAATTATTTCATTTCTTTTCATTCCCGCTTTGTAGGTTAGAAGCTGTTTTTTTTTGCACACCAGATATTTTGCACTCATGAAATTATTAAATTTGATGTGTAGTTGTGATGTTGGCATTTCGTAGGTATACTTATTGAATGGTAGTAAGGATCTTATATTGAAATTATGGGTTGTGCGTGACAAGCTGATGATTTCCAAATATGTGTAGAAAAACATTCGTATTTGAAAGAAATTAATTCACAAATTTGAAAAAAAATATTAACATTTAGAACCGATTAATCTAATAACTTGAAAGAAGAAACAACGTGCCCGGTAGGATTTGAACATCAATCCTGTAAATTTCACACCTGGTAATTTAGGCATTGGGCCAACACCGCTGCTGGGTAATTTTTTTGATTTACTGTGTATGTGGTTTAATGTATTGCATTTCATAACATATTGGCAATGAAATGTAATGAACATTAACGACACGAAAGTAAAGTAAGCGTTATCGTAGGTACCTTTCATTGTGAGCATTTGTATAAATTTACCTTGAATACCTATACAAGTCACTACATGGTATTACATCCAATCTCCTACTTTTGGTAGTAACAAATCTAGTATTTTTACGAATACTAATTTAATATCTTGCAGTGCTACAGTGCCAAGTAGGAGGTTACGCTCTGACCTAATCGCATGGTTATGCTTGGTTTGGTTGTGTATCCAATAGTTTCATGTTTTCTTTGAGCACGACTTTTTATCGATGTAATTTGGACCGTTATATAGCCTAGGATTAATATCTTCATATTGTTGCGTATTATAATTGAATGTTTTACTGAATGTGTTTTGCAATTATCTACTTATCTGTTGCACTTGTTCTGCTTTGTATGCTGGTTTTTCATTAGTGGCTTTTAAATCGATTTGCAGCGCGGAAAGTATATAACTTCCGAATACTGTTGCTTAGTTACTCATTGAATTTGGAAGACTTTGTTTTGTTGTAGCGTTACTACCTCTATCCCTGTGTGGTGTGGAATGTAGTATAGTTTTTATAAGAATAGGAACTTTCATCAATTGGTATATTGTAATCTTTAAAAAAGGATAATTAAATAAAGGTGTGTTGTGGTTATTAATTCACCCCAAATATTATTTATACTTCTAATTTCAACTATAAGATTTTGAGCCTTTGAGTCAGCCGGAGGTTATGTGGGCCGGATTCTTAAAATTTTGATTTGCTTTAATTTAAAAAATGTGTGGTTAGATATGTTCGCTGTCCAGCATTGATGTAGCATCAACCTGTAAATAAATGTTAAAATATCTCGGACGCCAATTTATTTTATGGAAAACAAGTAAACCTTAAATGTAATAAATTTAAAACTAAAAACAAGGTTTATTATGTATAACTTATAAAATAGAAAAAAAAACTAAATACTAATGTTAGTAAACTTGGATTAAATTAAAAATGCATTATGAATTAATGCTTAGAAATGAAATACCTGCAGTACTTTTACATTTTGGTTGTCATTGTTATACTGTTACTGATAACTAAATGCTGCTGAATGCACGCGTTTAAATTTGGTTGTGCAATAATTCTTGAAATTGAAATATAACAGGGTTTTGATACATGTTGATCCCAAACAAGTAAATTCCTTTAGAAAGCAGCCAAACTTGGTTGATTTAAACGGGTTAAGGTACCATTTGTTTACAATTCTTCTGCATAACAACAAACTTTTACTGCGTCATCCCCGATCGATTGAAACGTATAGTGTACAAATAACGGAAAACTTAGTTGTACAATGAAAATACGCAAAAAGGAAAAGTTAGCGTAAAAATAAAAGTGCCCAAAAAAGGTAAACATCTCAAACAATGTAAAATCGATTCAAATTGTACTGTAAAACTATGCAGTACTTTTCAATAAAATTTGTATGGGAGCAAAATGGATGCTCTTTTCGCTTTCAATCGTCTACAAAACGAGCCAATGAAATCCGTGCGCATGACCTGCCTCAAACTCGAACGATATGCGTATGAAATTAGAGTAATTATAACGCATGTTTTCAGCCACTAAGGTATGCAAATTACATGACACGAAAATGAACGAAGTTGCCTACATTATTGAAAATTTCAACATAACATAAAAAGTTTGTTACAATATTACGAAACACTTGCTTTGGGAAAATGGTGTGAATTATTAAGCTTTCCGACAGAAATTCTGCGTCCGTCAGGCGTAATATCCAAGTAGAGAATTAAAGTTAAATCACAGTTGCAGACTGTATAACCTTCACTTCTTGAAAATAGACACCCAGGTGTGGGAAAGTTTATATTTTTTATCCTTGTTCAAGTTGTTAGTCTGTTTCAGAATTTCAATAGCTTCTCATATCTTCCTTGTATATCAAATTTTCAAATTTTATATTATGCAGAGTGCTTAAACCATGTTCAGAAATTGCTGATTTAGTAGGATGAAGTAAGAGTAAGCGTATTTTGTATTCTGTTAGCATGGTGTTAGTGCTTCTTCCAGTTTCACCAATGTAGACTTTAACACAAGAGCATGGTACTTCGTAAACACCACATGTATGTAATAGTATTTGTCTGAAAGCTAGCAAAATAAGTAAATAAATAATTTCACACAACTTTTCCGGAAGAAAGTGTTATTTAATATGGTTTTTCTTTATTTGCTGTGATAAGTATCAATTTTGCGTGCATTTCTCTGCGCATTTGGACATGTTGCTCTCAAACATTACTACTACTACTAAGGCTAATGGCCTTATTGTGATCCTATTTGAATGTAATTCTGAACCTATTTGAGTCATGTCCAGTGTTGGTTTTGTAAAGATTAATTACCATTGCTTAATCATTTTGGAACTACAACTTTTAAAATTTCCAAAATGTGATAATTGTCTTCTAATATAGATATCTTGCACTCTGTTTTTGTTTACTGCATTTCATAAGATCTTAAGTAAAGTACTTCTGTTCTTAAATTTACTTTCTTCAACCTTACTTCTGGAATTATTTATTTTATAGTACATCTATTTCAAGTAGTGCAATAGATGTACCATTATCAAGAAAAAAGTATATAAGTAAATAACTAGTAGATATGGTTATGAATCCCTAAAGTAAAAAAGCATACTTGATAGGTAAATTATACGTTTGATTGAATCTACTCAAACATAGAAAGTGGGAAAAGTTGAAAAAGTTGACTTCCATAAAAATTGCAACACCTAGAATTTGTTAAACGAGTTTATTCAAATTTTCGTAGACGATGGCTTTCATTAGAACAAACAAACGATTAAAATTTGAACAAAATCTAGCTAGTAGTTTTTTTTTTGTTTTTTCCTTTGCACTTAGTAACTATAAATTTGAAGAAATAAACCAATCAGTGTGTAATTAAGTGTCAACTTTGCAAATTGTTTGTTCACAATTTCGTTCTGAACTTGGGAATAATGCCAAGAGTACGTTAACATCAACATTTTTCCCAATTGACTGATTTTGAACGTGGCCGTATTATTGATATGAGTGAGGCCGAACTTTCGTTAAGAGAAGTTGCTCGTCGTGTAAACCGAAATGTTACAACGGTATTGAGATGTTGATCCAAATGGTCCGAGGAAGGGGTGCAACAACGTCGGCCTGGGTCTGGATGTCCCGGCAGGACTACAGCTCGCGAAGAACGTCGCTTAAGACTTTTGGCCACAAGAGACAGATTTTCAATAACCAGATCGATTGCAAATGATTGGATGAGAGGTGTACGACGCAGAATGTCATCTGTTTATCGCCGGATAAGGTCTTATGTGTTGCGTTCATATCGTCCATTTTTGTCTTTCTCTTACACCACTTCACTGTCTACGCAGGCTAGAATGGAGCAACGAAAGAGCGAATTGGGCGCAAGAATGGCATCGAATTGTGTTTAGTGACGAGTCCCAATTTTGCTTGTGGGCCCACGATGGTCATAGGAGTGTCAGACGGATGTGTGGAGAACGTAACAATCCAACATTTTGTGTGGAACGCAACACAGTCCTCACACAAGGAGTGACGATATGGGGTGCAATATGTTACGGTAGCAGATCACCCTTGCTCTTCATTGATGGCAACTTAAACGCCGCTGGTTATATTGCCAATGTGTTAGAACCCGTTGCGCTTCTGTATCTTCAGGGGCTGTAAAATCCCATTTTCCAACAGGATAATGCGCACCCTCATACGGCAAGGGCTACAACACGTTTTTTGGAAAAGCTAACATTGCCGTCATTCCATGGCCTACTCGGTCGCCTGATTTATCGCCCATTGAACATGTATGGGATAAGGTCGGTAGGCGACTGGGTAATTTACTACACCTCCAGATAACTTACACAATCTCCGGCTACGGATTGAAGAAGCTTGGGTTGATATACCACAGACACTTATAGATCACTTGATTAATGGGCATGCCACGCCTTCTAAAAGAGTACATTACAAATCGTTACGGAACAACTCATTATTGAAAAAAACATTTTTAGTTTTTGTTCTTTTGTTTTCAAATTTTAATCGTTTGTTTGTTCTAAGGAAAAAAGGAAAGGGCCACGTATTTCATTCCCGCCTCAAGGGGGAGGGCGGGCTGCTCCAGCTTTCCGAGCTCCTTCAGCCACAATCATGGATTCCCAGCATACATACATACATTATGTATATATGCAGGTGGGACTAAGGATGGGTGTGGTCAGGATAGGATCGGAAGGAACGGAGTTAGGGTTCTAATGAAAGGCATCGTTGACGAAAATTTCAATAAAATCGTTAAATAAATTCTAGGTGTTGCAATTTTTATGGAAGTCAGTATACTTTGTAAGAAGAAATTCGGACAAAAGGTAGAGATTATAGTATTACGTTCAAATCTTACTAGACTTGATTCTGTCAACGGTTTTTGATTAATTTCTTTGTTCCTTTATATACATACCGCCAAATCATGTCCTAAGCATAAAAATTTATAGCCACAGATTAAGAATAACAGATAAAAACAAAAATTAAACAGGCATAAATAGATAAACTAGTACTAAAAACTGATAGATTAGAATTGAAAAGAAAAATATTAATCAGTGATTACAGGTTTGCAAGAATCATGTATAAAATTAGTGTAAGAACAACTAATTTAAATAGTAATATATTAAAAAACTAAACTATGCATCATACCAACAGGAATTGTAATACATCATAAAAGATTAATAGACAATATTATCGAACTGCGATAAGATAAACAAATGAATGTCAAGATAAAGGATTAACTAAATTATAACTCTGAAATAGCGTAATATAGATTGATAAGTATAAAATTTTTTGCTTTTTGTGGTATGTATTAGTTAAAGCTATACTTTAGCTTAATGTGACTCTGCAAAAACCTAATAAGATAAGGCAGAAATTTATTCATTATCTTACGAGTCAATTATTTTCGGAGATAAACCTTGGACAGGTCGATTTTATATTTCAGTTTTCTACTTTCTTTAAAAAAATTAATTTATTGCCCCCACTACGTTACCAAATTTGACATAGATATTTTTTTAAATTAAGAGGGTATATTTTATATAACAAATCAAAAGCCATATTTGTCTGAGTTCATCCATACCATATTAGTCATTTGTAATACTTTTGGTTACAGTAACATATTTAGAACAAATGCTTGAATTGGGGCCTTTTTGGTTAGTTGACCATATCCAAGACGTCTGATGAACTAATGGGTTACGTTTTACAATATCTCCATTGTAATTCATTAAATTTCAGTACAAATTTTCCTTTGAAGTTTTTCAATTGTGTAGGTTGGTTTACGTATACTTACTTTACTTTCTAAGTAACCCCAGGAAAAACAGTCTAGGAGACCTAGGAAGCCTTTTTATGAAACTGCATCCAGCGATTGCGAAAAGTCTCATTCAAGAAATCTTTAACCATTAGAGCTTATTGTGAATCAACTTACTCCAGTCTAATGGAACCAGATAGTCCCTCACGTAAACATACAATCAGACATCAGCGCAACCACCACACACTATGCTGAGCCTAAAGAAAACGATCCATAAGTGATAACGTACACACATACAAAAGACGATAACACAATAACACAACCAGGTAACGTACAAAGTAAGACCACTGAAACAGACCCAGCCTCGATGAGGCTTGCTGAACTGTAGGAACCTACTATACTAACGAGGACACTAAAGTATGTCATTAGAACAGGACACTCGAGAGAGAGAATTTTTTTGTGGACCAGCTGATGGTGTATATAGTATTACAGTAGTTTACAGAACTAAAATTGTAAAGTACACACATAAAATTACAATTACCTACTCTAACAAATATATAACAATTTACTTAAAGTATTTCGGATAAGTTACTGTTAAAATAATACTACTTAATGTAAATAACAGATACAGTTCAATAGATAGTGTTTTCAACCTTTGCTCTACTTGTTAATAGTATGCTCTATAAAATTGACTATTTAGAAATAGGGAACATTTGGTTTCGGGGTTTGATGTTATTTGCAAACCGCGTAGCGTGCTAATGCAAATCAGATTATTCCATGTATTGGTGCTTATTGCTATACAGGACTTTTCACGATGAGCGTTAATTAGACGTTTGTCAAACCAGACAACGGATCAACTTGAAAATTTGACAGTATGCATAAATTAATATGATCTACACGCCTAAAATTTTAGATGATGCAACGTTGCCGCTTCTACTATAAAGTAGCCACTACTTTGATTTTTCAAATAGAACACCCTGTATATAATATCATATTATGATTTCCTATTACTTTGTCAACAACTTCATGTACTATTTCCCTATACCTATCTATTACCGTTTAAGAGATATAAATTAATTTCGATTTTTTTTTTACAAAACATGTACTTTTATAAACGCTGATAATGTTGAACTCTCTGGTACTAAGACGATCAAATTTGAAATGGAGTGGAGTGATACCATGATGATCCTCACTTCGAGTCATATTTTTATTTGCCTCATACAGGGTCTTGAAAAAATGCAGATACCTTGTTCACATGAAAAAAGGAGTGGAAGTCAATTTTTTCAAATGGAACACCCTGTATATTTACACCTTTTTGGAGCTCTACATCCAATTTTAGATTGACTTTAATCAGATAATGCTATTTCGATTTCTAATCGTTTTCGAGATAAACTGTTTCAAACAGAAACTGACGTGGTTTCCTAGAATTCATCACTTATTTTTGAGATTTAACATCTATTTTATACTACGTAATACAATTCCTTTTCGATTTAGTTTTTCAACAGTCCCAAATCAGTCAATTCGAAATTGATATGTACCTTAGAAAAAGTTATAATTTGTATGCATTGAGGTATTGAGTGTGTCTACCGTACAACATTGTAAATTAATATTTTTTAATAGTGTGCTTTGGCAAAATAAATGATCCACTTTTGAAACGTCAAACTTTCGTTGGTGGTTTTGACTGAATTTGATACTAATTATAATACAAAAATGTCAAGATTAGGTTACAGTAATGAAGATTTCTTGAATTTATTAATTATTCATGGCAGTGCAATAGAATTTCAAGTAGAACATGCCGAGTATTTCATGAAAGATATCCACAACTCCCAAAGCCGAATAATAATGTGATAAATCGACTACTACAAACCTGTAGGTTGAATGGAACCTTTCGTCCAAAAATCCTTCGTAGAAAGCCTAAAGTAGATGATGATGACCATGGCATAACAGTTTTGGAATTTTTTAATGCATTTCCAAATGCTTCTCTACACGAGGCTGAAAGGGAGATAGGTATACCCTACGTGACAATTTATCGCATTCTTAATAAGCACAAATGGCATCCGTATAAATTCTACTGTGTCCAACATTTGAAAGAGACTGATTTGCCTCGTAGAGTGGAATTCTTTGAATGGTTACTTGTCAAGACTAAAGAGGATAAACATTTCCTTGACAATATCATATGGACAAATGAGGCAAAGTTTACAAAAAATGGAATTTTCAACAGACACAACAGTCATTATTGGGCGCCAGAAAATCCTCATGTCGTTCGCCAAAGGGGTTTTAAGAAAGATGGCAATTTAATGTATTTTTTGCCATAAAGAATGAGTCAATTTTTATATCGAGTTTTATGATGATAATTTGAATGCAGCAAAATATGAAGATTTACTGAGAAATGGAATTCAAATGATTTTAAATAATAGGTCAGGAAGAGAACGTGTATGGTACCACATGGATGGTGCCCCACCCCATAATTCTCGTTCAGTAGGCGAAGCTTTAACTGAAATCTTCGAAGACAGATGGATTGGTAATAATGGACCTTTTCGTTGGCCTCCTAGAACACCAGATGGTAATCCAATAGATTATTTTGTGTGGGGTTTCATTAAAAATATGGTTTACTCCAACCCAGTAACAACAATGGAAGATATGTAATCGACAGTTAGAACTGCTTTCAATAATTTAGCTCCATATTTAATCAGAATCGCTACACACGAAAATCTTTTGGAGAGATTACATGTTTGTTTAAGTAGAGGTGGAGAGTGTTCGAACATATTCTGAAATACACTGATAATTGAATTAACTTACTAATTCATGAAATTATTTTCAGTTCGTGTGTCAGCGTTAACAAAACTATTGTTTGAAGAGAAGTTTCATTTGATGGTTGAAAAGTACAGGGTTCCCTATTTTAGACTATACAATTTAAAAGTCGAATAAAAACTTTCTAATCAAAGTAAATTAACTTTTTAATGGACTAACATGTAGCTTATTCTTTGGGATTTATGACTAAAGTAAATAACAATTCAAGTTTTAAAGATCATGTCTTCCAAATGCCCTCCTTCGACTTCAATGCATTTTTGAATTATAAAATTTATCATCACTCGGCGAAGCAAATCTCCATTTATTCCTGCAATTTCATTTCGAATCTGCTCCTTCAGCTCCGGAATTGTTGCGGGACGACTTGCAAAAACTTTTTGCTTTAGGTGAATATTCCTCAGAAAAAAAACAAAAATCGGTTGGAGCCGTTGCTCCATCTTGCTGGAATAATATGGCGCCATTTAGTCCTCGTCTAATTAGTTCTGGGATAAGAAACGTTTGCAACATATTTATGTAGCGTTCAACTGTAACAGAACGGTTATTTTCATCCTCAAAAAAATAAGGACCGATAATTCCAAATGATGCTACACCGCACCAAATAACGACTTTTGGACTGTGGAGGTTTTTGGTAAACAATTCGTGAGGATTTTCTACTCCCCAGTATCTAAAGTTTTGCTTGTTAACAACACCGTCCAAATGAAAATTTGCTTCGTCGCTCATTAGCAAATTATGAATTTCTCGACGATGCTGATATAAAAATTCTTCAGAAAATGTCACCCTCGCTCCTTTGTCTAGATCACTGAGGTTATGCGCCATTTGATATTTTATATCTTTATGCAGAATTCTGTGGAGACTTCCCTTAGATATTCCTAGGGCAAGTGATTGCCGATTAGCCGATCTCTTAGGACTTCTTGTAAAGGCAGCTCTCACTCGTTCAATATTTTCAGGCGTACGCACCGTTCTTCGACATCCAGGTTTTTTAATGTTTTGCACAGAGCCATTTTCACGCCAATGACGAACCCACACCGCAATTGTAAAGCGTGTTGGTGCATCGCCCCTATTATTGTTTCCAAACTGCCGTCGAAATGCACGCCGAACTTCTTCAAATGAACCAGTTCTAATGTAGACTTCCACAGAAAACACACGCTCTTGAATCGAATAATTCATAATGCAATGAAAATTGTTAAACTGGAGCAATTATATCGTTTGCGTATAACGCATATTTGACAGAAACACTTAAGTCGTTGTTTATAGACAGGCGCCTCCTTGATCTTTAAAACTTGAATTGTTATTTACTTTAGTCATAAATCCCACAGAATAAGCTACATATTAGTCCATTAAAAAGTTAATTTACTTTGATTAGAAAGTTTTTATTCGACTTTTAAATTGTATAGTCTAATATGGGGAACCCAGTATTTTAATAATTATTTTTTCATTGTATTATCTATGACTGATGAAGGAACATCGAACGGAATCTGTTAAATTTCAAAAATAAGTGATGAATACAAAGAAACCACGCCAGTTTATCTCGAAAAAGGTTCGAAATCGAAATAGCATTATCTGATTAAAGTCAATCTAGAAGTGGATGTAGAGCTCAAAAAATGTGTAAACATACAGGGTGTTCCATTTGAAAAATTGACTTCCACTCCTTTTTTCATGTGCATTTTTAAAAGACCCTGTATGAGGCAAATAAAAATATGACTCTAAGTGGAGATCCTCATGGTATCACTCCATTCCATTTCGAATTTGATCGTCTCAGTACCAGAGAGTTCAAGATTATCAGCGTTTATAAAAGTACATGTTATGTAAAAAAAAAATCGAAATTAATTTATATATATATATATATATATATATATATATATATATATATATATATATATATATATATATATATATATTGTGTGTGTGTGTGTGTG
This sequence comes from Vesta saturnalis, assembly GCA_036346205.1. Taxonomy (NCBI): domain Eukaryota; kingdom Metazoa; phylum Arthropoda; class Insecta; order Coleoptera; family Lampyridae; genus Vesta; species Vesta saturnalis. The sequence continues at coordinate 1,125,812 of JARFJB010000542.1, read as the reverse complement.
TGTGTGTGTGCGTATATTTGTTCTAAATATGTTAAAAGACCCTGTATGAGGCAAATGAAAATATGACTCGAAGTGAAGATCCTCATGGTATCACTCCATTCCATTTCGTATTTGATCGTCTTAGTACCAGAGAGTTCAAGATTATCAGCGTTTATAAAAGTACATGTTTTGTAAAAAAAAAATCGAAATTAATTTATATATATATATATATATATATATATAAACGGTAATAGATAGGTATAGGGAAATAGTACATGAAGTTGTCGACAAAGCAATAGGAAATCATAATATGATACTATATACAGGGTGTTCTATTTGAAAAATCAAAGTAGTCGCTACTTTATAGTAGAAGCGGCAACGCCGCATCATCTAAAATATTTTAGGCGTGTAGATCATATTAATTTATGAATACTTTCAAATTTTCAGGTTGATCCGTTGTCTGGTTTGCCAGAAACATGTAATTAACGCTCATCGTGAAAAGCCCTGTACGTGAAATATTAAAATTTCAAATTTTTTAAAAGATGATTTACAGAAATCCCGGGGTTTTAAGTTGCTCATGGTTCTGATTACTCTTTTCTGTGTTAAAAATACAGACTTAGCAGTGATAGAAGATCCATAAAATTGCAAGCCATATCTAAGCAGGGATTCAAAATATGAAAAATACACAGTTTTTAGTACTGGTAATGTTATGAGATTTTTAAGGGAGCGTATAATATAGCAATCTGAGTTTAGTTTTTAGTCTAGTTATGTGATCCGACCACTTCAACATTTTATTAATTCTCAGTCCCAGATAATTATATGACTCGGCTGTTTTTATTGGTAAACTGTTTAATAACGTATCATTTGAAAGGACAACCTTTTTACTATTATTAAAAAGAACAAATCCAGTTTTATTAAAATTTATTATTAATTGGTTATTTTGAAACCATCTCTCAATTTATGTAATTAACTTATGTGACAATTGAATCCTTGTTGTGATGTAAATGAAAATACAAAAGTCGGCGTACATTGTAACATGTCCCTCGACGGATAGTGGCAGATCAATAATGATATTGTACAACAGTAGAGGTCCAAGTATTGATCCCTGTAGTACCGCAAGAATAATTCTTTTTAAATAAGAATCCGCATAAGTTATCTCGCAGTCAGTACTGTACACTAGGCTAACATACTGTTTACGTTCCTCTAAGTAAGGACGAATCAAATCATTAGCAATACCTCGTACTCTATAATTCTCCAATTTTTTTTTAACAAGAGATCATTATTACTTGTTTAAGTATGTTATGTTATGTTCTTGAGCACAAAATGACCATTGACCATAGTCTAATATATTTCGAAATACGAAAACCAGGCAGTAACCAAAGTATCGAAAAGATGGAACAGATAAAACAAAGGTACAACACAATAAAAGACAACTGAAAAGCACTACTGAGAGATTTCTCTCCACCTCGGGATATCCGGGAAGGAGAGGATGTGAACAAGTACGCTAAGATTATAACGAGACTGATAAAGAGTGCTATGTGCAAAAACATCCCGAAAGTATAGGTCGCAAAACACAAACGATCTTTTATATGGACGGACAGTTAGAAAGGCTAAGGGCAATTGCCAGGAGGAAAAGAAAGACATACCAAAAGTAACGTACAGAAGCAGATAGGATATTCCACCTGCAGCAACACAAAACTGCTAAGGAAACATACAGGACAGAGCTTTAACGAAGAGCAATTGTGGACAAACTACGCCAAATCAGGGTTACAATTAGACGCATGGACAATCCCATACAAGTTAGCCAGGAAAAGAATACATCCACCAACGACGACATACTCGTCCGTGAAAACATCAGATGGGGAGAAATCACAAGCCGGCTAGGTATTGCCAATACAACAGTAAACAAATTACTACCGGACGATGCTATAACAACTGACATACAAAGTCAGAAAACCAAAAGACAGAACACGATCAATTAGATAAATAGAAATACACCAACAAAAGAATTCTCAGAACAAGAGGTAGATGAGGCCATAGGAACAGCAAAAAAAAAGGCAAAGCACCAGGTCCAGATCAAAGCAGAAGTTATAATAGCTCTTGGGTAAAAACCTTTACCAACGTTAACAAAATTTCTGAACCAATGCCTAAGACAAGGTAGTATACCATCTACCTGGAAACAAGCTGACTTAATAATAATCACTAAAGGGGCGGACAAAGACCGGATGGATCCAGACAGCTACAGGCCAATTTGCCTCCTTAACACGTTAGGAAAGGCAGAAGAAAGGCGGTTTGCAGCAAGGACTCAAATCTACGAGAAAACAAAATTCACTCGAATCAGTTCGGGTTCAGGAAAAATAAGTCTACTGAAGAGGCAATTAATGTCCCCCAAACTTATGCCAAGGTTTGGGAACTACTGCCAAGACAGATATGTCATGTTGGACAGCGACACTCAGAAAATAAGCGAGCGCATTACCAAAGGCTGTCCACAGGGGTCAATTTGCGTACCACTTTTCCAGGACATCCTAATGGACGATCTGCTGGAGTAACTGGAGGCGACGACAGAGACATCGACAGCAGTCGCGTATGCTGACGATGTTCTCGTCATTGTCTCGGAAAATTCAGTAAGAGACATTCAAAACAAGTCAAAAATAGTCTTAGAAGGATTCCATAATTGGAGTCTCAATAACAAGTTACAAGTCTCACCTAAAAAGACAACATATGCCCTCTTAAAGGGATAACTCAAGGGAAGAGTAATGGTGCACATGGATTCAAAATATGAAAAATACACAGTTTTTAGTACTGGTAATGTTATGAGGTTTTTAAAGGAGCGTATAATATAGCAATCTGAGTTTAGTTTTTTATTAAGTCTAGTTATGTGATCCAACCACTTCAACATCTTATCAATTCTCAGTCCCAAATAATTATATGACTCGGCCCATCAAAAGGACAATAACAACTAAGTATTTGGACGTAAGAATAAATGAAAAACTAAATTTTGGATACCACATAAACAGCCTTTGCGTAAAAGCGAGAACAGTAATGCATGCAATAGCAAGAATAGCGCAAAAGCAGTTCAAAATTCTACTCGACAGAATGAAACTCTGTCTTAGCTCAATACTTAACTCAATTACATCACATGCAGCAACCACATGGATAAACAGAACAAAATTAGTCAAAGCAAAACAAAAAGTAAATTCGACACATAGGAATATACTGATAAGACTCACAGGAGTCTACAGGACAGCGTCCTTGGACCCGCTCTGGGTGATCCTTGGCATACTTCCTCTAGACCTCACGATACAACTAAGGGCCGCAATTTACTGGCTGAGAAAAATAACCAAAATAAAATCTAACAACTAATAAATATACGAACGTATACTAAACCTCATATCAGAGAAAAGATTATAATCATATGGCAATAGCGGTGGGATGAGGGAACCACTGGAAGAAGGGTGTACGAATACATTCTAGACATAAAAGACAGAGTAAATTGCAAACATACAGACCCGTCAGAAGGAAATTTTTAAGTAGAAAAGTTCCCAGAAAATTATTGATTGTACCCTGTATATTAGTAAAATCAAAGTGGCAAGAAAGTTGTAGCAGACTTTTGAATTTAGTCTCGTATGAATATGAACTAATATTTATAACGGACATCAATATTCTGAAATAAATAAATGTCACCCAATTTGGAAAAATATTAATTAAGTCTATCAATTTTTAACCACAAAATCACTAACTCCTATCTCAATACTGAAACAAACGTACCGATCAGTCCGTATTTCATAGATTATATATTTTCTCAACTAATGTTTGCAATTTTTATTATTAGAATATTTTTAAACATTTCTAAGCATGAATCTTTATGTTTCAAAAGCGAAACTTTTGCTTTTATCTGCCGATAAAAAAATAAAATAAATAAATAGTGACATATATTGCGATAAAAGGCCTCTGCAACTAAAACTAACACTATATTCAATGAAACTAATCAAATATAAGCAATTAAATTGTATAGTTGGTCTGTCCCAAAATAAACAATCCTCAGACCAATCGTTGCGAACATAGCCAAAATATCAAGAGCTTTATTAGTCTTAAACTGCGCATTCTTTTACGTAACTTTACATATGAAAAAAACTAAAGAACTCTAATCAAGCGATGTTAACTGACTTTTGCTTTAAACCTCACAATAGAATTGTTAAAATTGTGGGCTAAAGACCATTACAGTTGAAATAAAAGAATAAGTTAAATGATCACCTTCATTAACACAACTGTCGAACATTAATTGTGCAATGACAAAAGAGAACGACCTTATCTACGTTTACCCTACTATGTTACCCTAAACATACAAGAAAAAATAGTGGCGGAAATTGATTTTTCGCATGGCCTCATCAAACTTAGCAATACTAAAGCGGGCACCTGTACAGTACAATCAATCGTCGACTACTCAATAACCTCAAAAGCTATTCTTACCTATAAATTCCTTAGTCCCCACTAAGATCACTCTTCCCCGATGTTAACCTAAGCCAATGGCGCCAACGATAAAGGTTCTATGAGTATTTGTTTGGTCTTGTAAAGTGGGCAGCGAGTTACTGAATGCTCGCTTTACGTCTGATCACAAAACACGTTAATGCTCTTAGTATTTAAATTTTTATTATCATGTAGTATGTATTTACATCAGTATTATTAATACTCAATACTGTCCATAATTTACAATATTAAATAACATTTTCTTAATTAAAAGGATCACTTAGAAAGTTTCTTTTCTATCATACACTATAGTTTCCTTAGTATAACGATCGCTTTTTATACACTATTTAAGCTTTTAGGAAAGTTTTATAACTACTACCAACTCATATAGTACCACTTGTAAACATTTTAATATTCTATCCCCAGCAATAGGTTCTGACAGAAAACAACTAATGTTTTTAACTGCAACACTAACTTTTTCCGACATAAATCAGCACAGATCGTTATTTTCCCTTTCACAAACAATACTCACAGTCCCTCTATCCTACCAATCTTCCTGTTTTGGAAGTAACTCATCCATCTTGCCAACGTCATCAGGAAGCTAAATTCAACCACACTGTAGGGGTTTAAGAGCCACGTGCCTTTGTCGAGGGCAACATCTGAAACGGATCCATCGCAAATACATGGCCAACAAACTACGCAACCTCAAATTTTTCAAATATCCAAATTCGACGCTCACATTCATTCAACACTGAATCACTAAGAATGTATTAGATATAGGGTAATAGCTACGATGCCGTCTGGGGCTGTTGCCATATCAGAATTGAACTCACTGATGATCGATTATAAGAACTTGTATCGAAAATGAATTGATTTGATAGCGTATGAAGAAGAATTAACTGTGACATTTCTTCCACAAACATTCAGACACAATTTTGATGCAAGTAGGTCCACAAACATGATAATATGTAGTTACTTCTACATCACCGCAGACTGCATGACTCTCGACTATCTTAATGGATTTCCTTTTGCTACAAGATTTACATTACTAAACACTGCTAATGGGGAATAGGTAAAACTTCTTATCTATAGACAGGGAGATACCATCAATTAATAAATCTAGATCTAGAACAACTAAACTTCTGACATGGCCATTAAAAAATAATTATCAAAAGATAAGATAGTATAATTAACCATTCCGATAAACTACTCTATATGTTGGATATCCAGAGATATTATCAGAATTGCAACAATCTACAATACAACAGCATATTTTACAGATGGTGGCAGAAGATTGAACATCGCATAAAACAATTAATGACATTATTCAATATAGAGCACAATACAGCTGGAGATAGACAGAACTTAAGTCAAATGGCACGCATAAAATGAATTTATTTCAGATTTATTGATAGTGCAGGTGCTGCATTTACCTACTTTAGACCAAAACTCAGCATAATGATCATTTGTATACAGGGATAATTTTTGCATTTGGTCTGCAGTTACTATGGGTTACCGGTGGAGTGTTCTGCTTAAAATAGCAGATACTTTTACCAATAGTTTTGTCAGAGGGTAGACATACCGCTATACAGTGTTCTTAGCTCATGGATAGATACTTGCACGGAGACCTAAAGCAACGATTATTTCCAAATCAGTTTTATTGGTGCAGATTTACCCTTAGTGCTAGTGTTTATTATATGATAGCTAAACTGCTAGGAGGTTGTCCGAGGGTTTTTTAAGCAAGTGAGTACTTGTTATCCTTCTCAGGTCCAAAGGAAAAAACAAGTTCTTGCGAGTTTTATTATTTAAGTGAATGACAACACCATGAAGAAATTTTAACATGTATTTATTTATCATTTGTGTTTAAAATTAATTACACTAAAGACTTAAATCATAAATTTATGGACCTTACTATATACTGAGTCAGAAATTATTTAAAATTGAGTACTTTTTGTTGTTTGTGTTTGCAGGTAACACAACATTTCCTTCACGTTGTTCTTACAATGTCTACTCAGCGTAGCATTATTTAGAGTGCACTAATATGAACCTATTCATATTTTTATTGGATGTAATTTTAGTAAAACGACTAATAACAAATTTGTTTTAGGTGAAATATATTGTCCAAAATGTGCAGGTGACGCCTGTTACGCAATGGAACTGGAGTACCTAAAATGCAATCCGGAAAATAATACGTTACCTTATAATTTTGAAATTTTCTTTACCGATACCTCACAATTGTTATCTGTATGCACGCATTTAGAGTACAATGAAAGTAAGTTGTTGGGTAATATTTAATACACATTCTTAACCCATTTTTTTAAGATGGTAAAAACACACCTGTAAAACAATGTCTTCTAGTTGAACATGTACATGAGTTGTGCGAAGAAATATCTGATGCTCTACCACCATCAGTCACGTTAACAAATTGTACACTAGATCTCAAAGGTCAAAGTGCATCAATGATTGAACACGATGAAGAAAAATTGTTAGTACCACTTGACCACATAGACAACGAATTTGAACTTGACTTAGGAAGTACAACCACAACAACAAGTACAGCATCAACTCCAACAACAACCAAAGGTACACCCCCAATAACAACTACACGTACAACACCAAGTCCCACGACAGTAGTCCCAGAGGAGCCCCGCTTGACAACAGGAGGGATAGTTGCAGTGTCAGCAGCGGTTATAGTACCAGCTGGCTTTGTGGTTGGATACGTAATTTTTGCGTTTAAACCCTTCTAAGTAACCACTAACCTGCACTACAAATAACATCAAATTATGAATTTCTCATAAGCACACTACTGCACAAATTTCAGGACGTTTGTTATTGCAACTCTTTGTGAGAACACTATGACTTCTTGTTCAAAACTCAAGAGAAATTGATAACTCTGCTACTAAGATTATTACTATATTGTCTGTGATTGTATATTTTTTACTATATAACGTAGTACTATTTTATAAATTATTTATTTTAATTTAGTTTTCTGTTTTTGTACAATACAAATGATTTACGGATGTTGTCAATTGTATACCTTGTAAAAAATCTGTATGAATAGCACACTTAATTTATTACACCTGTATTATGTTACATCCACAAAAATCGTGTATAATATGAAGAAAACAAATACGATGTCGATGCTGTCCTCTATAAGATGATGGTAGTTAATCAGTCAGAAGTACAGTCATTTTAAGTCCTTATATACATTTTATGAAGTATTGACTTGTCCCGAATAGAATTGCATTTTTTCCTATACATGCTGGAATTCTTTAACCAGCACTATAACTATTATATATTCCTTTCGGTTGAATCGATTGTTGCGTTTCTTTCTTGTTAACTAATTTTTTTTTAATAAATGTGGACCTGAACAGGGTAGGGATTATTGAATTGCCAATAGATGCATATGAACAGTTACCTTAAACCTTTTCATATCATAAGTGAGAGGAAAAAAGAAACTAGGAGGTCATTCCAGAGTTTAGAAGCCGTGTAGAGGAATGTGGATTGCGCCCGTTTGGTACGACAAGTGGAGATTTGTACTGATATTGATGATGTGAACGAGCTAAGTGAGTATTCTTAGCAAAGATTGCCCGAATTGTTATAAAAGAATGTAATTTAGCAGCGCAATAGCCATTGTAACACAGACAATACAAAGACAAAATTTAAACGATTCTTCTGTGCTTAAGGGACTGTATGTCCGAAGTTAAGAACGGGTCATTTATAAGCCTAATCGCCCTTTTTTAATACGACTAACGACATCGACGCGTATTGGGGAGCACCAACCCAGAGGCGAGAATTATATTTTAGATGAGGTCGCATTTGGGCCTTATACTCCAGAAACAGTTGCCGGAAGATAATTTACTGCTTAGATCTGTACAAAAAGCCTGTTTTACAAGCAGCTGCTTTGGTAACTGACACAAAATAGTCAACCCATGAGAGATTTAAAGATATTGTATTTCCCAACCTGGCAATAGGGTCCGAAAACTAATGATCTGAGCCATTCATACGTACAGGAAATGATCGACCTTTTTTGGCGGATACAAGACAACGCTGAGTATTATTAGTATTAAACTTAATTAGATTGTTACTTACCCATTCGAAGATACTTTGAAAGTCTTTGTTCATTGAAATTGTCATTTCAAATTTAATGTCTTGATTTGAGATATGAGGTGGATTACCATGATCAGTAGACTGAGCTGAACTAACATGAATGGTGCAGTCGACAGCAAAGCAATGGATCGGATTCGCCGTTGAAGAAATAAGATCATTTAGGTACGTATAGTAAAAAAATATAGCCGCTGTGACATACCTGCAGCACACCTGCGTTAATGCTAACTTGCTTTGAAAAAATCCATCAAAAACGACTCGTATTCGTCGTTTATCAAGGAAACTAGAAACCCAGTTGACGAGCATATGATTTAACCCAAACAAAGTGAGTTTGGGGAGGAAATTTTTATGCCAAAATTGGTCAAATACCTTTGGGATATCTAAGGCTGTTTCATTGGACTGTTAATATATTCAAAATTTTGGTCACAGATGAAAGAAAATGACCTGTTGAACGACTTTGCCTCAAGCCATATTGGTGGGCACTAAGGTGTTTGTTAGTTTAAAGGAAAGGGAGCAGTTGCTGATTGATGCATTTTTCCATAATTTTTGGACAAAATGAAGGTGATAGTAATTGATCGTAAGTTCGAAGTATCGGCTTTATTGCCTTTCTTGGAAATATGTTGAAGATTTTCTAACTTTCATAATCAACAAAACTTGGAATAATGGAGCTTAAATAGGACTGGTACTACTTTTGGTGAATATTTCTTTACGACAATAGCTGGAATATCGTATAGGTCAGTCTGCGAGTCGTGTTATTGGGATCAAGTTTACTCATGTATCAAAAACGAGTTCATAGCGTATAAACAAGGGTTGACGAGACACTAGTTCTATGAAAATAATTTCAGAAAAAGATAAGTTTTGTCTACAAAATCGACCACTACAGATCCGTCAAAAGTTGTCATGAGTGAAAATAACGATATACCAGTTTTTACTGACGGCTTTAGATAAAGACCAAAATTTACGACTGCCCAAAAGAGATGTAGCTCGTTCAGTGCGTTTCGTTGTTGAAACAACTGACAACTTTCTTAGCTTTGGTGATAACACTTTTGCAGATATTTCTAGCACCAAAGATTTTGCGTCAGTAAAGGTCTTATTGAACCAGGGTTGGCAACGTGTATAAACTATACGATATAGTTTTTTGGGATGACCGCAAATACCGAAAAAGCAATGTCCGAAGAGGAAGACGACATAAAACAATATTCACTCCATTTTACTAACTTGAAACACCACAAGGTTCTATCAGTACTGCGAACAACAGAGGAATTACGGACAGTAGAGTTTATCTCTGTTAGACAATGGTCAGATAGACCTAGAGGGGAAGTAACTAAATTTTTATAAACAAGTGGGTTTGAGGTAACAAATAGATATAGAAGACGTGGGTTATGGTTTGGGTTATTACAAGTTCTTCTGGTTTCAGAAATCATTTGTGTGAAATCACATAAAATGGTAAATTCTTATGAACTATGACCAGCAAGGTTAGTAGTGAAAGAAAATTGAAGCCAACTAGAGTCATGAACATTAAAATCTCCCAGAATTGGGATATTGCAAGATAGAAACTGAGACCTAAGACAGTCAACCCTCAAACAAAGGTAATCGAAGAAATCTTGAATGTTGCTGTTATTAAGAGACCTATAAACGCAACAGCAGAATTTCTAAAACTTACAACTAGAAAATTTAGAACAAGGCATGTCGAATTTTTTAATCTCCAATGAAAAAATCCTTTGGCAAACCATGTTGTCGTTGAGACAGGTACATACGTTTCGTTTGTCTCGAAAGTTATAGTGAGGATTGTATTGGGGGAAATTGAAAATTAAGTAAATCGGAGCTTTTAGAGGAGACTTGTATTCAGATAAAAACAAAATGTCGTTGTAGCTGTTTAAAATGCTAGTGAACAGCATTAAGATTAGACCTGATATTGCAATAGTGAATCACGAAGTGAGTACTTTCAATAACCGAAGTTGCTTTGGCCCTTCCCTCTCCGACATCCCAACGGAACAGGATTTTGCGTCCAGAATTTATTACCCTCAAAACCACAGCCACCTTTTCTGTTAATTTTGGGCATTCAATCCGAAAGGATTGTGAGTAAACTAAGGATAAAGAAAAAGGTGACCAGCAGTCCTTACTGAGCTCAGAAAATCCAAGACCCGATATTAAAGATGGTATTGGTATCTCTCCGACTGGTATAGGAAACCCATGCTTCCCACCTCTAAAATTACAGTTACTATAATATAGTTTTTTCTTTTAGGACTACTAACATTATTCCTGAACATGCCTAACGTCCTAAAGCGCTCAGGAACACTGGGAGGGGGTTAAAGATATTGTTAGGCTGCCAAGAAACGTTAATAAACGGCTACCTTAAATTTACTTAAATCAAAGTTTGGGAGAAAACAGGAACTGGGCAGTGCATTCCACAATTTGGTGGCCGCGTGAAAAAATGTAGATTGCGCCCGTTTAGCGTGACAAGATGGAATTTTGAGTGCGAAATTATGGTGCGAATAGGCAAACAGGGTGTTTCTAGCGAAGATGACCGGCTAAGGTATTAAGGAGTGTATAAATGACACACTTGCCATTGTAATAGCGATATACCAAGGAAAGAACTCAAACTATTCTTCTATGCTCAACAGATTGTAGGTCAGAAGTTAGAAACGGGACATTTATAACTCCTATAACTCTTTTTTGGATGCGGTTTTCCATATCAATATATCACTGACTCAGGGATGGGAAATGAATTCCAGATGACATGAAGATTAAAAAGTTTGGAAAATACAGGTACTAGCTATGGGGAGCATTTTTTTAGGAGGTTAGTTGGAATATAGTCAGGACTAATCGCCTTGTTTGAGTCAATTTGATTGATAGTGGATCCTAGGGGTTTGTGTTGATTGATTTCATAGCGTATGGGGTAGAGCTGAACGATGGACCGCTCAATTTTACCAGTACCATTGAAACATGAATGTGATGCAAAGTAATCGACAAAGGGGTTGACTTTGTCAGCAGGATCAGCTCATACAAATCCGTCACGAGACTTCATTGAAGGAAAGGAAGATGTTTTTACTAATGACTCTAACTAATGACCAAATTTACGACTACCCGAGGGACACGAGACTAATTCTTTGCATTTACGTTCTTCAAACATTTTTTTGACCTTGGTGGTGGCGCTTTGCAACTATCACTTGCGGCAACATAATCGGCGTGTTTTACGACAGATTTATTTAATTTCGATTTGCTATAACGTTTATGCTTTTGCGATAATGCATCAGGGCAAGCCCTATTAAACCATGGCTGGGAACGAGAATTACCTACGCGATTATGTTTTACGGAAATGTATAATCCCATACCCATCAAGACAACTCCAGTTATGGAAAGAGAAATGTTTGAAGAGGAGGTCCGTTTAAAGAAATACTCACGCCAGTGGAAGGTTGAAAAACATCTTGCAGTCCGCTCCAGTTAGCTTATTTAAAACACTCCATGATTCTGTCTGTTTCTCGAATAACAGTGCGAGAAGGGTTTTTTTCGATTAGGCAATGGTCTGATTGGCCAAGTGGGGGAAGGACTCTTGTTTTATAGACAAGTGGCTTTAATATAAGGAATAGGTCTAGGAGATGTGAGTTATGGTTAGGGTTGTCAGGGATTCTGGTGGGTTCGGAGATCATTTGTGTAAGATCACAGGATAAAACAAATGCTTTTGCTCTATAACCTGCGGGATTAGTGGTAGCTGAAAATTGAAGGCAATTGGAGTTGTGGACACTAAAATCTTGCAAAATTGAGATATCTCAAACCGTGATAAAGGATTGTATATTTTCAGACTAACGTAATAAAAAAGATCTTGGAAGTTATTATCATTGGGAGACCTATATAAACAGCACTAAAATTTCACAAACTGACACCCAGAATGTTTGAATCAAATAGCGTCGAATTTGTTGTTTTTCAAAGTTGACATCCTCTTACAACCTACGTTGTCCTTGGTATTCGCACATACACCGTCTATTAGGTAAAAGTTAGAGTGGAAGTTGTATCTGAGAATTTGCAGGTCAGGCGAATCTTTGCTTCAAGAGGAGGTTTGTGCTTCTGATTGAAACAGAAATTCCGATTAGAAATATTGTAGCTTTAGTGTGTAAGTTAAATTTATAGAGGATAAGTATTTCTGAAATGAAATCAGTATTCATTTGTATTAACTTAGTCAATCAGCCAATGCAATCAACATGGTTTGTGCACCTGCAGTTGTAAAAATATAGTCGATAATAAAATCGCCTGGAAAGTATATTTACCGGGCGTTAAAAGAAATAGGGTTGTCCGTCATATCTGTTTTCACAAAACATAGGTATATAAAATTAATATGAAAAGTTTCTAAAATTGGAATTAATTTCCAACAAGAATATATTTCGTCAAATATATTTTCAAATATTGACCTGCATTCACTTGATCAATCAATTTTTCATACCCACTGAGTATTGCTAATGAATGACAAGTGTTTCAAGCAGATACCTTAATGTACAATTGAGTTCTTTAACAAAAAATAGAGTAGAGAAGGAGATCAGTATAAGGCAACATAGTAATAAAATGGTACTGCTTAAAGGACAGTAAGAGAAAGAATACTAAATATGTATTGTAAAATTCACTTTTGTAGTTTCATTTTCATCTTTTATTATACATATTGTAATGAAATTTTGTAATTACAGCTATATTTGAAATTGATCAGGGCTCGAAAACACTTTTGTATTTAAATATTCAAATAAATAAATATTTTTGATTGGTCTGTTTTCTTGAATATTGTATCGAATCAACTTAAATGCGGCCCTGTTTAAATCGTCATCTCGTTGCTGTTGCTCCACCGAAAACAGCGTCCACAGTCACACTCTGTATACTACTACGGTTGCCCCATAACCCGGCTTGTTGGCGTTACGTTACAAGCGAGCAGGGGGAAAGCCTACGTCACTCAGCGACTGTTTGAGCGACCGGCGTATAGTGAAAGCCTGTGAGTGCATGCCGTTCGCACTTGCAGATAGTATTTGTTATATTAGTTATTACATTATTTTCGTGAAATTAAAATTATATTGTTAAAATCAAACAAATAATGACAGGGTGTCGCTGTACTGTTGCTACATGCAACAACAGTTTAGAAAAAAACAAATAACTTCTTAGCTAAACAAATAGTAGAGAAACATCGGGAATTTAAACGAGTGTAATTCAGAAGTCACAACATTACAAATGTGAATTGTAATTCCAGTCTAATACAAATTAAAAAGTAGTAGTAATTCAAACCAAACGAAATTCAAAAATTCATGTTTAGTATCTTTTGCGTTGCTGCTAAGCAGATAAATTGAAATTGAATAATGAACTACTTAATTTTTAAAAATGTACATTTTTAATTAATACGGTTAAATAACGTTTATTATTAATCTGCGGTGTTGTTTGTAATATACTTACGTATGTCCTTAATAATAATAATGGTTTGCTTTATTGTGTCATTTTCGTTTGAAAACAGCATACCTCTGTTTACCACAATAACATATGAATTACGGAACTGCTACATTTAGTTAAGATAAATATTGCTTGTTCTTTTAATTAATTAATTATTACAAGGGCGTAGCCAGGATTTATAACAGGGGGCAAACTATGGACCATGGTCGTTCAAAATGTAAAATTTTAGAATAAAAAGAAAAGGCAAATGAAAACAAAACTTTGAGATTTTAATTGTACTTAAATTAAACTAATAACAGATAACAAAAAAAATATGCAGAACAGAAAATTATGTATATTTTAGATTTAATTTTTTGTTTATTAAAATTTAAAAATTATTTAATTTATTTTTGCTTCCAGGGGGGAGGGGGCAGTTGCCCCTCCCTGCCCTTAGCTGGCTACGCCCATGAATTATTACTAAGTTGCTTTTAGATCAACGCAGTGATCGTTTATATACTGGTTATTGTTATTCCCATAACAGTGCTCTAACGCCTAGCTTAAAAGTCGCTGACCGACGTCACACGGTGTTGACCTATAATAGGGTTCGCAGCCGATGAGGCAACCGTAGTAGTATACAGACCGTGGTCCACAGTTACCTTACGGCATTGACCAAATAATACTAGGCGTTTAACCTACATTTAAAGTTTTGTTCACTAGATGGCGAAAGTGTTAACATTATACACATCAATAGCGTGCGTACAAATGATTGAATTAAATTTATTATCAAATTTCAAGGTTAAATTTATTTGGACCGTTGTCAAATATTTTTCATTTTTATGCAATCCGAAGTTTACTTTTATTTCTTTTATGAATTGATTTACTGAAGCTACATTTGGTAAGTAAAGTTTTGATTAATTTAGTTGTAATTATTTAATTTCATAAAGTATAAACAAGTTTTATTTAAAGTAAGGTTAGCTTTATGAATTGATTTGTTTTATTTTCCTGCTACCGACATGTAAATCATTGATATTGCTATTAATTAATAAATAGGTTGATTGTATTCTAAATGCCTCTTTTTTTTAGTTTTGTTTGGTATAATGGCTGGTAATAAATGCTCCTATATTAACTGCAAGAACTCATAAAAAAATTCTATAGGACTGCGAAAATGTTTCTTTCCTATCAAGGATCAAGAGAGGTGCAATACATGGATTTTGTTTTGTGGAAATTCGTCCTTGCATTAATTATCTGAATCCGAGCTTAAAAGAAGATTTTTGTGTGGTAACCATTTTTCTGCTGATCAATGACGAGCCAAGAAATTACCATTTGATTCATTGCCTGTGGATTATAGAGAAAATATACCACCGACTTCAACTTTTGAAATTAGAACATACACAAAACCATTGACAAGTCAGCAGTTAGACGAGACACTTTCTTTAAAGGGTACAAAAAGAAAATTACACTGCGCAACAATATGGCCACTTTTGTCTGATTTTTGACTTTTATCACGTGATGTTTACTAATTTGACGTCGCTGATTTCAAATATACCCTCAGTTTTTTTTGTGACAGCTCTTGTTTATGAGGTATAGTTTTCACGAAAAAATCGCTGTTTTAGTGTGTTAATTTGCTTGTAACACACTGGAAATGAAAGACAAGCATTGGATTCCGCAAAAGGTATGCAAAACGTGCGTTGAGTTTCTACGTTTGTGGACAAATAAGAAAAGGAATAGCTTTAGATACGAAACCGCTATGATCTGGACTGAACCCTTGAACCACCACGACGACTGTTATTTTTGTTTGGTGAACACAACTGGCATTAACCGAAAAAATCGAGCTAAATGGGAATATCCTTCCATACGGTCGGCACATAGACCTTAAGCTGATGCTTCACAGGATGAGCCTATGCATTTTGAGGCGAAAACTGACAGTAGTGATAGTGACTTTGAATGTGACCTGAAAGCGCCAAAACTATTCAACCAAGATGATTTAAACGACCTTGTCAGAGATCTGGGACTGTCAAAGGCTGCTTCAGAAATTTTGGCTTTTAGGCTAAAACAAAGAAACTTGGTAACAAAGGAAACGAAAATTTCTTATTGCCGCACAAGAGAACAAATTCTCCTCAAATATTTTGCTGAAGAAAATGATTTCGTATTTTGTAAACCTGGTTTAATGGCTGCAATGGGACTTCAAAATTACGTTTCTAGTGACTGGCGTCTATTCATAGACTCATCAAAACGTAGTCTAAAATGTGTTCTCTTACACAATGGGAATAAATTAGGGTCGTTGCCTATTGCTCGTTCCACGAAAGTAAAAGAAGAATATACAACTATTGCTCTGGTTTTAGACAAAATTAAATATGTGGAACACAATTGGATCATATGTGTTGATTTAAAAATGGTCAACTTACTTTTAGGCCAACAAGGTGGTTATACAAAACATCCCTGTTTTCTTTGCTTGTGGGACAGTAAAGCTAAATATCAACATTGGATTAAAAAAGATTGGCCTCCTCGGGAAGCGCTAGTTGCAGGACAACACAACGTGATAACCCTCCCCCCCCTTTAGTATTAAGGGATCGTATAATTTTGCCTCCGTTACATATAAAACTAGGACTTATAAAACAATTTGTAAAAGGTCTTCACAAAAATGGAAATTGTTTCATTTTCCTATCAAAAAAATTTCCAGAACTGAGTGCAGAAAAGATAAAAGCGGGAATTTTTGACGGGCCACAAATAAGATTATTAATTAAAGACTCAAATTTTACGGACACTATGACAGAGATTGAGAAAACGACATGGAATGAGTTTGTTTGGCTTGTTAAAAATTCGAACAACTGTTGAGTCACTTTCAAAGGCTTGGATGTAACATGAGCATCAAGTTACACTTTCTTCACAACCACCTGGACTATTTTCCCACCGATCTTGGGGACCTAAGTGAAGAACAGGGCGAGCGATTCCACCAGGGCCTCCATACCATGGAAGAACGCTATCAGGGCTACTGGAACGCACACATGATGGCTGACTATTGTTGGAGCATTCAGAATAGCTCTCTGCTTTCAGATTTAGCAAGAAAATCATATAAGAGAAAGTTTTTTTCATTATAAGAATTAAATAAATTAGAGTTATCTCTAAATTTATAGTGTTTTATTAAAAAAAACACCCGTGTTATATTTTTTTAACTATAGCTGATACAGAAATTTCAATCACGGAATTGAAATCGACATCAAAAATTGGACTAATATCATGTAACATAACCCAATCATCAGAAATACTGTTGTGCAGTGTTATTTACATCGACCGATGAAACTCAAACACCTTTCAAAAAGGAGAGAGTGGTCCATTTCATTACTCCTGAAACAGAAAAAGAAACTATACGTGCTGCTACATCTTCACCAACACAACAATTTTTGAAGGAAGTGATTGAGTTGCCTACACCCCCAAAACACGAAGAACATATACCAGTTAAGCGTAGTTTTTTAAGAGAAGTATAAGATCTGCCATTGTTACCTAAAATAATTGTTGAAATGCAACTAAATCATAAGCCAAAAACTCCTTGGGCATCCGAAGAAAAAAAGGCAGCTGTTTCCATGTTTTATAAATCACCTACGATGTACCGATTTCTTAAAAGGAATGGTTTTATTTTGCCATCGGAAAGTATAATTCATAAGTGGATAAACAATTAAAGCCGGAGTATAACGCAAAACTATTTGAGCGTTTGATGCATAAAGTTAATGCAATGGAAAACAAAGAAAAAAAAATGCATAGGTACTACTTTTTGATGAAATGGATATAAAGCAAGAAATAGAATTTTGTAAGTCTACTGGTTCTGTGTTAGGTTTTGAAGATTTAGGAGAATTTGGTTCAAGAAAAGTTCCTGCTAAGCATGCTTTAGTGATAATGGTGAGAGGAATTTATTCAGAATGGAAAGTACCCATTTCGGAAAACGGTGTAAAAGCCGAAATACTAGTAAAGATAATTAAAAAAAATTTGAACGATTTACAAAAAAATGGTCTTCAAGTTCTGGGTATAGTATGCGATCAATCTACAGTAAATCAAAAATGTTATAAATCCATGGGTGTCACGACAGACCATCCTTTTTTTGTTTGTGAAGGTATCAAGTACTATGGATTGTTCGATGTTCCACATTTATTGAAAAGTATCAGAAACAACTTACTGACCGGAGATTTTACATTAGAGAATCAAGAAAGGATATCATGGGCATACATTAAGGAAATAGACAGGTTAGACGAAAAAAGTAAAACTGCTCGTGCTTTAATTCGATTGAGCAAAAGACATTTACAACCTAATAATTTTCAAAAAATGAGTGTACGACTTGCAGCCGAAGTACTAAGTCACAGTGTCGCTGCTGCTATACTGACGCTATAGATTCAAACCAAATGCCAGAAGAAGCAAAGGAAACTGCAGATCTTTTGGAATCGATTATTTGATGCTTTGAATAGTAAATTTCCATACAACAAAAATCCATTTAATCGACCCTTATGTGATGCTAATGTAGAAGTATTGACAATTCTGACAGAAGGTGAACAAATGATGGCCAGATTAAAAAAAGTTTCTGAGCAAGAAGGACAAAGAAAATATTCTGTACGCCATGCTTTCCTGGAATGATTCAGTCTATAAAGGCAATCAAGATGTTATATGAAGACAATAAAAGTGAAGAACTTCCATATATATTAACAGGCAGGTTCAAATCATTATAATATGTTAAAATTTAATTAAATTCAAACATTTCATTAACAGGAAGAATAAATCAAGATGCATTAGAAAATCTTTTTTCTATATATAGACAACGGGGTGGTTATAACAGAAACCCCACTGTAAGGACCTTCAATGCATTATTTAAATATAACACTTTGGTTACATTAATAAAACCCCCGGAAGAATCAAATTGTGAGAATGACGAAGATATTTATCTTTTTGGTGGAGATACCTCTCACACTGCTGACTTCGTCCACGAATTTGACAGCGAATCAATAATATCAGACTCCGATGAGGCTTCAATCACGTGCTCCATAACAGATGAAACTAACTTAGAAGACTGTTCCGTGTTATACTTTGCTGGATATTTAATTAAAAGGCTTTTAGATAAGTACGACTGTGGCATTTGTAGGTTTAATTTAGTAGGTACTCGAGATTTGAATAACAAACATCAAATGTTATTATTACACAAGAATTATGATGTAGATGGTGAGATGCATCTAAAATTACCATCCCGATTATTAACGAGACTGACTGAATATTCTATGAAAGTGATTGATAAATACTGGGAAGAATACAGCCACAGAAATTTAACGAACATATTCTTAAATTATATAGTTAAAAATTGTATTAACCCATTAGTGCATAACGTTCGTTTTATCGGGCGCCGCCATTTTTGCTGATATTACAGATTCCTGCCAAATCTTTCATGGCAGTGTAATGTTAGAGGCTTGTTGAACTGTCAGTGAACACAAATGACAATAAACAGTGATATACAAACGATTAAACAATCAGTCTTAATTTTTAAAAAGTAATGGATCCGAGTTTATACGACACCAGACACGGCGGGTAAGTTTATGTTATATTTTCACTTGTTTTTGTTGGAATTTTTATTTGCAATTTTGGATACAGTAAGGTCATACAGTAAGAAGCTGTGCTATTATTACGCGAAATTTTTAATTTTTTGTTTTTGTAGAGATTAGCTAATCGGAAATACAGTAAAATATGAATTTTATCATTTTAGATTATCACTTGCCGAACTAATCGATTGTATCGAAGAACTTGATGTTGAAAGCGGCAGCATATACATTACGCCGCCGCAAGATGGCCAAGATACCGATATCGATAGTGACCTTTTCGATGATGATCATGTAGAAAACGTCAATCACCTAGGACCTGAAATATTGAGAGCAATGAGTGAGTTTGTACCTAACAGGATCGATCTTTCTGCCGATGATGTTGCTGTTGACAAAGGATTTGCAACCAGAGAGGAATATGATTCTGAGGACGAAATACCCCTTGCAGATTTGATTGTAAACTCTAATAATGTTCCCAACAATCCTCCACCGTCAAAAAAACCAAAAAGAGCAGTTTGGAAGAAGCAGGAGCCGCAATTCAATATACAACAGATTTGTGATGTAAAAAACCCACCAGCTGAAGTTTACGAAAAAGCTACTCCGGTAGAGTTTTTCAATCTATTCTTCGACGAAGATGTCATTGTAAATATACTGGAACAGAGCAATTTGTACGCTTCTCAAAAAAACTTAGAATTAAATTTAACTCGAGATGAGTTGTTTGTTGTGTTTGGAGGGCTTCTAATTTCTGGTTATGGGAAATATCCCAACAATCGTATGTACTGGCCAAAAGAGAACGATGTGCCAAAAATATTGGCAGAAAGCATTAGGCTAAATCGATTTGAAATGCTTTTGAGACACTTGCATCTCAATGATAACACACAAATCGATCCTGAGAAGAGACTTTATAAATTACAACCCCTAATTGATCAGCTAAACAAAAATTTTAAAAAGTATGGTGGTTTGGAGGAATATCTAAGCGTAGATGAAAGCATGATTCCATATTATGGAAAGCACTACGCAAAACAATTTATTAGGGCAAGCCCATCCGCTTTGGATACAAAAATTGGGCTCTGTGTTCTAATAACGGTTATTTGCTTTCATTTGACATCTATACTGGAAAAAAGAAAAATGATGATAACAGATCCGAATTGTTTGGCTTGGGAGGTACTGTAGTACTAAATCTGATTGAAATGGCTCAAATTCCTCAACATCATGGTTATAAGATCTTTATGGATAATTACTTCACTTCAATCAAACTTTTGAAACATCTCGCTACCCTAGGTTACTGCGCTACAGGCACTGTTATAGAAAAACACATTTGAAAAGGAGAAATGTGGTGCTCACGACTTTTCCAGTAACAAGGAAGTAATCGTATTTCTATGGAATGACAACAAAACTGTCACTGCAGCTTCCAATTTTGAAAGCACTGAAATCAAAAGTACCTCGCGATATTGCAGAACAGCAAAATCAAAAATCGCAGTACCTCAACCCAAGATATTTGCTAACTATAACAAAGGTATGTGAGGGGTTGAAAAATGGATGGAATGGTTGCAAATTATAGAACACGGATGAGACAACGTAAGTGGTGGTGGCCCATATTTGCCTACTTGTTTGACGTTTCGGTGGTTAACGCATGGTTACTTATGCGAAAAATTCATCCGTCACATGAAAATTCCAGTTGCTTATTGTCATTCAGGAGATATTTGGCATTAGCTTTTTTAAAATCTTATGAAACAAAATCCAGAAAAGGCAAAACTACAAGTGCACCTACACGTGACGTTCGGTACGATAAGATGAACCATCTTCCCGAATATTCAGAAAAGGAAAGACGCTGTGCTGAATGTGGCAAAAACGCTAAATTTACTTGTATTAAGTGCCAGAGAGCCTTACATCCTAAAACTTGTTTTTTGAAGTACCATTCCGTTTAGTTAGACACTTTGAGTTACTTTTATGTTTTTTGTGTTAAAAGGTTATGTTCTGCATAGTGTTCGATAAAACGAACATGCTGTATTTTGTTTATTAATTAAAAAAAAATTTTTTTTCACTTAAAATGTCTTTCATTGGACCTGTACTTACCTATTCTAGCATCAAAACAAATAAAATATTAATTGCATAACCTTATGCACTAATGGATTAATAAAAGGCCTCAAGCTGTTGAATTGTATAATAATTGTCAAGAACATTGGGAATATTTAATAAAATTGTTAGTAACTGTAACGCTTTTTAAAAAATATAAATATTTTAGCTTATCATTAAGACAACCCAAACATCGTTCTCAAAAGTCCAAAGTAAATAAGAAGCTTAGTGTTTTACAAAACTTATATTTGTATTTGCCATATTTCAATGTAAGTCGAACCGTATACATTTTAAACTGCAGATTTTAGCTGTTAGTACATTTTTAGTTTATTTATTTGTAGGTATATATGTGTATGTGCTTATTTAGAATTTAACAATAGGAAAACAGTAATAATTATTGATTTAGTTAAAATCAAACATTAATAACGGCAGTTACTGTGGTATTAATCAGATACAACGTTATGAAAGACTACTACTGCTTTGATGTCTTTTCGGATGGTATCTGTCAAATTTATTTCAGAAATGTCATTTGTAACTGCCAATTTTTGCATTATGTTGGTTTTCGTGTCAAGAAAATATTAAAACTGGCAAAACAATTATTTGTATTTGAAAGCACGTATTGATCAGGGATTGGAACACTTGAATATTAGTTCTGGTTCTGATTTATAAACACATTACAATTCAAAAGGGGTTTTGATTTTGATTCTGGTTCTATAACAAAAATTAATTTTGATTCCTGTTCCGGTTCCTTCATTTATCGGTTCCAAGGAAAAAATAATATTTGAATGAAAAATTGTTTATTTGATAAAGTTTGAACTGTTAAACAAACCATTTATCTTTAAATGTGCGATTGTATTTGAACAAAGTGAGACAAAACCAGAACTCTATGAGAAAATGAAACTTGATCGACCAGTTCATAAAAATTATTTAATCGATGTTGATGGCTGAACATGGTCATTTTATGGTAAGGTTGCCACTCTACCATCCAAAGATAAATCCAATTGAAAATATATGGGCTCAAGTTAAAAATTATGTAGAGAGTATTAATATGACGTTTAAATTTGAAAATGTGTGGAAATTAGCAGAGAATAAATTTAAATCAATTAATCGTGAAGAATCACAAGCTGTGTGCAAACATACAGAGAAGATTGAACAAGAATAGTTAGAAAAAGAAGGTTTTATTGATGAAGTTGAAGAGCTGATTTTTACCATAAATACAGGTGAAAGTGATGAATAAATTAAAAATACGAGGTACTAGCAAAGACAGTGACAGTGAATTGGATTCTAACTAATTAAACTTCTGTAGTTACTTATTTTTACATGTTAATAAAATTACATTTTAATGAATTTGTAATTTATTTTACATATTGGTATTAGAATTTGAAATACTTCTACAAAAATGTTTTCCATTCAAACAAGGAGGGTCTCATTAAGTTGCACACTGCTGTGAAACGTAGTAGTTATTTCACTGTTGGTGTGCTGTCCTCCTATTAGAAGTACTTCAAGTTCTAGTACAATCCATTGAGTAGCTTAATTATAGTAAATATAGTACACATTTGCACCTACTATTACTTAATTTAAGAATTATCGCACAAATAATTTTTCACATTTTCTAGTCAGCACAATAAATTAATAGTGTGAACTGAATAAATAGGTACTTTTATTTGTAATAACATTTTCTGTCACATATTTTAATGTAATGTAATTGATTCTTATTTTATCTGTCTACATATTGGGTGTAATTAAAAGTTTATAAAATGTTGAACATCATTTTTGCAAATCCAGATGCTAATTGATTGATTCCTGTTGTTGGTTCTTAAAAGTACAAATATTTAGACCTGCGATCAACGATGAGTTTTAAGAATTTACCTATTCAATGATTGCTAAGATTAACAACCAAAAATTTTATCTTATTTTCCATCTGTTGGGTGTAATTAAAAGTTTATAAAACGTTGAACTTCATTTTTGCAAATGCTTGATAAAAACAGCTAATGTTGAACAAGTTAGGTTATGTTTACTAAAAAACTTATTTTAATGCAAATATGAAATAGGTACTTACCTAAATTGAATTGTTCCAAATGATCATTCAATAAAAATGTATTTAGTTACGATATCAATCTTTAAAAAAATCGATAATTACTACTAAATTTATTCATTTGCCGTATATATCGAGTGCCGCGACGTTTTATAACTACTCTAACTACTAATGTTTGCACTACGTTGGTTTTCGTGTGAAGAAAATATTAAAAATCACAAAACAATTATTTGTATTTGAAAGCACGTATTGATACAAAATTGTTCTAACAGAAACTCGCACGCCACTGTACTGGTAAACACGACGGCTATTAGTCCTACGTCACCTATACGTATTGGTCCCCAACTAACCGAGTTGTGCGTCTAGTATTATTTAGTCAATGCTTACGGTAAGGGTTGGTATGACGTCTCCACCCCACTCCTATCAATGCACAAGACAAACAACCAGACATGTGTGGTTCGTATCTGTGCTAGAAACGTCAAATCTCAGTTTCGGGGTTATGTTTATTTTATCACAATAATAACGTAAAGTAAATCGATTAAAAATAAACTTTGCATAAAAGAAAATTAAATCTGATTCACAGCATATTAAAAACAATAGGGTTTTTAAAAATGTTAATATTCACAAATTTGGATAAAGTCAAATGATTGTAAAAAAACTGCAATGTTAAATGCTTAAATTAAACATTTATGATATTTTGTAATTGATGAATGAAAAAAATAATATGCTTAAAATAAATCTAAAAATTCACACATCCACATTCTTTATATGAACTAAGTAGTTCGAGTGTATTCAAAGTTTTTACAAGTAGGTACATAGCACTTAAATGGGGAGTAACGTCTTTGAACTGTGTGCGTATTCACGAAACATAAACAGAATAGCATAGCAGTTCGAATTCTTAAGCGTGTGATTGGCTCATTTCTATAAAAAAATGGAAATAAAAGGGAAAATTAAAATATACAGCAACCTCTTTGTTACCGTAGATTTTAATTTTCCCTTTTATTTCCGTTTGGCAGATTTTGTAGAAATGGACCAATCACTAAAATGACATGTGCACGGAATATAAATTGAAATGAATAGGAAACTTAAAATCTACGGTAACATGGACCAATTACATGCTTAAGGATTCTAACTGCAATGCTATAATTAGTTATATTTCGGGAATACGCGTTGTGTGTTTGATAAGAAACAAAAAATTAGAATCAACTGTTATGATATTTACACTTTGTAGGTTAGGAGCTTTATCTTTCTCTATCATTATAATTAAATTTCGATTATACCTACTATATAATACAAAGTAATAAAGGAAATGGAAAATTTATCAGAGTAAAGTCCAGGTAAGAAGTATAAAATACCACCTCGATTTCGATATTTATTTTATATATTTACTTATACGTAGGTAATAACCCTATAACAGATTAAAAGAAAAAACGTGTACGTTCTGATAACTTCACATTGAAGGAAAATAGGATTCTAGTGAATGAAATAATTAATAGAAAACATATGGAAAATAAAAAGACTGATGCCATAACGTGGAAACAAAAAGAAGCTTGGAAAGATCTATAAAATTCATTCATTGCTATTTCAGGATCTTCATTTCGTTTGACAAAAACATTAAAAAGAAAATATGAGGGACTGAGAAGTGCGATTTATATAAAACTGGAGGTGGTCCTGCAGAACATGTTACATACACTGATTATAAGGAAAAATTACTATCGTTGCTAAATCTGCAAACACTAAATGACTGTGATAAAGGTATTTTTTGGGTTGTGTTGCCTTTTAACAGATTTGTACTTTATTGAACATTATTATAGATATTCAGGCTGTGGTGACGATAAGTCAACAACCATCCACTGTAGTTACATTATCTTTAGATGCAACATTGGATACCTATGATCAAGGTAAATATTGTACTACAGGTTATCCATCACAATAAAGAAAATTTTATTTTAAATACCCTTTATGTTATTAAAAATTATTAATTTTATTAAATACATACATAAAAGTTGACCCTTTATGTCAATTTACTTAAATGTGCTTAATTTAACCGATACACAACTAATTTTATACTATAGATCTCAAAAACAGATATTGAGGTATTGGACAATGCACTAATATTACAACCACAATAGAACCAGAGGAAAATGTACCGAGTAGATCGACTGATGCATGTGTATAGCTGACCTCAAATGAAGGAAATTTTAGCACAAATTTGTATAGTATGTAGTAATGTTACATTGATAAATAAAATTTTTTATCTATTTATATGGTTTTAGCATAAAAAAATACTGATAAATGGCATTCCTGTACTCCACAATCCATAGAAGACCAATCACCAAAAGCTTAAACACAAAAACCAGTGGAAATCATCAAAAATTTGATGGCATTGCTAATAAAAGAGAAGTGTTAATTGAATTACAGTTAAATATTGCAAAAAATACATGGAAATGAAAGAGGAAGAGTTGGTGTTTCTTAAGCAATGAAAAGCAAATGAACAGGAAAAACATAATTTAGAAATTGAAATCTTAAAATTAAAACAAAATTTATTAAACAAAATATACTATAAAATGTTTATATTACAAAGTTTACACCACAAATTATTTATAAGTTTAATAAATTACTATCTTAATTTAAATTATTATGCAATTGATGAAAATAGTGTAATAAGTCTAGTCTGTGATATTGCTGTTATCTTGATTATTGCCCGAATTTTCTATATTTTCTTCATCTGGCACATCTTCAAGTGGAATAATATCCCGTTCTGTTTGAAATATATTGTGTAATACTGCTGTTGCTATAATTCTGTTTTGTTCCAAATTGAGACAACACCTTATACCAACAGATAGTATTGGAAATCTCCTCTTCCAAATTCCAAATGTCATCTCAACCACTGCTCTGGTACCAATTAGGGATTTGTTAAATAAATTTTCTACTTCCTCATGAGAATTATTTACTGGGGTAATTAAATGCAACTTCAAAGGATAAGCACTATCTCCTAATACTAATCCAGCTCCCATTTCATTATTTTCAAATTGCATTCTAATTAATGAATTATCAAAGTTGTTGGCATCGTGACTAGACTCAGGCCATCAGGTGATAATGTTCTTTATGTAGTGACCTGCATTACTAATAACTTGCACATGCTATTTCTAAATGTTTCAGAATTAGAACCTTCTGCAAAAATTTAGTTTTTCTTTTTGACATGAAAAAAACAGGTATTGAGCATATCAGGTGAATGAATTCGAATATGTGTGCAATCGAGGTCTCCAAGTACTCTAGCAAACCTGGAAATATTATGAAATCGGACTTTTGTATATGTTTTTTCGTCCAAAGACCTACGATGTTGTATGAATTGGCAGACACAGTTTTGTTAATGATTTTAGCAGATGGTACTCTTGTGAACACCACTAAAATCCCAGGCTGATATGTAAAAGCTTCCAGTTGCAAAGAAACACAATGTTGTAATGGTGTACCTAATAGGATTATTTCTAAAAAAGTGTTTTATGGAATTCTTGTTTACATCACATAAAAGGTGCAGTTTATGTACTTATGGGAGGTTCATATTCTACTTCATGTCTTATGTGAATCTACAAGGGATGTCCGGTTACTAAGTAATAAATAAAACGTTCTTTCAATTTTTGTAAATCTTAATTCGTGTTTCCAACAAAATCACATTAACAAGTAGTGCGGAAATCTTTTGTTTATTTATTATGGCAATAAATAAATGGCCTTAAGTGGATTGTGGAAATGTATAGTTCCATAGAGGATGTAGATATAGTTTTAGATATTTTAAATGTAGAAAATATATACAAGCAATGTATTGTCTAGTAATAGAATGGATTGAGACATCTCATTGATTATAGAATAAGCACAGGTCAAAAACGGGAATCCGTTTCGCAAGTACAGATAGCCGTTTCCAAAAACAGGTCAAAAACCAGTACGCGTTTTCCAAAACCAGATCAAAACAGTTCTAAAACAGGTCAAAATGGATTGAAAACCGGTAACCGTTTCCCAAAAGCAAGTATCCGTTGTCGCCGAAGCCGCTTCCAGGAGAAGCAGGTCAAAATAGCACATTCATTCTGGATGACTGCTGTTTGTGGTGAAACATATAAAAATTCCCGCTTGGGATGGACATGTGGACCAAATTTTAGGAATATGACCGTCAAGTAGTTTAAATGATTATAGATGTACTTTAGGGTTACTGTATAAGATAATAACATTTTAGAAAAACAAAAATACAATTATTACCTATATTTTTGTGTTGTATTTCATGTAGGTAACGGCTACGGATTGATGCAATTGATACCGTAACGATGGATTATAACTATTCTAAGCATAGAAATACCGGAATGAAGCCTAAAGATGTTCAGTAGTTTAGTAGTAACTGACCCGTTTAGATATTAACAGCTATCTGTTTAGGGTAAACTGGTAACTGTTCAGTGAACCCGTTTTGCTACAAACGTTTAATGAATATACAATACCTTAAACTGCTTTCGGTAGTGTAATAGTAGTTACTGACCTGTTTAATTATTAACAGCTACCTGTTCAGGGTAAACTGGTACCTGTGAACCCGTTTTGCTACAATGGATAATAAGGAGATGATATTAAAGAACAAAATTATTCAGGCTCGCAAAGTAATACAGCACAACTACAACAGCCTTAAAACTGCTCGCATTTACAATGAAAGAATATTTGAAAGTATTTATTGGCCACTAATACAACCTCTAACTGAAATAGTAAAAAAAATCTATCCTGATAAAAAATTAAAACACTTAAAAAGGAGTCCATTGACGTTAAATTCAAAACGCCACCCCTGTTCATATTTCCAAGAAAGCATGCTACTACCCCCACTAGTCCACTAGCTTAAGTGCAAAGGACTCTAGGCTTCACTTCACCCTCATTAGGTTATTCAAGAAAGGGTGCTACTATAGCTCACTAGCTCAGCTTACGTTTCGTACACCATCTTTCTTACATACATCTGTCATAGGAGAGGTTAATACTAAGTAAGAAGAACCTATTAGTATCACAAATGATTCTACTACCCGTGATAAACCCATCTCGAAAGAATTTCTCGAGCAGTACAATGAATTACCTCGTATATACATTGAACGTATTATGACGGATCCTGAAGGTGCTATTGATCACACTTATGGAATCCACTGTGATACCAAAACAGATTATGATGTAGGTGGACAAATTCGAAGAAGCCAAAGCAAAAAGTATACACAAATAATCAAACCCTTGCTATCATCATCATCACTAACAACTAAAGGAGGTGAAACTATGTTTTTTAAGGAATTAACAAACAGACCGATTGAATATAAACATTGAAATGATATACATGAACTAATTCGTGATGTAGAGGTATTGTGGGCAGAAAAATTGGCGGAAAACACAGGTGTCATAAATAACATCAATTGTCGAAGAACTGCATGAAGATGGTTACATTGAAAAATCGAACAGCCGGTTTTTAAACAGTATAAATGAGAATACATTGATGTCAACATATTATAACTAAAATTCCCCTTGACAAATTTGGACGTTCACATACCCAGTATCAGTGTCAATCATTCCTCCACCTATAGCACAAAGAAGGCTGCAATTGCGGAACGTATTATCAGTGTATATAAGACGTTTAGCCTACACGGTAAATACAAATGAATTGATACTGTAACTATGGATTATAACTATCGTAGGCATAGAACTATCGGAATGAAGCCCAAGGATGTCGGTAATCATACACAGCTAGATGCTTTTGGCTAAAGTATGCACACCCAATTGGTCTAGTTAACTATTCAAGATTGTGAAAGTTCGCATTACTAACCCCACAACGTACATTCGTTTTGGAAAAAATCGAGATAAACTTTTTGAAGCGACCTTAAATTTTAGTAGTGTGAGTAAGGTTCCAGAGCAAGAACCACCTGATTCGCTACAGGTTGTTTACCCAACACAGCAGGTATAAAACCTATAATCGAGAACAATGAAGTATATGTATAAGTATGCATAAACAAATGCTTTCAAAAACTCATTTATTATAAATTGATAATAAATTAGATAGTAGATAGTAATAGTATAACTATTTATTCATAAGTAAAGGGAAAGTTTTCTTTTATTGTAAAGTCTGTCTGAAAACCTTTACACAAAGAACTTTGTAATTATGTCAATACGTCGTTAGATTAACAAAAGCAATTATATTTTTGTCAAGAATGTAAAGTTCCACTTGCCTGTTAATGGGAACAATCGTAATTAGTCGAAAAAATTAATATTAGGAGAACAAACTCTATGATTTCTTAATAAGTAATGAACACTGGGGAATTCTGGAAACTCTTAGGTCAAATTGTATGTTTTGATAGAAATATTGACGTTTTATGTATTCGTTTGGCTTCTAGGCCCCCCTTGACGCGAATAAGGGTTAAATCCTTTTAAATAAAATACATATAAGTACAACGAGGGGAACCATGCCCATTATTAACTGTATCACTTTACTTTAATAAAATATTAATGCGAAAATAATGTTGGAAGCCATAAAAGGAATACCTGTATTGGGAGAGTTTTACGAACAAGAATTACAGAAAACAAAGTATCCCGATGTGTACCTGGAGAAAGAGTGCTTCGTTCTAAGACTAATAAGTTATTCGTAAAGTGGTGGAGATTGGAAGAAAGGTCATGGATCAATACAGAAGATATTGTTTTATAAGTAGACCTTTAACTTATAATTTGTGAAATAAATTACTTATATATAGTCATAGGAAGAGTTTTCATTAAAGGATGTAGCTTTTAGACGAAATAAAACGCATTAAAAAATTATTTTATTCTTTTATATTTTATTTTAGTTCACTAAATACTACATAAATAACGTTTTATTAAAATTTCATTATCTTATATAGTAAACCTAAACTTCTTCTATAATCATTTAAATTACTTTGTGGTCTGAATCTGGTTCACATGTCCATACCCAGCATGAAAGTATTTGTTTCACCTTTATGGATGTTTTCTAATATCCAGCTATCAATTTTGTGATGTTCCTCGTTTTCCAATGGTTGAAACTTATAGCTGATATTTTGTACTAATAATATTTCAATCAAAACATCGAGGCACTGGGAATTAGCATAATATGCTGCTCTCTCAATACATTCAGTTATTATAAACAAAGTGTCTTTACTAGTAACAAAAGGCCTACCCTTACTCAAAAAGTCGCTAGAAAGGTCACTAGATTTGCATGGTCACCTTGGGGTCCGATCGTAGCTGATTCGCATTCTTGATGAAAGGTGATTGTATTATAGCTAAAAATAGCCGGTACATATCCTCACTAAAAGGTGGTTGAGTCATAGCTAAAATAGTCGGTTCGGGTCTTAGCTAAAAATCATTAAAATAAGCTGATGTGTGTCATCATTAAAAAATAGTAGGTGACCAAACATGTGTGGTTTGAATCTCTTCTATGCAAATATGTCACAAAGGAAACAACCATATACGTTGACTTCGTAAGGCATACGTAAGTAGAAAAGTAAGTAGATGTGAGTTTTTAAAACAAGTGGGTATATAAACTGGCCTTTAGATCGATGCAGGTTTATTGAAGTCAATGAGTCTACAGAAAAACAATATAATAATATAGAACTCAATACAAACGTTTGCATCAGGAGCAATTTGAAGGGTGTCTTCAAGAAGGGAGCAAATAGAAGACCTAATACGTAAAATATATAGTTAAAGTATGACTTAGAGTTATACGAAGTGCAACGGATGTTGAAAAGGCACGGTTATACCAAAGAGTAATAGAATGTAAAGAGATGCGGCGTAATGCTTTAAAGGGTATACAATTTGATTTCAAGTAAGTTGGGTTGCATATCTATTTTTTGTGGAATATTTGAACACAAAGCTTTAAAGTGCTCGAGGTCAACGAAATTTACTTGTAAACATGTCATTAAAAATGTTAAAATTTTGTTCTTCGAAAATTGAAATTACAATAACGTAATGAAATAAATTGTTATTAATTTCCTAAATGTTTAACGGTAACTGTTTTCTGGAAGGATTATGACAATTTTCATTTCCTCTCTTTCTAATAGTTTAGCATTTGTGTGTCCCGCGAGCGATCATTTTCTATCAAGCGTTAGCTAACCTAGTCTTGAATGGTGTATACATTTAAACATTATTTAGGTGTTGTAGTTTGCTGTTACGTGTGTGTTTCGTTGTCCTTAAATCGTGTGATATCCATTTAAGGGACTTGTGTAGTTTACATTTAATTAAATGTTCGATTAAATATAATTTATGTTGGTAACACTCGTCTTTTTCATGTAACCAAGCCGGTAATAACCTACTTATTTTACGAACACTAGTATCAACAAACGTTTTTTTAAAACCTTTGCAGGATGGTTTATTTTTGAAATAAAGTTCAAAGTTCTCAAGCAATATTATTACTATTTTTATCACTACACTAGATGGCCTTTTTAAATGTGAAATGCATTCTCTAGCAATGAAATCCTTTTGGACTATAAGAAGTTCACTTGGATTTAAATTAGCGTCGCTGCACATACTAGCACAATTCTCACACGTGAAACGCTTCAGTGTTTTATAAACCACATAGCCAGCAAAGTACACAACAGCACAAGTTTCTAAGTTTGCATTTGTGTAGTTTTCAACTACTACTGTTTCAGCGTCAGATTCATTTTCAGTATTATCCGTATTACAGTCCTCAGTTACGTCTTTATTAACGAAATCTTGGTCGGAATTTTTCCCTAAACATCCATCTACATCCACTAAGTTCACCACACTATCCTCATCAATTTCGCAATTAGAATTTTCAGTGGGATGTTGTAATTTGACAAGCATATTAAACTGTAGGGCTTGACGAAATGCTTTAGCCGTAGGGTTGGAAGAATGACCTCCTCTGTAACGCAGCACTGCAAACAGATTTTCCAGTGGATCCTGATTCAAACGACTGGTCAATAAAAATTGATACCCTTCTTGTTTCAAGTCGTCCCACAGTTGTAGAATGGAAATAATCGTTAAGATTAGCCCCTTAAAACAGTAAATGCCTTCCTTTATTCTGCTATTAGCGGTACGGGCTTGCCAGGACTTAATCCAGGATATAGAATTTTTAAGATAATTTTCAGTGTGAGATACCTTCACAGAGAGCGCGCAAGCGTAAGGGTTGCGATCATTAACAATTCAACTATTCAAACAATCCAATATGTAGTTCATTTTTTCTAAAAATTCCGCAGTGTTAAGTGCAGTCTCGCTTTGTAATTGACCTGTCCCAACAACAGTATTTATAGTTGCACTCATAGTGTTAGAAAATTTTTGCGTTGCAAATTTTACCCTAATTTTTTGAAAAGTGTTGGGATTTATATCGGCGTCGGTAATTTTTACAGCAGCTCGAGCTGTATTTGCTTTTTTATCAATGTCATAGGCCTTTTCGACATCGGTCCAAGAAACCTTTTTCCCATCTACATAAAATTCTTTGGTTAAAAGATTATTTCGTACACTTTTAATTAAATGAGGAACATCGTATGTACAAAAAATTTTATAATTATTAATAAAAAAATACGGTTACTCCTCTGTAATACCCAAACCTAAAAATGCCGTTCTGTTTGTGGCTGCTTGATCTCCAGTAATTACGCGTACATTAAGCCCTAACCTTTGGAGAGCTGTAATATTTTCAGTAATCATTGCAGATAACGACTGATGTTTAGTTGAACCAGCAGACAGATAGAAACTGACAGGAATTTTCCACTTTTGAAGAAGTCCTCTTACCATGAATACCAGTGCGTGAGTGGCAATCTTGCTACTTCGTCCGAGACGTCCCAAATCTTCGAAGCGCTCTATAATGTCTTGGTTGGCGTTGTATTCGAGACCTTTCTTTAAATGAATTTCATCGAATAACAAGACGCATTGCCTTTGATCATTGGTCATAGTTTTCACCTTAACGGCCAGCTTTGTAAAAAGCTCAGTGTTGGTTCCTGTGTTTAATTGGTCTAACCGCAACCAAGAAACTATCGTAGATTTTGATGGAAGTGTAAATTGTAATTTCTGTCTCATAAAGAGACATAATGCTGGAGATTTATGGTACATATTCAAAGCAAGTTCCTTTTCTTCATATGTCCAAGGTTGTTTTTTTTATGGAAAAGTTGCATATTAACAAAAACTCGAACACTTTTTGATTTTAGGTTAAGCACACTTAGAGGACTTTCTTTTGTCGTAAATCTTTTTTGCAGACGATGAATACTTGAATTTTTTGCAACTACCTTTTTACGTAATTTTGCAATTTTGTGATGTAATACAGTTGAATTTGATCGTTTTCTACGTTTGGTGGGTGATGGCATTTCGATCCAAGCCTGCGGATAACATCATTTGTAAAACAGTCAACAAATAATATATAAAAATTGTGCCTATTGTACATGTTTCAGAAAGGTTGCCATGAAATGTTTCTCTTTCATGTCAACGTGGAAGTTAAAATATTGAATTTTGTATTTTTTATTTTTACATTTAGTTTATTTCATTACTAAAAAGGTTTTTAACATCTTGGCCATGTAAAATTTATACAAATGTCTTATTGACAAGTTGGACTTAACGATGACTTGACACGAAATATAAACGTCACTTTTGACTTTTCGTTTATTTAGTAGAAGTTAAATAATTTCAATTGTGGTAAATCTAATACAATCGAGCAAAAAACAGTATGAGCATCACGAACATTTAAGGGTTGTACCGGCCTCCGGCCAAATCAGAGGCTTCGCTATAGCCGTCGTCACTTACTTGATACTCAATATACCAAATTTATGTTTAATTAACTTACCTTCACTAAAGAAGAATCTTGTGGAATGTTAGTTTCTGCAACCAAAGAAACATTGCCATCAAGTATACTTGGAGATGATTGAGTAACTATTTTCTGTGAATAAAACGGCGATTTACCGTAAACTTTTGGAGCATTTTCTCGTTTTAAAGTTAATTTTGTAGGTGATATGGGCAAGTTTTGTTCTGGAATGAGGATTTCGCTTATTTCGCCGATTTTGTAATTTAACGGGACAGCACTATGAATAAGTCTATTTTTTAGAGGATTCATAAATTGATCGTTGCTAAAATGCATGGCACACACTTTTTTTTCACGTAATTGGTCCTCAGATACAGAAAAAAGATTAGAATTTCCACAATTCGCTAACCATATATTCCGCCTAAACTTTTCTGTTGGAAAACGAAAGAAACTTAAGTCGTTGTGGGTTTTGCGAGTTCGCTCGCAGTTAATGTATACGCACGAGTTAGAAGCCATACTTCAGTCTAACGCTCTCTCAACTGAGCTATTTCGGCTACATACACATATTTCAAAAGAATCAATTAAAAGCACACAATTTATTTTACTACAGAATGGAAATGAATATTTTCGTAAAAGATGGAAAGATAGCAAAAATGCAGCAAGTCATAACTGAAGAACAACTGAACTTGTTTTATGACCTTGCCGCAATACCTATATCACATCCTGTTCTTTTGTTTTGCGTAGCAGGTATAGAAAGAAGGGTGAGCTTCGCTTGAGATAAATTGGCCAAGTAGAATTAAACAAAAACATTTTATAGTGATTTTTAAAATATTACAATGAAAACAATTTCTTATGAATATTTATAACCTACTTACTTGCAGTTTTAATATTTTTGAAACGTTATTTAAATATCTATTTCTTTGCTGATTGGGAAGTATAGTAAATTCAGAGCTATGTGGCGGTTATAGAATTATCTTGCCAGGTACTAAAACCCTCCCTCCGTCTTATACTATGGCACGTGATAAACAGAGATGGTTACACACAATGCCCAAGGCGACACCTGCTATTGTATACGTATGTGCAGTAAGTTCTCAACACAATTCCACCAGAGTTTTGTATTTCATATTCGATTACATAATATTACCTCTTTGATAGAAAGTTAATTATTTAAGGGGAATTACTTTCAACAAATTAACAAAACTAAAGTAATGTAATTTAATATGCGTAATTGTTTCCATTTCATGCTATTTACATACATTTTAATTACAACTTTCTACTTTTCATTTTATAAATGATTTCAAATCAAAATTTAATTTATATTTAACTTGTAATAAGTACAAGTTTTTATAAAACATTACTCATAATTCTAAATTAAAATAATACCTATAGGTAAACTAAATATTGAGTTTAAAATTGTTTTTACATATTATTCGTTATTATATATTACTCACTTGCACAATCCTCTTCATCAGAGTCACTGAAATTGTCTAAAATGTCTTCGTCTTCACTATCTTCACCGTTGACAGTAAAAATAATTATTTTTTCGCGGGTAAAAGTATCTTTTATTAAAGTTTCAGTATGCTGGATGCTTTTTTCCATGTTTCGGCGGTTATTTTGTTTAGTGCGTCATCCCATGTACTTAAAACTTGTTCTTCTCTTCCGGATGTAGCGCCGATATTTTTGTCATAATGTTCCTTACAAATGCCCCATATTAGTTCAATAGGATTATATTGACAATGATATGGGGGCAAACGTAGAACCTCGTGACCATAGTACAATTGTCGACGAAGTATTTATTGCAATCTTCGGATGCACTATTTTTAGCCAGATGAAGTAATTCGGATTTTAACATGAAATTGTCAAATTCTATATTCTTGCTAACCAATCAATCGATAATCTGCTTTTTATTCCAGGAAGCCGCGGGTGTTTGGTCGGCTTTTCTAGAATGGTAGCTTGCATTATCTAGAATAATGATAGATGGTTCTTCTAATCTGCACAATACGGATTCTTCAAACCATTTTTCAAATAATGCTGAATTCATATTGTCGTGGTAATCATAAGATTTATTGTGTGTACTGAAAATTAAACTGCTTCCCTCAATAAATCCATTTATGTTGCCTGCGTGTACAATTATGTAACGTTTTCCGTTTGATGATTTCGTTGGTTGCTGTAACGTCTTTGAACTTCCATCCTGCCAACTACGTTTACATGTTCCTTTACTGAACACCCATGTTTTATCCAAAAAAACAAACTGCTTTGGATTTTGAGAGTTCATATTTTTCAAATATTTTCTTAAAAATACGTTCCTCATGGGCACAACATGACTTTGTTAGCACAAACCCAGTCTATGGTTTGTTTTCCTAAATCGGAAACCCATATTTTTTAATAAATAAAATAAACTAGTTCTTTTTATTTCACAAACACATCGCTTCTCCATTAAAGCTAGTAGAGAATCCAAGGAAACGTGTTCTTCTTTGCATACATTTCGTAGATGAGTTCACGAATGGTTTGTTTTTGAGCATCCGGTAGATCGATTGAACGGATTTTAGTAAAATTCCTTTTAACTGGTTCCAAATCAACACCATCGTTTCTTAGAAGACACAGTCTTTGTACTGTTCTAAGCGAAATTTGTAACGTGTCCGTTGTTCTTTGCTGAATTGCAAATACAGATAGTAGAGGACTGCCATTATTTTTTTCTTTAGTAAAATAGTCCAATACGTTTAGCACTAACTCACGGCTTTGTTTACTGAACTTCTTTGCCACCTTCAAAGATTTTGAACTTGTGTAAGTTACACCAATAAATAACAATTTCGATAAGAGTGATTATAAAATGACAAACACTCTTTATATATGTACACAATCATCGTTATCGATAATTACCGTAATTAGGTAATTTGGGTTATGGAATTTGTACTTATTAGAAATTAATTATATACATTAAATTTTCATTTGAAATCATTTACAAAATGAAAAGTAGAAAGTTGTAATTAAAATGTATGTAAATAGCATGAAATAGAAACAATTACGCATATTAAATTACATTACTTTAGTTTTGTTAATTTGTTGAAAGTAATTCCCCTTAAATAATTAACTTTCTATCAAAGACGTAATATTATGTAATCGAATATAAAATACAAAACTCTGGTGGAATTGTGTTGAGAACTACTGGATCTTGGGCATTGTGTATAACCATCTCTGTTTATAACGTGCCATAGTATAAGACGGAGAGTACTTCGAGGGAGGGTTTTAGTACCTGACAAGATAATCCTATAACCGCCACATAGCTCTGAATTTACTTTAGCTAATATGCCACCGTTTGTTAAAATTCCTAATAAATAATCATATATAATAATTATTGAATGATTTTCCTTTCGACAGCAAACACTTAATTAATTTTAAGTCGGTACCCCAATAATGGTAAATTTGACATGTTAGCTATTATTTTTTTATTAATTCTCCATACTTCAAACACAAATAATGAATAATTAAATTGATCCATTTTTGATCCTCAAAGTTTAGTTATTTGATGACATTTAATAAAAATAAAAATAACCAAAATCTGCTCCACCAAATTTATTTAAATAACTACAATTGTTTCGGCCTTATGCTTATATAAACAACAAGCTAATTAAAAAGGCCATCACCAAGTAAAATCTAAAAGAAACAAAGATAATGATAAGTGAACTCGTCATCAATTTATTTATTTATTTAAGATAAAGGCATAGATCCGAAACAATTATAGTTATTTAAACAAATTTGTTGGAGCAGACTTTGGGTATTTTTATTTTTATTAAATGTTGAGAAATAATTTTTAACATTAAAAAAGGTTTTTTTTTTTTTTTTTATACCTATTCTATCCAAACGTTTAACTTCATAAATCTTAAATTATATAAAATATTTTCCTGGAAATGTGGTACAAAACATGTACAAACAACCATCTCCATAAAAACCCCTGAAAACATTCACTTTTATATAACCCAATAAAAATTTTCACTTTCGTTACATAACAATTATTTTTATTAATATTTACCGTTAAACAACGGGGATAAACACCCGCATCATCCAAAACAATTTCTAAAAACCACTTTAAATAATTATTCCAAATTAATTGAAGCTATTAAACTTTGCTACTTCGCAGGTGGGAACAATTACAAATGTCAAATATAAAAGTGAAAATTTCTTCACATAATCTTACCAACTTAACTGACTACAATCACGTAAACTAACATTTATAAAAACTCTAAAACTTATATAATTTATTTTAGTGTTTTTATAAATGTTAGTTTACGTGATTGTAGTCAGTTAAGTTGGTAAGATTATGTGAAAAACACCCTGTAATTTATAAACGAAAGAAGTTTGGCAAAATCCGTTCAGGCCATCTTGAGTTTCACAAAAAAGTGGCACAGGACCGTTTTCAACAACAACCGAGATATCTGGCTGTCTCAACTCTGAAGCCACATGAAGGGTCTGGTACGGGACTGACACTGCAAGCGAACAAGATCTGGTTGCCAGGATAGTAGCTGTAGCGGGGGAGATCCAAGATAAACCTGAAGTCATCAGGGCCGCACCAACTAAGTTGCAAGAAGGCGTCGGCTTTGGATTTCTCAAGGATGTGGGCACTTTGCGAACTTAATTTTTGACAAAGTTTGTTAGTCAAAGGTATTACACACATAAACATTGATAGTTTTGTCCATTACAATATTATAGATTAATTCGGCTACTGGAACTTGCACCGAAA
The DNA here is from genome assembly GCA_036346205.1 of Vesta saturnalis. NCBI lineage: Eukaryota > Metazoa > Arthropoda > Insecta > Coleoptera > Lampyridae > Vesta > Vesta saturnalis. Next base: position 1,086,702 of record JARFJB010000542.1, on the reverse strand, counting down.
AGATAAAAGTTGTCCAAAGAAAAATGATGTTCATTTTTCCACTGGTGAATTTTGCTATGGGGCCATAAAGTCATAAAAAAACAAGCGACTCGATTAATTTTTTTACCGAATTAAACATTAAATTTTCTACAGTTTTAATTATTTTAAGCTGAAATTTGGTATTATTGCTAAGGACAATTGGAGTTAATTATCCACAAAATTTCAGCTAAATACGACCAATTTTTTGGGTGCCACAAGAAATGAAGTTTTCCTTAAAGTTTAAAAATCTTAATTACTTTTTTTATTTTCTTTGTTTAACTGTAGCTGAAACTCCATTCCCCAAAACGTCACTGAACTCCACCACCATCTTGATTCATTGTGTTAGAATTTCGAAAAAAAAAGTTGACACCACTGAATTGGCCAACCATGATATTAGTAGTAAACGTGTCATTAGTTTCCAGCTATCACGTACAGTTTCTATAAAAACTGATTTCGCAAAGAAACCGCTACCATACTGCAACACTCAAACAGAAAGATGAAAAATCGAGGAACATGTTTGCAACGAAGACCAACGCACGCAATGGGTAACGTACAGATAGTGGCATAGGACGAGAATGCAATTTGGTGGAAACTAAAAGAAGAACTAGTGTAGAAATGGAACCCATATGGGTCGCAATAATGCGCAAAAAGCTTAGGCGCAATACATCTGCTCAGCAAAAAAAGTTATATATACATAACGTGATCAATCTCAAGTGTACTGTAGTGGTATGACAAAAATCCCTAGTTGTTAATATTGTTGTGTTTTGTAGTTGGCTCCTTTGGATTTTTAGTGTGGTTTTAGTCGTTTTAGTTTATGTCAGTTTATGTCATATTATACCTTCGTTTTTCACTTTTGTGGTGCCGAGATGTTACAAAATGTATTTGCAAATATGCAACGTAGGGTGAACCTATGTTTACAATTTATCAAAATGAAAATTTTACATCGTGTTCGCGAGTTATGTCAAAAATTTCCATTTTTTTAAATGGCACACCCAATATGCAATATCCTTAATCGATAGAAAATTACATTCTGAACGAATAAGTTCCTATGACATTTCACCCTAATGTCAAAAATGACAAAGTTATTGATCATTTACCAAATTCATCAAGGTGGCTGTGTCAATTATTTTTCTGTACTACCATAGAGCAGAAAATGAAAAGAATATCAGACAATTGAAACAGGATTCTTTATTCTAAGTGATAATAATAATAAGGAACAACAAAGCAAAACAAAACTCAAATTAGATGTTCGAAAACATCACCCTCTTGCTCCAAGCATTTCTGGGCCCGCTTGTAGACACTTTTAGTAGCCTTAGCAATGGATCTACCATCAATATTATTGATGGCGCGAACGATGCTTTGCTGGAGATCCTCAAGGTTATCATATCGCCTGTTGTACACCACACTCTTCACATATCCCCAAAAGAGAAAATCCATTGGAGGAATGTCAGGTGATCGAGGAGGCATACGGATAGGCCCGTTAGTTGATAAATATCTGTCATCAAAAAAATTGTTTAATATTGTGTCTATCTTTCGAACGTTATGGGGAGGAGCTCCGTCTTGTTGGAAATAAATGTTCTGCCTATCCATTAAATTTACACCATCCAAGAAGTCTTGGAGTGTGGCAGTCAACATTTCGGCGTACCGCTCACCAGTTAACGCACCCTGATAAAATACTGGACCAACAATTATCGAGCCAATTAAACCGCACCAAACATTAACACTAAAGCGTCTCTGCGGGTTACAAGATCGGTAGAGCATCGGATTTTCTCGACTCCAAAAATGGCTGTTTTTCCTGTTGAACATGCCCCTATTAGAAAAAGTTGATTCGTCACTCCATAGAATTCAGCTCCAAAAATCATTATTGGTTCTCATTTGATTAATAAACCAGTGATAAAACTGAACGCGTTTTTCTTGATCTCCTGGTACTAGTGTCTGTGTAGGTCGGAACTTATATGGCACAAACTTATACTTTTTTAGAATATTGTGGATGGAACCCAAACATAGTCCATTTTTTTGCACTAAATTATTGAGTTGTTGGGATGTGCTTCAAAATAAGCTAACACATTAATTTCAGTTTCTTCACTAATTATACATTGTTTATTAGATCTGGATTTCTTAAACACGCTCGAATTAGATCTAAATTTACGATACAAAACCAAAAAGTATCTTCTATCCGGCAAATGACGCGTAGGAAACAAATCACTGTAACGCTCACGCGCTCGATAACTGTTTTTTTGACAAACGATGTAACATTCTAACATATCACACTTTTCTGAATGGGTGAAAGCCATTTTTCTATTCAAAAAACACAAACTCTTAACTCTTTATTAGCAAACTTCAATTTGATATATCAATTCTGATGACATTTGTGAAAATGACAAATATTGTTCACGTAATACCAGCCACCTTGACGAATTCAATAAATGATCAATAACTTTGTCATTTTTAACATTAGGGTAAAATGTCATAGGAACTTTTTTGTTCAGAATTTAATTTTCTATCGACTATGGATATTGCATACTGGGTGTGCCATTAAAAAATGGAAATTTTTGACATAACTCACGAACACGAAGTTCAATTTTTATTCTGATTTCACCATCGTAACGAGCGGAAAAAATGCTACTTCTTTGCCCATTTAACCGACTTCGTATCACCAATAATAAGGAAGGTAGCAATAGTGCCGACTTAACTTTGAAAACCCTGTATATATAAATTTTTAAATACTTCAATAACTGTCTTTTTAAGTTGTCATTTTAAATTGTAATCGTAACATGGTGTTCATCAATTCTACTGTACAATAATGTTAGTTAGTTTATAATTCTCGCATTTAGTAAGTAATCTTTATGATGTTAATAGATTATTTCTCACTTATGTTCATTTTACATAGATTCCTGATGAAGAAATAAAGTATTTCGAAAGCTTGAATTAAATAGTCCTTTTCATTTTTAACTAGACCGCATCTCGATACCATATTTTTATAATAACTACGGTTCGTATTTCTAAGCTATATATATATATATATATATATATATATATATATATATATATATATATATATATATATATATATATATATATATACCAGTTCTAAAAAATATACAGGGTGTCCCTAAAATGTGTGGACATCACGTAACCACAGATTCCTCGGTTCGAAAATAAGACGATTTAACTAAACTTACCCATATGCAATTACGTTTCGTTTAGCTTTATTACGTTTCTTCAAAGTTCTTTCAAGAAAAAGTTATTTTATCCATAACGACAGAACGCTTGGATCGGGCATTGTCGCCGTTTCCAAGGTTTCTGTTACGCACAGCGTTGCTGCCGGGCTGCGTAAAGTGCGCCAGATGATCACCACTCCAGTCAACCCACTAAACCCCGCACAGACCGGGCAACGTGTGTTAACTGTGGTGGGGACCACCCCGCCAGTTACAGGGGATGCCCGAAGTTCACTCGACCTCCATAACGGAAGAAAGTACCGCAAGCGGCTACCGACGCTTTCGATACCCCGCCTATTCAACGCACCTTAAGGTTCGACTCCATATTGGCCCTCCTTGGAGGTCTCAATATGGAGAAGGCCCTACCGGTCATCCGAAAGGTGGCAGCGGTACTCGCTCAGCCGGAAACTGCAACTGACCTGTAAGGCGTGATCTTCACGCACGGACAGAAGGTCTTTGTCCTTTTCGGGTAATCATTCAAAGATTTCACGCGAAGATTGACGCCCAAGGTTAAGTATAAAGTATCGATTTCTTATGTTATGCTTAACATTACCGGCTCTTCGAGAGCGCTTCACGCCTTGGAATATTAACCCGATAACTGCCCTACAGTAACCTAGTTACTACAGTACGACTTATCATGCGTCTAACTAATGCTTGTTTATTTCTCATACAGATCTACTAGGGCATCCAGAGACACACCGGTATAACACCTGACCACAGGACACATCCATCCATCCACACAATCAGCATCTACCCACAGCATTAATCATCCATGGCAACAACAACATGTGCAACATGGTGTCAACTGGCATCACATAACGTCCACAACCAACAAGAGTCTACATCCAAGTGCTGAAGGAGGAGGATCCTTAAACCGCACACTACAATACAATAATACACTTGTTATATTTTATTTACAATTATAACTTGTTATGATATATATATATATATATATATAGGGTGCCCGGAAATAGCATATTATATATATATATATATATATATATATATATATATATATATATATATATATACCAGTTCTAAAAATATACAGGGTGTCCCTAAAATGTGTGGACATCACGTAACCACAGATTCCTCGGTTCGAAAATAAGACGATTTAACTAAACTTACCCATATGAAATTACGTTTCGTTTAGCTTTATTACGTTTCTTCAAAGTTCTTTCAAGAAAAAGTTATTTTATCCATAACGACAGAACGCTTGGATCGATTTGAATAATATTCGGTATTATACTCCTTACAGATGTAAGTCACCTTTAGATATTAGTTATTATCAGTGAACCATTAGTGTATGGTAACCCGGCATAACCCAGTCAAAAACTTTTTAATGTTAAGAGCAATAACTTTCAAAAAAGTAGTTTCAGAAAGAGACATTCAATAGTAATTTTTTTTTTACTTTTTAATTGATGATCTGTTAAGGTTTAGACACAAAAAAATAAAATCTGAGGGTTCGGGCACTGCATTTTAAAACAAATGTAATCTAACAGTGTGGTATTCTAAGAAATACATGACGATAAGGCAATTTTTTATGATATTTATTAGTGATAAGTATTTTATTAGATCTACAGTGAATGCTCAATGTGACCACCATCTTCCTGGATGCAAAGATTGATTCCAGGAAAAAATTTAACTATACTTGTTGTGACATTTCTGCATTATTCTTAATGGACTGTAAAGCATTCTGTATTCTGGTCCAAAATTCGTCCTGTGTGTTTATAGGACGAGAATACACTTTGCTCTTTAGAGCTCCTCACACAAAAGAACCGCAAATATTTAAATCTGGAGAACGACGTGCCCATTTTGCAGGAGCATCAGTTCCTCTGCCTATTCATTTGTTAGGAAACTGTACATGAAGATGATTCCGAACGTGCAATGTAAAGTGAGGTTGCGCTCCATCGTGTAAAAACCAAATGTCGCGTCTAAGATCTAACGACAAGTATTCCAATAAATCGGGTAAGGTATTTATAAGGAGGTCTAAATAATTCTCTCATTTGATTTGGTTAAATGACAGGGCCTATGACGATACTGCCAACTATCCCTACCCATACATTCATTCTAAACTCATGTTGAAAGTGCCGTTGCTTGATTACATGTGGATTTTCATTTGTGTACACATGTTCGTTGAACAAATTTGCCATACCTCTCCTTGTGAAGCACGCCTCATCAATGAAGAGAATTTTGCTATGAGAATTGACTTCTTCAGCTCCTTTTTCCTGAATGAACCTGCAAAACTCAAGACGTGCGATGGTATCAGCTGTAAAAATCTTCTGGACGTTTTGAACATGGTAAGGATATAGCAATTAGTGTTTAAGGACTCTATGAGCAACATGCTTTGAAACGTCTGCTTGCAATGCTAAGCATCGACTACTTACTTCTGGATTTTCTTCTACTATTTCCAAAATTTCTTCCTCTACCCTGAGGGTGCGAAATGTACAAACACGTCCACAATCAGCTGCGATCGGTACAAATTTTCCCATTTCGCTAAGGCATCTTTCAATGTTTGCAAAAGTTTTATGATTGAGCACGCCAAGGAAACGGCCCACCTCTTCCAATCCATCTTCCAGGAAATGTTGCATTTAAATGCGCTCGCACTTGAAGGCTGTAATGGGGCGGACCCCCGTCTTGCATAAAAATAGTTTGTTGTCTCTCTGCCACTTGTACATCTTCAAGTAAAATGGGCAAGGTATTTTGCAGAAAAATTAAATATTCATATCCGTTCATACGATGAGGCATAACATACGGCCCTATGAGACGATCACACAGAATACCGGCCAAACGTTCATTGAAAACTTATCTTGGAACCGAGCTTGAAAGATTGCACGTGGATTTTCATCGGACCATTCGTGATTATTGTGGAAATTCACAAGACCTTGGTGTGTAAACCCGGCTTCGTCAGTAAACAGCACTTTGTTCAGGAAAAAACGGCCTCGACGGCATCGCATTTGAATCCATTCACAAAATTGGAGTCTAAGCGCTTGAACCCGTTGTAAATGGTAGGGGTGCAAAAGCTGTTCGTGCAGAATTTCGCAAACAGTGCTCTTAGGAACGTTTTCCTGTACAGCCATTCGTCTCGTGCTAGTTGCTGGATTTTCTTCTATCCGGTGGAGAATCCTTTCTTCAACTTGCGCCCTTCGAGTTGTGCGGTTTCTTCCACAATTTCTTTTATTTGACGCTAAGTTACCACTCTCTCTTAGCCGTTGAAATAAACTCATGAATAATCTCTTATCTTTAAGATGACGATTTGGAAAGGTCTCCTGATACAATTTGCGAGCTTCTGCAGTATTACCATTAGCTCTGCCATACATAAAAACCATATCGGCCATTTCCGCAAAAGAGTAGTGTGCCATTTTTTACAGTTACTGCACCAACAATTGATGATAAGTAATAATTCACGTTATAACTTGTGTTCTTGTCAAATACAGAAATTGACTTAGTATTGACAAGTACTATCAACAAACCGTCTTACCATAGCAACATGCATTTTACGTACGGCAACGCCAACTCAATTTAGGTTTGAAAAATAATTCAACAATCTTACCACCATGTTATTTACCATTCTAATGTATTTAAATGAACGAAGCCCACGTAGAATACTTGCAGCATTTGTTTTTCATTCAATAAGTAGTAATTTGGAATGTATTACTTGCATTCTTTCCAAAATGTTATGCCTACTGTTAATAAATTGTGAATGAAAATGATTCTTAAAAATAATGTCTTCTCTCATTGAGTGCCATTTTTCTCGGAAACAGTTGAGTTTAGAGCTATCGGCCAAGAGCACCTTTTTGGTGTAGAAGACATGGCCGGTCCTAAGGTTCTAAGTTCTTTCTATAATTGCATTTAATTCAGTGGCGTAGAAATTAAGGGGGTTGAAACCCTCAAATTATCCACGCTACTAAATTTTTGAAAACCTTCATTTTACAGCGAAAACAAGTGACTTAATGAGCACAAATTGTGTATAAGAGCTGAATACCATATCTCATACGGTTCTCGAGATATTTTCCAAAAACTGAAAAAAAATTCAACTTTGACCCTTGTATATTGAAAACGGTACGTTTGAGCATATAAGTTCATAGGAAAAAAAGTCTTATTTTTTCATGTAGAATCACATTCTTCTCTAGGTACATGCTATTTCCGGGCACCCTATATATATATATATATATATATATATATATATATATATATATATATATATATACATAACAAGTTATAATTGTAAATAAAATATAACAAGTGTATTATTGTATTGTAGTGTGCGGTTTGAGGATCCTCCTCCTTCAGCACTTGGATGTAGACTCTTGTTGGTTGTGGACGTTATGTGATGCCAGTTGACACCATGTTGCACATGTTGTTGTTGCCATGGATGATTAATGCTGTGGGTAGATGCTGATTGTGTGGATGGATGGATGTGTCCTGTGGTCAGGTGTTATACCGGTGTGTCTCTGGATGCCCTAGTAGATCTGTATGAGAAATAAACAAGTATTAGTTAGACGCATGATAAGTCGTACTGTAGTAACTAGGTTACTGTAGGGCAGTTATCGGGTTAATATTCCAAGGCGTGAAGCGCTCTTGAAGAGCCGGTAATGTTAAGCATAACATAAGAAATCGATACTTTATACTTAACCTTGGGCGTCAATCTTCGCGTGAAACCTTTGAATGATTACCCGAAAAGGACAAAGACCCTCCTGCCCGTGCCTGAAGATCACGCCTTACAGGTCAGTTGCAGTTTCCGGCTGAGCGAGTACCGCTGCCACCTTTCGGATGACCGGTAGGGCCTTCTCCATATTGAGTCCTCCAAGGAGGGCCAATATGGAGTCGAACCCTAAGGTGCGTTGAATAGGCGGGGTATCGAAAGCGTCGGTAGCCGCTTGCGGTACTTTCTTCCGTTATGGAGGTCGAGTGAACTTCGGGCATCCCCTGTAACTGGCGGGGTGGTCCCCACCACAGTTAACACACTTTGCCCGGTCTGTGCGGGGTTTAGTGGGTTGACTGGAGTGGTGATCATCTGGCGCACTTTACGCAGCCCGGCAGCAACGCTGTGCGTAACAGAAACCTTGGAAACGGCGACAATGCCCGATGTCTCTACGGTGACTTGTCTTTTACGGTTGGTAGGTATAACAGCACTTTGGGGATCGCTCGACCTCGCTGCTTGATCCTAAAACAAGAGATCCCATTAATACCGTGTAGTGTAATCTCCGAACTAACGTCAGCCTCGGAAAGCTCTACGGGCAGCCCTCGTATTACTAGCTTAGCTGGACGATCGCTCTTTGCCTACTCCGTACCACATCTATCCATGCACCTCATCAGCCTGTCTCAGTCCTGGAATGAGGCAGGCTGGATCTGGGTCTGGTAACCTTGGCTTTCGTGAAGGCGATCTGTTCTCTATCCAGTTCGCGGGAGAAAGCGACCAAGTTCTACCTCTGACGAAGTCGTCGGGGTTGGCGGATCCGGGGCGGGGATTTTGTTTTCTTCTTACTTCTACATTGTAGGTGGCTGCTACAGCGGCGGTGTGCGTAGACGGGATTGCTGGTAGTGCGTCGACGAGCAGGGTGACTACTTTTGCTGATCCTAGTAGTGGTGTCTTCTTTACCGTCTTTGGCAGTTATGGTTGCTTTTTTTGAAATTTGACTTAAAGTCTGTAACTCTTTACAGTACCTCTCTGTTTGAGGTGCTAACCTGATTGTGTTTAATTTCGCGTTACACCTACGCGTATATAGGAAGAAACCTATGTGGGTAAGATAATGAAGATGTAGTTTTGGTGGGGCTTGCACCGAAGCCTAAAAATTATTTCTCACTATGGGAGGAGGGGAAAAATTAGTAATTGCAATGAATGGGAATTTTTAAGAACAAACAAATTGATAAATTAAATAATTAATTTAAGGATCTACGTAAGGATACTGGGATCTTTACAACGTACAGTAGAGAGTTTCGTTATTCGTGTGTTACATATATAGGAGTAAAAAATATTTCTTTTTTTTTGTGTACGTATATAGCAAACCTGTAATAGAATAATCCCACTCCACAATAAAACTGAGAGGTCTTTTCAAAATCTTACAGGATGTAGTCAAACAGATATGTAAATAAAATCATGTTCGTGGATTGCAATAAAACCAGCAGACACCCCGTTTATAATGAAACTACATTTGTTCATGTTTACAGATGAAGTATCGTTGCATATACTTTAGTTATCAGAACTAACGTTATGCCATTAATTCACGAATTTTTAATATCTTTATTAATCTAAAACATTTTTCTTTATCATGTCATCGATGGCAGGGGATTATAGATTACGAAGAAATTAAAGGGGGATTTAGTTAATTAGTGCACTTTTGATAAAAATTGAATATTTTATCTCATAGTTTTTATCTTTTAAATAGTGTATTATAAATTACCGCAGTGTGAGTAATCAACCGTTACTATTACTTCAGAAATAAAGTATCACATTCTTAGTACATCTAGTTTAATGCTAAAATGTTCTACATCGTTAAAGTGATTTTAGTTATTTTTTGTGCAGTTGTTACTACTTTGGGTAAGAAATATTTTTTTTCACTATCAATCAAGTAAGTAAACGGTTACTATAGTACGAATGCAAAGACCACTAATTTTACTCCAATGACATAAGATTCTCCTAATGAATTTTTGTAATAAAATCATAGTTGTTAATAGATGATATATCGTGTTGATAGTGAAAAAATAATGTACTTTACACAGGAAGTAAGGATTTACTCTACCTCGCCTTGTTAAATCCCTCGCATAATGCTCGGTAGAGTAAATCCTACTTACTTCCCTTGTAAAGTAACATACTATTTAATGCTATTTTTATTTATTGCATAACAATTCTCTTCGTCTACAACTATGATACTAAAGGATTAGGAACGGTTACCAGGATACGTGTTCAATTAACCGTAATGAAAAATGTACGTATTCCAAATAACCAATCATGTTATTAGTTCATGCTGATGTAAACAACTTATTCGTACGATTTTCTTACCGAACAAATTTTTGTGCACTAATCCTTCATAAGAAGGATCCATGTACACTAAAAACGCAATTCGGTCCTCGTGCTCTACTTGAGCTAATTAACGTGTTGCTACGAAGCAATCGGACAAATGTGCTCTTTTTTTTACAAAAATGAGATTGTCACGAGACCGCTACATTTTATAAAATTTTTCACAATTCCTTGTACCTAATAATCCCTTGATTTTCATTAAAAGAGATAAGATTAATAAAATTATTTTCTTACCTACAGGTGAAGTATCATGTCCAAACTGTATTGGATACGCCTGTAATAACGCAAATATACCGCTGGTAAAATGTGATCCTAACAATAATACTTTACTGTATAATTTTGAACCTGTATCTTCTGATGTTAAAAAATTAGTACCGGTTTGCGTTGATCTAAAATACAGTGATGGTGGGTAATAAACAAATTTTAGTATAATATTTATTAATACATTTTTTAGGAGTTAGAGGCATTCCCGTGAAACAATGCCTTTTGATAGATCAATCGTATGATTTGTGTAGAAAAATTGTTGAAACTCTACCTACGACAGTAACATTAACGTCTTGTAACGTGCAATCAAGCTTATTACACTTAGAACAACGTCAAAGGCGAAATCTTGAAAGTGATGAAGGGGATACAACAACCACCACAGCAGAAACAACACCAACAACCACAACCACAACACAAACAACGCCAACAACGACAACAGAAACAACGCCTACAGCCACAACCACAACGCAAACAACGCCAACAACCACAACCACGACACAGACGACGCCAACAACCACAGCCACATCAGAAACACCGACTACAACTACAACACAAACGACGCCAACAACCACAACTACAACACAGACCACGCCAACAACCACAACTACAACACAAACGACTCCAACAACCACAACACAGACAACGCCAACAACCACAACTACAACACAAACGACGCCAACAACCACAACTACAACACAGACCACGCCAACCACCACAACTACAACACAAACGACTCCAACAACCACAACACAGACAACGCCAACCACCACAACTACAACACAAACGACTCCAACAACCACAACACAGACAACGCCAACAACCACAACTACAACACAAACGACGCCAACAACCACAACCACGACACAAACAACGCCAACAACCACAACACAAACGACTCCAACAACCACAACCACAACACAAACTACGCCAACAACCACAACCACAACACAAACAACGCCAACAACCACAACACAAACGACGCCAACAACCACAACCACAACACAAACTACGCCAACAACCACAACCACAACACAAACAACGCCAACAACCACAACACAAACGACGCCAACAACCACAAGCACAACGCAAACAACGCCAACAACCACGACCCAAACAACGCCAACAACCACAACAACTCCAGCGACAACATTTACAACAGAACCAACAGAAGCAACCCCAACAACTGAACATGTAGAGACTACGACACAAGGAGTTTCAAAAATTATGATGTCTGCTTGTACCATTATTACAATATTACCACTTCATTTGATAATATAATTTAAAAAAGACGCATAATAAAGTACTCGTATTTGTATACTTATCGTAATTTTTTTTATCCAATACCATATATAATTTTGCATATAAGGCTTACTGCGGTTGAAACGGATTTTGAAATAACCCTGGTACTGTACAATACCTGAATGTAAACAGCAGTTACGTAAATATTATTTTTAAGAGTAATATGGTATAATATATATATATATATATATATATATATATATATAATATATATATATATATATATATATATATATATATATATATATATATATATATATATATATATATATATATATATATATATATTGGTGACCACGTTTGATTAAGGTAAGTCTAGTTTACTTTGGCACAAACACTAGTCATAAACAAACATCAAATAAATCCAGCAATTTGTATCAGTGCAACAAACAAAATACACCTACCTACCAAAAAACATCAAACATCAGCCTATCACCCTCAGCGGTTAACTAAGACGAACTGAAGAAATTAATGGTGAAACTGAAAATTATAACGTATTAATGAATTTTGGGTACCCTAAAGAATCTTAATCGCCACTATTTAACAGAATTTGTTCGTTCTTGATATTTCTAAGCTTTCATAGCAATCAAGTTCGTACTTATTATTAACATGTTTGATTAGGGATACCTTATCATATACTTGATGTTTATCAAACGTATGTAGGGCTACTGCAAACTTGTCCCAACGTATGTATTTGATATGAGTCGCGAGAGCTGACTAGGTTCTTGTAATATTCTTAATATATTTAACGAGTTGTGGATATTTCTTGACCCTCTATCCAACTAGTAGTTTTGTACGGTACTAACTAATTGTTTTTAAATCAAGGTATTAACAGCAACGCATCAGATTTATTATTTGTATTGCATTTGAACCAGTTTTGGGCAATACTTGAATTTTTTACAGTTAGATGAAATTTTGCCTTATTAATTTCTATTAATAAATGAATGTTATGTATTGCATTTGATTAGACTGTTGACACGATTGAATATAAGTCTTGGTAAGTGTCGATAAAGTTTAATTTGAACGAACGAATCATATTGAACATGTCTGAACGGAGTAATTGTAAGTTTGAAGTTGTATAAATATTTATCAAAATTAAATAGGATCAATGCGTATATCGTGACACGATGGCCACATGTAAGTATTTTTTTATAAACTTAATTATTGGTGCAGTTCATATAAGCCTGTGTCTTTATCTGTGCCTGTGTCTGTGTCTGTGTCTGTGTCTGTGTCTGTGTCTGTGTCTGTGTCTGTGTCTGTGTCTGTGTCTGTGTCTGTGTCTGTGTCTGTGTCTGTGTCTGTGTCTGTGTCTGTGTCTGTGTCTGTGTCTGTGTCTGCGTCTGCGTCTGCGTCTGCGTCTGCGTCTGCGTCTGCGTCTGCGTCTGCGTCTGCGTCCCTCACTATAATGATAATGTTAAATTGTCAAAAAAATGTTGATAGGTCATAGCTGGGTTGATGTAACAAAATTAACTGATTATGGTTGTTTGTTTGTAACCATGAAATTTTGACATTTCCGTGGGGAAAAGTACCATAGCGTGTACTTTTACCACTCTAAATTATTACTTTTCCAACGGATATCAAAGAAATTAAAAAAACACCTGCTTTGCGTATAAAAATTTGTGTAGAAAAGCGTATTTTGCATAGTGATTATGAAAAAGTACTTTTCAAGTTCCACAGTAAATTGTTTCATCTTTTTCTAAAATGTAAATGCAAATCTTTGTGAGTAACATATTTTTGTTGCTCTCTATTGGAGGGGCATCTGATTATGTAAATATATTAATGTCTATTTAATGATTACTTAAGACTTGAAGTCCATTAAGGTATTTTCTATGACTATGACTTATATATATATATATATATATATATATATATATATATATATATATATATATATATATATATATATATTGAGAAAAATAAATTAACTTTAATTTGACCATAATAAAAATCTATTTCGTAGTCTTTGAGACACTTGGCGCCCTCTGTCTTAGTGTGTTTTTGCTTAATTCTGTTAAATCCTTTCCCACGCCATGGCCTGCGTGCACAAGAACTAGCTGAAGAGCATTGCATCCTAAAGGGAGATCACAAATTATCCTAAAAAAATGTTATTAGAATTATTTCGTTTCTTTTAACCTCCATTTTGTAGGTTAGAAGGTCGTGTGATGTTCCACAGCAGATATTTAATTTGTTTATTGATCAAATAATTTACGTTGTAGTTTACACCGAAAAGGTGTAATGAATTTTGAATTCATTTACCACAATTTTTGAGGATTCCAAATGAAGCTTAAAATTTTATTAAAGTATAGGTGAACTTTGCGTGGACATTTTTGAAGTAGAATTTGAGATAAATGTGAGTGTTTTTGTCCTCGAGTGAACATTATGGTTCTCTGTTGGGTCATAATTTGGTTCATGACGTTTTTACCGCCATGAATTTATTTAGCAAGTGGTGCCTTTGTGTCATATTTTTCTTGATTTTTGACTTTTTTCTTTACTTATAGTATTCCGGAACAGGCTAAGATTTGTCTAGCGTGCTAAAGCACTCATGAACACTGAGAGGGTTTAGGGATATTGGTAGGCTGTCGAGAAATGTTTATGCATGGCTACCTTAAATTGACTTAAACCAAAGTTTGGAGAAAAACAGGAACTGGGTAGTGCATTCCACAATTTGGTCGCTGTGTCGAAAAATGTAGATTGAGTCCGTTTAGTGTGACACGGTGGAACTTTGAGTACGTAATTATGGTGGGAATGTACCTAGCGAAGATGACCTTCGAAGGTGTTAAGGAGTGTATTTCGGAGGGTAACAGCGATAGAACAATGAAAGAACCGAAACTATTCTTCTATGCTCAAAAGGCTGTAGGTCAGAAGTATAGCTCTTTTTGGATGTGGTTTACCATATCAAAGGCGAATTGGGGAGCACTGACCCAGACGTGGGAAATGTATTCCAGGTGAGGTCGAATTTGAGCCTTGCACAGTAAAAGGAGTTGTTGCGATGGACAACGGCACAGTTTTACCAGAATCATTGAGATATTAATTTGATGCAAAGTAATCGACAAAGAGGTTGACATTATGGGAGGAATGGAAGATGTACTAAAGTTTTTACTAATGGCTTAGGTAATGACCAAAATTTACGATCACCCAAAGGACATGAGAATAATTCTTTGCATATACGTTCTTCAAACATCTGTTTGGCCTCGGTGAAAATGCTTTTGCAATTATTCCTTGCGGCAATATAGTTGGAGTGATTTTCGAAAGATTTATTTGATTTCCATTTGCGATAATGCATCAGTGCAAGTTCTATTATACCGGGGTTGGGAACGTGAATATATAACTCCATACCCATCAAGATAACTTTAGTTATTGAAAGAGCAATGTTTGAGGAGGAGGACCGTTTAAAGCAATACTCACGTAAGGGAAAGGTTGCAAAAAAAACCTCGCACTTCCCTCCAGTTAGCTGATTTAAAACACCACATAGTTCTATCTGTATTTTGACTAACAGTGGGATTGGGTACATAGAAGTTATTTCGATTAGGCAGTGGTCTGATTGACTAAGTGAGGAAAGGGCTCTTGTTTTATAGACAAGTGGGTTAGTTGTAAAGAATAGGTCCAAAAGATGTGGAGTATGGTTAGGGTTGTCAGGGATTCTGGTTGGTTCGGAAATGATTTGTGTGAGATCACAGAATGCAGCAAATGCTTCTGCACTATGACCTGCGGAATTAGTCGTAGACGAAAATTGAATCCAATCTCCATGAAATTCAAATATCGTAAGATGGATACTGTGATAAGAGGTAGTCTATTTACAGACCAAGGTAATCAAAACGGTCTTGGAAGTTGTTACCATCGGAAGACCTATAAAAACAACAATAGAATTACATAAATTGAAGCACAGAATGATTGAACCAAATCGCGTTAAAATTTGTTGTTTTCCAACGTGGACATCCTCTTACAACCTACGTTGTCCTTGGTATATGCACATACTCCGCTTTTAAGGCGATAGTTATAGTGGATGTTGTATCTGTGAAATTGCAGGTCAGGCCAAATGGTGCTTCCAGGGGAGACTTGTGTTTCTGATAGAAACAGAATGTCCGGTTGCCCGTGTTCAAGGTGTTGGTGAACAGCATTAAGATTCGACCTGATATCACGCATGTTACTGTTATGAATCCTGCCCTCTATGGCATCCGAATGGGGCAGAATTTAATTCCTGGCACATCTTGCTCTTCTTAGTCAGGATTTTGTCATTGACAAATATTTGCCCTCCCCCCCCAGAATCCTTGGGACGGATCGACGAATCGATGTGAGAGTGTGGGCCTTATCCTTATTGTTTTTTACGTATTACGAGCTATCCTAAACGCATAATTTAGTAACAAGCCCATTCCCTTTTTCCACTGAGCTACCGGATTCTTCCTTATCTGTTCCGATCTACTGCCATTTTCGCCCGTAATAACACAGACGCACGCTCGCATACATACCCACACACACACTCGCGAAATACGTGCGTACGTTTGCACGTACGTGCGCACATAGACGCACACACGAACACACACGCACACGTACACACGGTCACGCAGCAATGCACACACGCACCCACGCACAAACGCACATACACACCCACGCACAAACGCATACACACACGCACCCACGCATCGATACGCACGTGCACATACACACGCACACAGACACACACCCACCCACCCAACCAACCAGCTCATTCACCCGCCGTAGACCCACCCACCCAAAAAGTCGATTGCATAACCTACTATACCTACATATGTATATGTAGGTTTGAAGGTAAAAATCTTAAAATCCTGAAAATAAAAATTGTAAGCTATTTAGTAAGTGGTTAAACCATTCCGTACCAAAAAACTAAAAAAATTCAAAGAAGTAATTTTGGGCATTAAAGGTTTAAATAGCGTTGACAATCCAGGTTTAATGACGAGGAAATAATCACTTAGAATTAACTTTCTAAAAATTAAATTAATACCTGTTTTTACATTTGTTTAAAAAAAACACCACTAACACGAAAATGTGTTTAAAAGATTGTAAGAGAGAGCTTTCCTCCATTAATTTTTAATAAAGCACGCAAATAGTAAACGTATAAAGTAAACCAAGCAATTGAATTGTAGGTACTTGCTTATTTTCGACGTTAAATAAAATCAATATCTATCCCTTATAAATACGAAAACAAAAATCGATTTATTCAGTTATGTTTCAACACTTTCGTTATTCATTTCAGCTTAAAGCTTTTAAGTTTTAACACAAAATGCCACTTGATATTTTGATCACTATTTTCATAATAATTGAAATTATTTACGGTATGTACCATTTCCATTTTTCAGCACGATTTAATCTTAAGGAGGACAAATCACCTTTATTTACAAATCACATTTTTGTAAAACATGATTGTTAAAAGTAAATACAATTATTGTTTGTCGCAAGATTAAATAATGATTCAGAAATGCAGCTTAGATCTAGGGAAATTACCTTTGTTATCACTTATCAGTCTTGTAATTTACCGACTTTATAAGGAGATCGTCCATTTTTACTCTTAAAAGTTCTGACTGTAAAATGTATGTGGTTTTAATGATAATTACCATGCTTTATACAAGAAAATTACTTGGTACGTATTGATTTTCATTATAGCCCTTCGTGAATGTAGAATTTGGTAATCGCTTTTTGATGTGAGGTTTGGTTAAGAAATCGCAGAAAAAAAGTATTTTTTTTTATTTTACTAATGTATTATGAATGATTTAGTAACCTTAAATCCGAATCATTATTTACTATAACGTTCAAACGTTTTTTCATTCATAAATTACATTGGATCTATAATAATGTTGCTGATATGGCACATCTAATTATGCTATTGCAATCAAGTGTCCTTTTATTAAATATTGATTTTTGAACTTATGTTTAGTATATGTACAGGATGTAACATATAAAAGTGCCGTGCGGAAAAATAAAACCACTGAACTACTCATGAATTTAAAAATCGTACATAGATAACATATTTATAATTAGTATTTTTTGATAAAAACAATATTTAGGTAGATATTACGGTACAGATTAATAATTGACGTATCTCGTGTGTAAGGTGCAGCTTTATGATATCAGTTTATTTTTTTAACGCTGAAAGGAGGTTAATCCTCACAAAAAACAATATTATCAAACGGTTTTACACAAGTGTCGAATATATATACTAAGTGACATAGAAAGAAGAACACCCAGTAATAATGAATATTTTGTAAAAACTTTTTGGGGATATGTTTGTTTATGTTACGATAAAAAACAATGAATTTTTTAGCGGTTTTTGCGTTAACCTCTTTCAAAAACATTTACGATCACGTACCCTTAAAACCATTTGTAACCACATTTGTCATTTAAGACGTGGAAAACACATTACAAAAAGCTTCTTTAAATGAATCAAGATGCCTCGAGTGCGAAGACGCCAAAATTTTCTTCGGTAAAGCGAGTTTGATAGGGGTCGAATTGTGGGTTTGACTGTGAGAGATATAGCCGATAGAACGCAACGGAGTTTAAAAACTGTGGCACTCTGTATTCGGGCATGAAACCAAGAGGGCCGTATACGAAGAGCGAGAGATACAGGACGTCCTCGAAGAACCACAGAAGCCGAAGATCGCCGTCTTAGAGTATTGGCTCTACGGTACGGTACGGTACCAGTGGTTTGCAGAACATGGAAGTACGATTGGGATGCGAACTGTTTATCCACGGATAAGACTCTTTTCATACCGCCCACATTATGTGCTACCACTGATTCCTGGGCACCGACGTGATCGTCTAGCGTGGTGTAGAGAACGGGCAAATTAGGACCAAGAATGGAATTCACTTGTCTTTAGTGATGAGTCCAGATTTTGTTTGGGCATGTATGACGGTCGTGCAAGGGTGAGAAGGCGGCGTGGTGAAAGACAAGATCCCCAATTCTCTGTGGAAAGACATGTGCACCACATAGTTGGAGTTATGGTATGGGGGGCTATTGCTATTCGAAGTAGGCCACCTTCGGTCTTCAGTAGAGGTAACATGACCGCTGCCCGCCACATCCAGGAGATCGTAAAACCCCATATTGTACCTTATATTCAGACCATCCTCAACAGCACATTCCAACAGCACAATGCACGACCTCATCTTGGTGGGGATTCTTTGGCTAATTTTGAGGCCAATCAAGTTGCTTTATTGCCTTGACCACCGAGATCTCCCGATCTTTCACCCATCGAGCACGTCTGGGATATTATGGGAAGAAGCATCCTCAATTTACCCCACCCCCCACAAACTCTAGTGGCTCTTCAGCATGAGTTACAAGTAGCATGGGATGAGACACCGCATGAGAAAATCGATCAACTCATTACAAGTATGGCCAGACGTGTTAATCAGTACATAAGACATCGTGGTGGCGCAACACATTAAGTTTTTTTTGAAAAAGTTAACAGTTCAATTTTTATCAAATTTTGAACTCGAATGCACTTGTATACCAAAAATTGTTCAGTTAAATTGATTATTACTGGGTGTTCTTCTTTCTTTGTCAATTAGTATAGTTTTGTGTAACCCGCCACAAGTAAAGTTAGAATTATAGTAGAACTTGTTAATAGACGTTTCATGTTTGTCAAACAACTGCCTAAACTTTGTTGAATTCATTATCTATAATTGCAAATACTCGCCTTTTGTGTTTTAAATCCTTCATTTTAGTATAAATTATACAAACTTTATAGGTTTCAACATCTATTGCAACAATCATCGTCAGTAAAATTTAAAAATTTTAATATTCGTTAAAGTTTCAAACAAATTCATAAAGTGTGAAAACACATGGAATAAGCTCACTTATTTCACATTACCTGAAGCAGGCTTACAAGATATCTTTTATGTTCACTTGAAACCGTAACATTAGAGTATACGGTGAAGCCCCATTCGAACTATTTCAGAGAATACAGTCCGCGCGGCCAAAGAATGCCTCGTGTCGCCCATGGATGTTCGTGCATTCGGCCGAACTCGTTAACGCAATAGCGACTGAAAGCATTACCAGTGGAGTCGGTGTCGCGTTTTCAATTATTCGTCACCAAACCACAAGAAATTTTAAAATATTTTATTTATTTGAATTACATGTGAACAGCAATAGTTTAAACATTTATAAAATAAAAAAATAACCATGTTGACAAGTAATAAATTTAATATTATTATTTTTCACTTGAGTCCGGGTGATAGGGAGGTAGTCGCAGCACCGTTATGTCCTTTTAAATTACAGTTGAAAACGAACCAACTAATAAAAACATTTTTGAATATTTGCTAATCTGTTGTTAATGATACTAAGGAATCTCAACTATTAGGATTTCTTTAATGAGAATTTAAGCAAATGCCATTAGCATTACATGCGTCGCAAAACTACTTATTTATTTTACTATGTATTGTGAAAGTATTTGTTGTTTCTACATATTTGTCTAATAAATTTGAGTATTATGAGCTTTAAAATCTACATAGGACACACAATGGTTCACTGTCGTTTTGTTGCAATAATTGTAATAAAGTTAAATTAACAAGTACGTATGTAAATTAATAATAGAAATAAATAATTAATTAGTGTAATACATGATAAACGGAACGCGCTTTTGGTGGCGACGCCACTGACATGCCGCGCTTAAGAGACTTGAAGTTGGACGAATGCGCATCCAACGTTCAGGCATTCTTTGCCGCGCGGACTGTACTTCGATTGGAAGATTTAAAATTTGTCCCACAGTATTTTTGGGCTTGGCCTACATAATTATAACAATGGCGTCCACGTACCACTTTCAATTATACTGAAGGCTGAAGCCTACGCTGTATATTATTTTGGACTCTACGTACCGTTTTAGGTAGACTTTCATTAAGTTTTCCTATTTCTAAAACTAATCGTTTTTAATTATTATAAGTTTTGTTATGAACGAATAAGTTCAAAAGTATTAATATAATTACCAATTATTATTAATTTTATTAACATCAATAAAAAGTTTACCTCTAGTACGATTTGAACCTACGACCTGTACTTTGTTAGAGTATCGCACTAACCAACTGCGCTATCGAGATACAAGCGCCAATCAAAAATTTACATTGATAGCACGGTACTCTAGCAAAGTACAAGGTCGTCATACTCGAGGTAAACTTTTTTTTTATGTGTTTAATAAAATTAATAATAATTTTTAACAGTTTTAAAATTTTTCTTTCAAAAAGTTTAAGAGAAACAGTGACTAGGTTTACATTAAGAAAGATGGAGTGGCAATGCTAATAGGGGACAAGATGGACCTCTAAGCATCCCATCTACACTTTCAAAGTGGCCTAACTTTAAGGTGGTTCGTAGAATACACATCTGTAACTTTTAAACCCGTGATCCAATATCAATTTTAAGGTTTCTTTTGAAAATAAAAAAAAGGCACAGACGTTTATACAGGGTGCCCGGAAATCCATATGGCAAACTGCAGGTAGTGATTATATACAAAAAAATAAGAAACAAATTTCATATAAACATAGGTCCGGAAATGCTTCAATAAAGAGCTATGGCACTTTAAAGATGGTTCCCGAAGGATGTTTTTTGCAATACAACAATTATCGATACAAGAATTCTTCTTATGGTAACGATTGACAAAATTCCTTTTTTTATAAATTTTTCGAACGGTTTTAGGTTTTTCAGCAATTTTTTTTTCAAAAATTCAGCCAGATTAACTGTTTTCCAGAAAAACCGATTTGAAAATTGTTACATAATTTGCTATTCAAAATAACAAATTAACTCAACGAAGTAAGTTAGTAAAAATCAACAGCAACAAAAAATTAATTATTATTAAATCCATTGATAGGTCTACTATGATATGGGTAAAAACGTTTAAATACCAAGAAAGTTTTTTATTTTAACTAACATACGGTTCTTAACACAATTATAAATAACAAAAATGAACAAAACATTTTTTGTGATATGTGCTCGAAATGTCCGCCATTCATATGAATGCAAATTTTTAAACGATTCCTCATTGATGTATGAACTAGTTCAAATAGGTTTTCCTTGTTCCGAATTACTTTGAATTGCCCAATTATCCTTTGTTCCAGGCGATTCTCGTTTTCAATTGGGACTGAGTAGATCAGTGACTGTAAATATCCCCAAAGAAAGAAATCTAAGAGATCTATGAACGAGGAGCCAACGTAACTGAACCGACATGGACTATCCACTTCTCAAGGTAATTTAGATCTAAATGATTTCGAACTCGAACACTAAAATGGGGAGGTGCTCCATCGTGCATAAACCGACTTTGTAATCTAATTGTATATGGCACACCATTTAGAAGATCTAGAAGATGGCTTTCCAAAAAATTCAAGTATGTTTTACCATTTAGGCGACGATGCATTACAAATGGCCCATACATTTATCGAAAATTTGTTTTGAAATCTTACCTCAAAATAAGCATTAGAATTTTTGTATGTCCAAACGTGACTATTGTGGAAGCTTATAATTCCTTCTCGTGTAAAGCCTAATTTCATCAAGGAACAAGATTTTCTGAAGGAAATGACAGTCTTGTTGTATTTTGAATTGCATCTAAAATCTAATGGGAGTTGAAAATCTTCCGCTTTAAGGTATAGATTTAACCCTTGCACTTGCAAAATTGCTAATACACTACTCTTGGGATACGGGAATGCTTCTTGGTAAAGTCTAAAAGCTGCACTACGACCATTTGCTTTCCCGTGCATGAAATGCATATAGGCCATTTCAGAACATGTGTACTCTGCCATAACGTAATAATAATCACTTGTTTAATTAAATACTAAAGATCACGATAACAAAATTAGTAGCTATTGTCACCATGAAGTTGCAAACCCTCCTTTACCTAATTTAATCCGTTTAATTAATTTATTCTTTTAAATAACAAATTGTGTAAACATTTTCAAATCGGTTTTTCTCGAAAACGGTTAATTTGACTGAATTTTTTAAGAACACCGTTTTGAATCAAAACTAACTGAAAAATTTATATAAAAATTAAGAAAATTAAAAATAACGCAAAAAAAGTATTGCTGGTGCGCCGTAGCGTCGCCTGGGCAAGGAACTTTTCCGATACCATAAGAAAAATTCTTGTATAGATAGTAGTTAAATTATTATTAATTAAGTTATGATTCATAAGATATAAAACAAAAACCATCTTTTGGCCATCATCTTTAAAGCTGGTAGCTCTTTATTGAAGCATTTACGGACCTATTTTAATATGAAATTTTTTTCTTTTCTTATTTTTTGGTAGACAATCATCACCTGATGTTTGACATATGAATTTCCGGACATCCTTTACACGTCTTGTCCAGTGCATATAGATAGAAAGTATGTTCTGGGACAGGATGTCGTAGTACGTCATATTAGAAAAAGACTATTTAAATAAAATACAATTTTAACACATAAACAAGTATTTGTTAAATACTAACATAGAACCATGCAATATTTTTGAAAAATAAATTCTATATGCTATCGGAATTATCCTATCCATCGAATTTTGTTACTCATTGGTTCCTTCTCATTTTAATTTTTGCAGTCCTGTGTATTACGTGTATCTTGGTCATGTAAATCCTATTAAAATACAGTGAGGTCAAAATTCCTGCTAAAGATTTATTTACGGCTTAAAAACGAGAGATAAAACACATAAACTGGCAAGCGCCAATTTTTCTGAATATGTATAACCGCCGTATCCTGCAAGCATGCTGTTTATACTATAACGTTATCTATAACTATAACACTCCAGTATATTTTTCTGAACGGTTACGATTTAGAACTGATGTCCATAATCTTACCATGAGGTATAAAGGGTTGCTTTGTCCTCCCATGTATTAAACCTCTTATTTTGAAAGATCATTCTCATATAAAGTTGTTAAGTAATTTAATGGAAAATTTGGTACATTTACAAGCAATTCTCTAAGAATATTTAGAGCTAAGCTGAAGTTCCTGTTACACTCACAATAGTAGGTTAATAGTAGCCAGCGCAAAAGAGAATTGTAAATCTAATAAAACGGTCTAGAGTCATGGAGAGTATGTTGGTGGTAGAAATACCTGCAAAGGTGTTATCACTAAAGCTAAAAAGTTGCTTGAACAACGAAAATCCAATGAACTAGCTAGATCTCTTTAGGGGAGTCGTACATTTTGGTTTTTAGCTAAAGTCATCAGTAAAAACCTTGGTACATCTTCAATTCCCCTCGTGACATCCTTTGGCGGATATATAAGCTCTTAGAATCGACCATGAGTGGGCTTGATCTCAATAAGGCGACTGGCCCAGACGGTATCCCAGCTACAGTATTAAGGAAATGTTCCCCCGAGCTAGTAACAGTCCTATTTAGGTTCTATTCGATCTCTATGTCTTCTGGGGAATTTCCTTCATCATGAAAGTTTGCAATCCGGTGAAACAGCTGTAGTCGTTTTAGATATCTCAAAGAGTTTGACCAAGTTCGGCATAAGTCTTTACTTGCGAAACTCACCTCGCTTGAGTTAAATACGTATCGTAGTTGACGACTTTTTTTCGAAAGAAGTTGGCATTAATGACAGTTGTAGCGCCTACATTTTTCTGCTATACATAAATAATCTTATTTCTTCAACACTAACCCAGTCTATTGCTTTCCTGACGACAGCACACTTCATTATAGTTCATGTAAGTCTACTCATAATTAAAGGTGAATAGGGAAGTAATAATCTAGTCAAATTTAATGCCAATAAAAGAATGGATCATTTCCTGTTGTAAGTATGAATGGATCAGATCTTAAGCTTTGTTACTCTGTTACTATGTTGGGAATGACTGTATCTTCAAATCTATCATGGGTTTACCATCTTCTGTCCGCTACCAAAGCAGATGCTCGCAAAGTAGGCCTTTTGTACGGAGATAAGCAGCACTTTACCTCCCGACAGCTTTTATGCTGTATAAGGCTCAAAATCCACCTCATCTAGAATATAATTCTCACCTCTGGTGTTCCATAATGCGTTCTCGATATAGTTGATCGTATTCAAAAAGTAGCGATTCGGCTTATAAATGAACCGTCTTTAATTTCTGACATACAGTTTCTTGAGGATGGAAGAATTTTTTCAGTTCTTTCTTTGTATTTTCAGTATTACAATAGCTTCGTTAAATTACATTCTCTGATACCATGTCGGGCCGCCTTTGCTAGGAAAACTAAATGTCCTCTTGTCGTACCAAACAAGCGCAATCCACATTCTTTACACAGATTTACACCGTAAATCCATCTATCCATCCCTCATGTATAACTGAGAATGTAATGCCACATCTGGCTCGTTTTCCGTTACTATATTGGCGGAACGACAACCTGCCTCTGAAGAGAAGTAGCGAAGTACAAGTTCTCGGTTGGATTGTAGGACTTTTGGAAATTACGTAAAAAGATGTTTAGCAATGGCCTCATTTTTTTGTTTATCAGTTTCGATGACATTTGGGCATAACTGCACCTAAAACAACTCAATCGCAGTTCCAGCTATGTCATGATGAAAATCTAAATGATAGTATAAATGCGGGTAGGTGAGCGTTACTCTCGGGATAGGAAATTTTATTTGTCCTTGAAGGATGCATAGACCACACACGTGTGCTTGTGCACACGCACCCGCTCACGCACATGCACAAGCACACACACGAACACGCACACGCACACGCACAAACACACGCACACGCACACGCGCACACACACGTACGCACACGCACACGTACACGCACACGCACACGCACACACACGCACACGCACACACACACGCACACGCACACGCACACGCGCACGCATACGCACACACGCAAACGCACACGCACACGCACAAACACACGCACACGCACACGCGCACACACACGTACGCACACGCACACGTACACGCACATGCACACGCACACACACACACGCACAAGCACACGCACACGCACACGCACACGCGCACGCACACGCACACACACGCAAACGCACACGTACACGCACACGCACACGCACGCGCACACACATACGCACACTCACACGCACACGCACACGCACACGCACACGCACACGCACACGCACATGCATACGCACACGCACACGCACACGCACACGTACACGCACACGCACACGCGCACGCACACGCACACGCTCACAAACACACACACGCACACACACGCACACTCACACGTACACGTACACGTACACGCACACGCACACGCACTCGCAAACGCACACGCATACGCACATGCACACGTTGATGCACAAGCACGAACCCACACGTAAGCAATCATACACACTTGCTTACTTAAACGTACACAAACACGAATTAATACTCGCACACGCACACGTATTTGGTAGAAGATGACACCCGCTTTACTTTATATCTTTTCTTTCTTTTTTTTGTGTATGTACTACGTTCGTCGAATTAGTTTCGCAGTGGTTTACATCAAATTACTACCATATTATCATTAGCAGTGTCGTAGTCAGGTATACAAGACGCCACTAGGGTAGCTTCATTGCATTTACCGCTTGAGTGGACTGTTATTGCTTTTAAAAAGCTTGTAACTACCATCTAAAGCTATTGTGTTAAGCAAAATTATTTGTGTATCATTGGATATTGCGTCGTTGGCTTGTGCGTGTGTGCGTGTGTGCATGTGTGCGTGTGTGCATGTGTGCGTGTGTGTGTATGTGCGTGTGTGAGTGTGTGCGTATGTGCGTGTGTGCGTGTGTGCGTGTATGCGTGTGTGTGCGTGTCTGCGTGTGTGCGTGTGTGCGTCTGTGCGTGCGGGTTCGGAAGTAAGTATCTTTTTACTCAGCTGATCATTTGAAGTTCGTTAAGGCAGTAGTGCACTGGAAGCGTGAGTTGTGTGATGATTCCGTACATAGATGGTTAAGGCACTACGTAATTTGATTTAACACAACCCTTAAGTTACGAATAGTTGGAATGAAGCTGTAAGAGAACACATAAATACACATAGTAAGAAAGTAAAACCCACAATAATCAAGTAAAACACAATGTTGACCAAACCTATACTTTGGTTTATGAACAAAGCAAAATGCTGCAACCAAACAAAAGTTCAGTAGCAGTTGTTAGCTCATGTACACAAGCCGTTAAAGGACCAGAAAAAAAATAAATCAAGTAACATCTTTCAGTAAATGTTTTACCTCAACAGAAATTCTTGTAGTATCGAATCATTCAAGATTAATCTAAGAGTACATAAAATAAAATATTTAGTTAAAATCCAAATTAAGGAAAGTAACCACTGATTCTGGATTAATGTAGTGCATCCATCGCATCGATTTTAGGGTAAATAATCTATTATTTTCTTGAAAAATAAAAAAAAAGTATTTTTCAAAAAGGAATTGGAAATTAAAAGTCAACTAGTAGAAAGGTAGGCTTGTACACCTTTCAAGCATGAATAAACACAAAAACTCTTTACGTATTATAGCTACGGATTCAATTGTCGGATAACATGTCTTATTTATTAAGCAAACACAAAAATTTTTCTTGGTAAGACAGGGATCATTAATTTATCTCACCGCTGCTATATAAAGAAAACTGTTCGTTTCTACTTAATAATTAAGCTATCCCCAAATAAGAATATATATATATATATATATATATATATATATATATATATATATATATATATATATATATATCGGTTATCTCGTACACGAAACGTTTACAGTTAAACAAAGGTAAAAGTAGTTGTAAAGTACTCTTTGATCGCACCACTCCTTGAAATGTGGCTGTTAATTACAGTTATAGAAAAGAATTCTGGAAGACTTACCTCAAATGGATTCCGTAGGTATGAGAAGCATCGGCGACTTCAGTGAAATATCGAATGGTCAAAGACCGCATTACGAACATGCACGTTTATGTACCATGATATACTTACTCTGATCGGATCAGGTTATACTAGAAAAAAATAGTCGGAACTGCTTACTGGTAGACAAATAAGGGAGTGAAGAAGTCATTAAATAATTCCTGTTTCCAAAATACTTAAAAAAAGGTAAAGCGTCATTTACCACAGTTATCGTAATTCATAAACTCAATCTAATGATATTGGTTTTCAAAACTTTTTCCGAAATTATAGATAATAGTTACTCGTAGTGTTGGATAACTAAAATGGAACTAAAGTTTGTGATATTTTGGATAAAGAGTAGAGTATACTTAGTCGAAAAATGAAGAATGTATCCGTGGAACTTATAAATAAGAAGAATAAGCATTGAGTTACAGTAAATTCCATTAATAAAACGGGCTTTGACAAATCTCACAGTGAGTGATATGGTTATAAATTACAAAACTTAAAGCTTTCTTCTTTCATTCATGAGGAGCTATTTTAACTGTTTTATTAAAATTCTGCCTAAAGTGTTTTACAGCAAACCAACCTTGAGGAATTATCTCCAACGATTTTTTGCTATAATACAAGTTGTAAATACGTAGTAGAGTGAATCTTTTCTGCAGATTCTCCATCCTTCGTTTTTTAAGCTACGGTGAATCTACTTCTTTGGTATGTCTTTATATTGTTCATCCTGTTTGGCATTACTCGTAAATGGTATACTTGCTTTGAAGCGATGACAGGTTTTGTCCAAATTGAAAAAAAAATCAGCATTCGCATTTTTTGATCTTTTAACTCTGTTTCTAACAAAAAATGTTTTTGTTAATTATAAATTTGCGTCCCTAGTTTTAAATACCAAAACTGCGTAATTCATCAAAAAGTATTTAGTAACAATGCGTAAAATTAATTAATCCCTGATTGTAACTAAACACAAACTAACTTTTCTAATTATTTTATATCAGCATGATATAAATTCCTATATTGCAAGTACAGCATGACTCAGAGTATTAATAAATTGTTAGATGTAATTCACTTCAATTAGATAGTTCATTGTCAAATCAATATTCAAAGACGATCATTATCATACATTGTTAATAACTAAACGTAGGTATGCATAACCTTGGCATTAAAATCAATGTTTTGAAACTTCTTGATCTTGCCTACCCAAACAGTTTGCTTATCCATAAATTTTTAACCTGGCGTTGATATTGATTTTATGTGGTTTGTTTAGTAGGACATAATTACAAATTCTCATTAATAAGAGTTGTTAATAAAGTGTTTTATTCAATTTCTTAAGGAACTTAAGAGTAAACCTTGAGTTAACGTTTAAGTTAGAAATCAATTTTTATTGTGCATTGATTTAATGCCATCACTATTTAAAAAGACCTGCTTTTTTGTTTTGACCTAATTACGTCTTTAATTTTCGAAATGGACAGTGACAAAAGTATTTCTCTATTAAATTATGTGCATCACGGACAGGTCACCTTAATTGCTAATTAAACTAACCCATAATAGACAAATTAATTTTATATGGTTCTGGACGATGAGAAGAGCAGTTAAGTTGCATAACAATAAGTTATATATAATTACATTAAAACTATGTGAGCATGTTAGTTATTGATAAAGTAATGTATAGCACTAGTTTTTCAAATATACAATGCTTTATATAAATATTTATTTCTCAACGCTTCTTAATACAACATGTACCACTATAATGTACAGGGTGGATGCTCTAAGTAGAATAAATTCTGTAACTCAAAGAGGTGAAGTCCGGGAGAAAAATCATGATAGGCATTCTTTATAATTATTTCCAGCCCTCAATCTGGGGGTTACAGTTCTTCCATATATCTACTCCCGGGGGAGAATCCACCCATAACTTTTGTGTTTCAAATGTAAGGGTAGGTCAAGTGATACACAGTGTGAAAGCTTGTAATTAAGAAGAATATAACGCAGTATTTATTTTCTCAAAATTTTAAACATTATTTTGTTGAACAAAAAAATCAAAATCAAAAATAATAAACAAATAAACGCACTCTCTTAGCAAAGGAAGTTTAATTTGAGAACTTTCTTAAATTAAACTACGATTTAACGACTTCTTTTCTTATGGGGTACACTCGTAACTTTAAAGATGTTCAAAATGGTGTCCGTTTGTTTTTCGACAAAGACCCAATCTGTGATAAAAACCATTTCTCACGTTTTGAAGCATGTCTTGTGGAATATTTCTGATTTCTGCAGTAATTCTGTCCCTCAGATCTTGAAGGTCGGTCGGTAATGTATCATAAACCTTGCTCTTCAAATATACCCTTAAAAAAAGTCAGGGGATTAAGATCCGGGGATCGTGGTGGCCATTCAAGTACACCTCTTCGACCAATCCATCTATTTGGAAAAATTTGATTTAAATAGTTCCGTATGGGCACTGCATAGTGCGGTGGAGCGCCATCTTGCTGAAACCAAATTCTCTCGTCCAAGTCATTTGGATTGATATTTGGAAATAGACCCCTTAAATTTTGGAGCAGGTCATCTGTCAGCATAAAAAGATATAACTGCCCACCAAGATTACCATTCAGAAAAAATGAAAATGACCCTACCACTCGATCTCCAATAACCCCATCCTATACGTTTAATTTTTGTGGATGTTGCGTGTGAGTTTCCCTCATCCAATGGGGGTTGTGATCAGACCAATAACGACAACTGTAATGATTCACTTCACCATGCAAAGAGAAAGTACATTCATCCGAAGAGAGAATCCATTCCAACTGTATGTGACCATGGTCAATGAAGTCCATCATTCGTTCACAAAACTCAATTCGTCGGTCTGGATCTTCATCAGTCAATTGTTGTAGCATTTGCGTCTTGTAAGGGTGGATCTTTGCAGTTTTTGAAACCTTTAAAACAGTTCTATGACCATTATCGCGCGCTAATTGCCGTGCCGAAATGATGGGGTTTTCTTGAATAGCCAAGTTCAGCTTTGTATTTTCGTCAACCGCCTCTCTTCTTTGTCTTGGCAGATTACAATTCTCTATAGCGTCTTTCTATTTTGATAATTGTGCCTTGAGAAAGCCGAGGTAAACCGGGGGATTTGCTTGAAATAATTCAGCTACCTCAGCTTGAGTGCGCCATGCTAAATAATTTACTACTATGTGATGACGTGAAAACTACACTAGAGGAATTATTTACTTAAATAAACGAGCAAAGAAAAATACAAGGAACAGACCATAATGTAATTTACTAGTGTGGACGCTAACAAATCAAGTAGGTAACTAAAATCGAGACTAAAACACAGAAGATTAAGAGCGTTTTTCATCAACGATAAGACCTGGCTTGCTTAGATAATAAAAGCACGTTATCAATACGGCACATTTTTATCTACCGACCATTCATGCATTGTCGAAATTGAAAAGCATTTAGTGAGTGTAAGAAACACAGAAGATAAAGACGTTTTCCTTCAACAATAAGATCAGGCTTGTTGCGATAATAAATGCATGTTATCACTACGGTACATTTTTACTTACAGACATTTCAATCATTTTCGAAAATAAATACCATTGAGCCAGAGAAAGTTGTTCATTTAGGTTTTTCACATTATCTTTCAAATGCCCGAGAAAATAAATACTGCGTTGTATTCCTCTTAATACAAGCTTTACATTTGAAAAAAAAGTTAGAGGTGGCTTCCGCCCCCGCCGGCGGATATATGGGGAAATTGTAATCCCCAGATTGAAGGCTGGAAACAATTATAAAGAACGCCTATCGTAATTTTTCTCCCGGACTTCACCCCTTTGAGTTTCTTTCACTTAGAGTATCCACCCTGTACAAGTAAAATAATAACAAGTAGTTGTGGTAACAAATCATTCTTAAATAACTAACTTGATGTAAATTATAATAAAATTCTTGAAATATCTGTTAAAGGTGAGATAATTCTGTATTATAATTGTTTTGTAGCTGTAGTCTATTAATTGAACTGATCGGCCGATTTCCACAGTTTTTGCTTTTGTAACGCGGACTTACGTCAGCGAGCTTACCCCTCACAAGGATTGTTTTCGCACTTGAGTCGAATTCATTTACTATAATAATATCAAGCACTTGATTACCCTCAGATTCGAATTTGGTATCTTTCATTTACACGCCTGACACGTTAACCGCTGATCCACAGTAATCCAATATATATTTTTTAGAACTTATACACAGAGTGTTCGGAAATTATGCGCAAAAACTTCGGGGGGTATTCTACTCGATTAATAAATACCACAAGTTCCTATAACGTTTTCTTGAAAACTCAAAAATAACGAAGTAATAAGGCCTCAAAATTTGACTTTTTAAATTTTATGTTGTTAATAATTATTTTGTTACTGGATAGATTATCTTGAAATTTGGAATACACATTTTTAATATTTTATTACGTTACTGTACTAAATTTGATACAACTATTTCAATTCCAAACGGCCTACTCTGCACTTAACCTATGTATTATGACCCGTATCTTTTTTATTTGAATATTTTTCTTAATTTTTTTTTTGCATTCGTTTAAGGAGAAACAAATAGTCTTAAAAAATGTTCCCTTGCTGCATGACGATAAAATGTACCGTTTTCCAAGAAAAAGTCTTTAAAGGTTCCATCAAGAAAGGTACCATAAATTTATTATTACATTTACAAAGTGTGCCATGTAAACAAAGCGTGCTATGGATAAAACATAAGAATTGCTTAAGAAAGTAAGAAATATGTAATTCACTATTAGCAACAGTAACAGTTGGTTCATTTTTAAAATAAAATGAACAACAATAGCTATTCTAAAGGAGAACTACGTGACCTACACCTTTGTTATGGATTAGCAGAAGGCAATGCACTTCGAGCAAGGCGTTAGTACAGCGAGGCATTTCCGAATAGAGACTTGGGGAGTATGGATGCTTTAAAACTTCACGTTTTGATTTAGGATGCCTACGAAGAACTCGCTCCAGAAATAGAAGTGCGTATTCTGAATTCTATCGAGAACAATAAAAAATCTAGTGTAAGAACAATTGCCACTCAGGAAGGTATTCCAAAAAGTTCAGTACATGACGTTTTATGAAAGCAGAGTTTTGTTCTTATCACTATCAAAAGGTGCAAGCTCTTACTTACGGAGACTATTTGGCTCGTTTCAACTTATACAATACGATTAGAAATCTCCATAACGGCAATCAAAATTTTGGTTCATGTATTCTTTTAGCCGATGAAGCTGTATTTGGGCATGATGGATTAATTAATAATGATAATGATCATTAGTGGTCAGAAGAAAATCTTCATTTAGTGATTGAATGTGGTTTCCAAAATAAATTCTCCGTGAATGTTGTGACCCTTTAATTGGGCCACATGTTTTTCTATCAAGACTTAATGGTAGAGTTCACTTAGGTTTTTTAAGAAACCAGTTGCCACTCTATCAGAACATGTACCTCTTCAAGTGAGACATGCGATGTGGTTGCTTAAAGGTGGCGCACCTCTACATTTTAGTGTAGAAGTAAGAGAATTTTTAAATGAAGCTTTTCCAGCAAGGTGGATATGTTGCGCTGGATCGCCGAATTTTTTCTTATAGGGCTACTTAAAATCCCTTGTGTATGAGACTTATCTGCAGAACGTTGAAGAACTTTTTAGGAAGGACTAATTTATGCTTCAAGTGTATATTCTACATATAAATTGAAGACGATAAAATTTTTCTCTAAAATGTATGACTACAAAGTGACAGGCCCTTAAAGTTGAATTTTGAAAATCGTTTTTCGCAAATAACTCAAAAACCTTTAGGAATTTCAAAATACTATCTCCAATAAAAATTATTTCTTTGTTGATGCGGATTTTTCTGGTTTGATTGGATTGTCTATGAACGGACTGGAAGTATTAGTTTTCACATTGTTCCCGTATACTTTCTATTTCAACTTTTTTGTGTATGACTGTTCACGTATTATGATGAATTTTTTGTGCTCGTTATTCAATTGTCTGCAAGTTTGGTCCTCTTGGTTGAAGTTGATAAAGTGAACAGTTTATGAGTTATTTGCAATTTCATCTATCACGGTCAATTAAATACTACCGCACCAAAATTTAGTAGGTGGACAGTGGACTAAAAGTCATAGTTGTCATATTGTGATTTTTGATCAGTTTTCATACAATTTCTTTATCCATAATGAGTAATACTCGGTATTCCAGCACCGAAATGACGTAATGTATGGCAGAGCTTTTGGGAATTGTGCTGAAGCTGTTCGTTTATTTTCCCAGGTATTCCCAAATAGGCGGATACCGAATAAAAAGGCATTTGCCAACATTGACCGGCGTCTTCGTGAAAGTGGTACATATTATCAATTTATAAAAATTCTGTTCATATTGGGTTCTCACAGGTTGTTTGAAGTCACCAAAAATTGACAATGGTAGGAGGCGAACTGCAAGAACACCAGTTTTAGAACAAAGTTAATTAATACTTTGTTTAACTTAATAAACTCTTTGACTTTTAGTCCACGGCCCACTTACTATAGTTTGGTGCGGTAGTATTTAATTGACCGTGATTGATGAAATTGCAAAGAACTCGTAAACCGTTCACTTTATCAACTTCAACCAAGAGGACCAAATTTGCAGAAAATTGAATAACGGACCCAAAATACCTGAAAAATTACACAAAAAAGTTGGAATAGAAAGTATACGGGAACAATGTAAAAACTAATACTTTCAGTCCTTTCATAGACAATCCAATCAAACCAGAAAAATCTTCGTCAGCAAGGAAATAATTTTCATTGCGGATAGTATTTTGAAATTCCTAAAGGTTATCAAATTATTTGCGAAAAACGATTTTCAAAATCCAACTTTGAGGGCCTGTCACTTTGTAGCCATACATTGTAGAGAAAGATTTTATCTGACTTTTCGTCTTCAATTTATGTGTAGCATATACACTTGAAGCAGGGGTACGTTTTTTTGGTTCATTTTGTATATAGTACGTTCGTAAAGTAGGGGATAAATTCAATTAAAAATCGACATTTTTTTAGTCAGCCCCCATTTTTATGGCAAAATTAGAAAGGGTACATCTTTTTACGACAGATGATGTTAATACAGGATGTCCCTAACTTGCATCCACTGGCCATACCTCCCTTATTTGACGCAATAGGAGAACAAGGGTAATAGAAAGAACTGTGGCATATATTTTAAGACTATTTTAGGTTATACAGGGTGTTTCATGTATACAGAGTGAACCAAACACAGATCTTTTTAAATGGGATACCCTGTTTTGCAAGTTTGAATTCAGCTCACTGCGGCCATTCTTTCAATATACGGTTTGACTATGTTGTACTGGGTAGCTTAGAAGATGTGGTCGTTTTGAAGAAAAAATCGTACGTTTTGAAATACAAAATAAATTTTTGACATCTGCGTTAATGTTTCTAGTTTCTTGGCGAATTCGGGCTTTTACATCTTCTAAATTTGTCGGTCGCGTGGCGTATACTTTACTCTTCAAGTATCCCCACAAGAAGTAAACTAAATGATTTAAATCTGCCGATCTGTCTGTACACTCAACTGTCCCTCTTTTACCTATTCAACGATCTCGAAAAACTTCATCTAAATAAGCACGAACAGGTAAAGCGTAGTGTGGCGGCACTCCATCCATATCAATGTCTTGCACCAGTGAGAGTATCCTGGAAGAAGTAAGGACCTATAACTCTTTCGTCAACTATGCCGCAATAAACCAAAGAGTATTTTTGCTTACCCAATAACGACAATTTTGTTTGTTCACATGGCCGTTTAAAGCAAATATTGCTTTGTCGGAAAAAATTATTCTTTTTACAAAATTGGCGTTACCATGACATAATTATTGCATTTTTTCACAAAATTCATTTTGCCGATCAAAATTACCTTCCGACAGCTCGTAAAGTAAGCATATCTTGTAAGAATGGAACTTCTCTCTTTTCAACACTTTATGCACAGCAGATCGCGCCACATTAATATTATTAGCCGTGTGCGTAATGGTTAGAATTATCTTGATCTGGTAACACAATGTTCAACCGATCTTTTTCGCTTATTGACTTTCGAGCAGATCGTCTCACAATCCGAACATGTCCAAATTTCCGAAATTTCGCTTCAACTCTGCTTGCCACGCTTTGCCTATGGACAGTCCACCAGGGTGACCTATCTCCGAAACCAAAGATTCGCAGGATTTCAATTCTTTCAGGTTCGCTTAATTTCCTCATATTCCACAAAATAACGGTAAAGTAGTTACTAGATAAACAACAATGCTGGCGCCTATCAAAACACCAAACACGAGTTGCTAACGTGCAAATAATTGCAATAATTTTAACAAAATAAAAATGTACAATTAAATTTTTTCTTACATGATAATGGAATTTTCTCATTTTTAATGTTTACGATAATTTTTATTGAATATTTCCTTAGGTAACCATTGTCCATATTTACCTTGTCGAGCGTTAAAGTATGTACCCTTTCTGCAACAAAAAATGGAGGTTCATATTTAAAAAAATATCCCCCACTCGAATTTTAATATAATATATCGCTACTTTACGAACGCACTTGCGTATATATATATATATATATATATATATATATATATATATATATATATATATATATATATATATATATATATATATATATATATATATATATTTGATTAATATTTTAATAAAGAAGATTAATTATACTAAATTTTCCTATATTTCAATTTCGGGTGAAATTATCTTCAGTGCAGATTTTTAATGATTTTTGACAGTGTTTTGAATTTTTCGCTTAATCGTCAAGCATAAATAATTTTAACCTATCTGCCAGCAGCACGATCAGTATATAACTATAGAAAAAGGTATGTACAGGTATATACAGCTTTAGGTTGATCGAGTATGACTAGGTTCCTCAATAGTTCAGTTGGTTATAAACCTAGTCTAACAATGAAGATGTCGTTTTAATTGTAATACTGTAATGATTATCAACATGTACGAACTCTGATTCGTTCAACTACTTTCACTTCTATACTTACAGTTATAGATGATACAGACGTGCCTAAATCATTCTTTAATAAACAATGTAAAATTTGTTCAGTTCGGTGTATCATCCAGTATATTGTGCAAATCATTTAAAAGTTGTGAAAGTTATTGACGATAAGCAGTTATTCTGTTGTGATAGTGCTAATGTGACGAAAATGTAGAAATGCGTGCATTTAATTCATGTGGACAAGTATTTAATCGAAATTGAGTACTTAAAGGAATTAGCTCGTAAAAAAGATAAAGTAATTAATTCTGAAAAGTTAACAATTGATGCTTTTCCGAATCACTCACAAATAAAATTCATGGCATGTTAATGTGTGATAACGATAAAACTCTATCTAATGATGTCACCTCGTACAATAAAAGTTTAAAAGATGATAATATTTCTTTTTTTTACTAATAGTATTCTTGAACAGGCTAATATTGGCCTAACGTGCTAAAACAATCAGGAACACTGGGAAGGGCGTTAGTGATATTGTTAGGTAGCCGAGATGCTCAAGATGTTGTAGGTCAGAGGTTAGAGTTGGGTAATTTATGTCTTACAGCTCTTTTTTGGATGTGGTTCACGAGATCAAGGGCGTATTGGGGAATACTGACATCGAGATACAAATTGAATTCCAGATAAGAGCTTGTATCTTGTACAGTACAAGGAGTTTACTGGCTGCCAAAAGGTGGTCAACCCAAGGAAGGTTCCATGATATGGACATCCCTAACATAGAAATACAGTTTGAAAGCTTGAGATCTAAGCCATTCATATTTACAACAGAAAATTATCTTTTTTGGCGGACACAAGGCAACACTGGGTTTTGCCGGTGTTGAACGTGAGTAGATTCTTCATTCCCCATTCAAGGATACGTTCTAAGTCGCTCCAGTTAGCTGATTTAAAACACCACATGGTTCTGTCTGTTTTTCGAATAACAGTGGGATTTGGTACAACAGTTATTTCGATTAGGCAGCGGTCTGATTGACTAAGTGAGGAAAGAACTTTTGTTTTATAGACAAGTGAGTTTGATATAAGGAGTAGGTCAAGGAAATGTGGTGCATGGTTAGGTTGTCAGTAATTCTGGTGGATTCGGAAATCATTTTTTTGAGATCACAGGATACAGCAAATGCTTCTGAACAATAATATGCGGAATTAGTGTAGCTGAAAATTGAAGTCAGTAGGAGTTATAGACATTAAAGTCTCCTAGAATTGAAATAAGATGGAAACTGTGATAAAAAGTGGTCTATTTTTAGACTAAGGTAATCAAAATGCTATTGGAAGTTATTATCGTTGTGAGACGTATATAAACGAGATTAGAATTTCACAAATTGAGGCTCAAAATGTTTGAACCAAATCGTGCCGAATTTGTCGTTTTCCAAAATGGATATTCTCTTTCAACTTACGGTGTTCTTGGTATACGCACATACACCGCCTTTTAGAGGGAAGGTAGAGTGGATGTTGTATTTGCAAATTTTAGTTCAGACGAATCTGTGCTTCTTGGTGAGACTTGAGTGTCTGATAGGAACAGAATACCCGGTTGAACTTGTCCAAGGTGTCGGTGGGCAATGAGATTCGTCCTGATACCACGTATGTTACAGTAAATACCGAATGTTGGTATGTTCGATGACCGAGGTCGCTTGAGCCCTCCCGGGAATCCGAATAGAGCAGGGTTTTACTCTCGGTAGATCTTGGTCTTCTTAGTCATGATTTTGACGTTGGCGAATTATTGTGCACCCCCGAATCCTTGGGATGGATCGACCAACCGATGGGAGACCTGGGGTGTAGAATTGTTTTAGAACTCGTCATTTTAAGGGTTTAGCCATTCAAACGCCATACTTGGCTAGTGTGTGTTGGCGAATACACAAGGACGGGCGAACTTTACCTACCGTGGTAGTATTACACCGGGTGACATGGGGTACACATGCCTTCCACCTATGAATTTGAAAAATATTTTAGCTGAAAAAGAAACATTAATTAATTTAAATTGCATCATGCAAAAAAAATTGGAATATGTTATATAGGTGTAGGCGTTGACAGCATTAAAATGAAAATAATTTGTTTATTTTGGTTTATAATTTAGGTTTCAACTTGCATATTATTGTCATTTTAAGCTGATCAAATCTTAAATCCTAAATTGTGTTACTCAAATTTGTTATTTTAAAATTTCACATAAATTTATTTGAAGGGTAATAATAAATAAAGATAATTACGTTTTAAGCCCTCCGGGCGTTAATTGCCTACTTTTAGGATAAATTAATTAACATTAAAATTAAATATAGTAAAACAGGTAAAATCTAGATTAAATTTAGAATTTGTAGTCGAAGAAACATATATTATAATGAAATACTTATCTTTTTTGGGATTTTTTAATGGTGTGCTTTAAATTATACAATCTAAACGTTTCGATAACACTTACTACTGACGAAGATAACTGTAAGTGTTATCGAAACGTTTAGATTGTATAATTTAAAGTACACCATTAAAAAATCCCAAAAAAGATAAGTATTTTATTATGAGTGTTAATGGTGAAAGTTTACATTTTCATATGTATTATAATGGTTTGTTTATTCGCTCGGAGGTTTCACTATGTTTTTAAACGGCTTGGAATCGATTATCGAACAGTAAACATCTAAACGTTAATAACGGGTATACGACTAGTTCCTCTGAAAGAGACACTTGTCATGCTGAGTTTAATAATTATTCTAATTCGAAAACGTTTCGCAAATTCATGTACGGGACGAAATCCATAAATTAATAAACAGCAGTTGAAAAATAGTTATGATTTCAATTAAAAATTTTTAAAACGCAACATTAGTTTGTTAGTCGGTGAAATTATCAATGCCATAATCAGTTCGGGTAACTTTCTTGAACTGTAAAAAATGTCTACATATGCCTAAAAAGGGAATAATGACGAACTATCGGCTAACTTCTATAGTTTGCGTATTTTCAAAAATTATAGAAATAATATATAATCAAACGGCGTGTTTCTTTGAAAACCATAATGTACTATTACAGACTGTTATAGACTTTATTAAGACTTTCGATTGTGTTAGTCATAATGTTTTGATTAGAAAGCTTAGGTTCTAATACGTTCTGTATAATAAAAAAGTGTCGCTGACTACGAGGATCCATTCTTGGTCCACTTTTATTTCTTGTATTTCTTGAGGCAATGATACTGCCTTTAAGCATTTTAAGGATAACTTAAATTTAATTCAATTCCTCTAAAACCACACTCGTGCATTTTACTTCAAAAGACAATGCACATGACCTTTAAAGTAATTCCGAATGCAACATTTCTAGGATATATGACCGATTTCAAATTAAAATTCAGTCAACATAGCGTAGCGTCCCCCAGGTACCCTATCTTGAAAAGTGTAATTTGAACTTATTTGTGTACGCAAATTCAAGAATAAAACAAACGCTAAGAGATTTATCCTGACTTTACTGACAATAACGTTACTATTACTTAAGTTAATTCCTTGCCTTACATGGTCTTTCCTGACAATAATTAAAAGAC
The DNA here is from genome assembly GCA_036346205.1 of Vesta saturnalis. Lineage (NCBI taxonomy): Eukaryota > Metazoa > Arthropoda > Insecta > Coleoptera > Lampyridae > Vesta > Vesta saturnalis. The sequence continues at coordinate 1,046,592 of JARFJB010000542.1, read as the reverse complement.
TAGAATTTATTTGCAAATCTCGTATTTAATTACTCGCAAACCTCAAATCTGATCAAACGAAGTGACCGACTAGTGGTAGGTACGCTGTACTATTTGAATTAGATAGACTGGAAGAGGTAAGTGTTGCATCATGCGGGGCAGGTAAACAATAAAATTACTCAAATTAAAATTAACGAGCTTTGCGCAATGGTGGTTCAGTCCGTTACTATACTATTGTGGGAAAGAACCACCAATAAAACTCACTTTATTCATATATAAGTGATTGCACAAGTACATTAATAAATCAAATAACACAAAAAAAACAGTGAAAGGGTTAAATATATAACAAAACACATTAAATAAGGTTAAAGTGCGTACAAGATTATAACATTAAGAGAAAATGAATAAAAAGTACTTTAGTTATACATAAACACAATAAAAAAAGGAAATCTCATGCAGTCACACCCACAATAGTGTCATAAATAATAAAAAAATCCTAATACCAATCATGCCGATCTTTAAGTAAATAAGCACATAAAACAATAAAGCAAATTACGGTACATATAAAATAGAATAACAGTAAAATTGCACAGGTGATAAGATAAAGGCCAAGACAATGGAAAATAGACAAGGAATTTACACGTACACCATTGTTTAGTGACTACTACCTTAGAAGGGTAAGTTATAAATAAATCACAACATCCTGACCGATATATAAATTTGAGCGCGTTAGAAAAATACAGCGCCCACTTCTCAGGGTACACATTAATCTATACAACAATAAAGACGATAAAAATAAAATTCAAGGTGTTTAATGGTTATCTGGCGCGAGAGTGTGTACCCACTGGGAAATTTACTTTTACAATTAACAACCAAAGCGGTATCATATACCCGTTCACCAGCCCACATCTACACAAATATAAATATAAACAACATACAGCAATGCTAATTCACACCAATACCAGAGTGAGGGAGCCCTGTGTTGTATTTTATTTTAGCAGCTTTCAGCTTAAGGAGCCCGCGTGCGAATAACGTACCATTTCAAGGCAATGCTCTATTTTTAATAGGTTATCTTGGTTTGTAGAATTATTTGCCGACAGCCTTAGTTTATATAAAAAATACCTACTTACACTTGAATATATTCCCTTAATCGACCACAGACACAAATCGTTAACATACGCGATTTGACTTCAAAAAGGGTGACTGTTATTGATAGATTAATATTTGAAAAACACATTAAAACTAGCACCTGAAAGAAAAAACAAATTAGTGTTGGCTAATTCAAAAAGAAAATGTACACGCAAGAAATATTTTGAAGACAAACTGTTTACAATGAAGGTATTTAATTAACCAAAAATCGATCTGGATCGATTGACACTTTAACGGTAACTCCCTCTTCTCCTCCGATTTCAAAACTAAAAACCTCTCTTTACTCCCACAATCAACCTCCGTCTTTCAAAAATAATAAAAAGAACAAGAAACATTAATTTACGTCGGAACACTTTCATATTATTATTGCACTACATCTTAATTTTAAAAATATGCATTCGTCCCTAACAAACCTCTCGGGTTTCAAGGTAACAAACAAAGGTCCCTTTTTTTGCGCTATGTTCAGCCGTAATTAATCATTAAATCAATGATATTTTTACTTTAAGAGCGCGCATAAGAAATTCCAATGATTGCTACTCAAACCCCAACATGTGCTTTTCAACCCTTAGCCAATATCAGTTACATACATTCTCACATTTCTTATACAAAAATATATAACATATTTCGAAACCATTAGCAAATTACAATGTATTATCAAGATATTAAAAATTTACTAATTATCTTTTCTATCGCGATAGCAATGGCGATTTGGCAAACGTTAATTACAATAATAAAATTTTTGCGATCTGCTACCTACAATAGCGGATCACAAAAAAATGCGTCAAATCAATTTTTGATTTAAAAAGGCTCTTTGAAAGTAAATCGTTTGATATTAATAAAACTGCCTATTACGCTCCTATTCAAATTGCCTGGAAACATGCATGGTATCTTGGAGTCATTGCTGCTCATGGAAAAAAATATTTAGCCTTCAAAGAAAAGCGGTGCGCGATAAATGTGGCTTGGTATATAGAGATGATTGCCGGTTAGCTTTAATAAATTTGAATATTTTAACTTTCCCTTCTCTACTTACTCTGGAGGCAGCTTGTTATGTAAAATGTAATAGTTGAAGGTTTATACAGAATAGCGACTGTCACCACTATAACACTCGAAACAAACAAAACATAAATTACTTCAGACTACCAACATCGCAAAATGGAGTAATTTGGCAAGAACATTCTTTGCGTAGTTGTATCTCATTACGTGTTCGAAATTTAACCAACGCCAGTAGGCAGTTGGACACTGGAGCGTAGGAAGATCGTGGGAAACAACTTGCGATTCGTGGTAATTTTTGGCAATTGGCCCGGATCAAACCTTTTGATGTTTGTCGACACTGCTCTTGATTATTACACATGAAACATTCTTAAGACCGTGGGAACTTTATGTTTCTTTCATTTATGCCGGTATACCATTGCTTAGTAGGTCAGTGTATAGCGTATGAGGGAGTATTATGCATACCAGGTCTCTTAGATCTTTCGTGCACCTTCCGCGCTCGCGAGTACACGGCTTGTGGCGTAAGTAAAGAAAACAATAACCTATGTTAAGTGTTTATTCATAAAAAAAGCATTTGTATTAAGTTTTGTAATATACAGTGTGGAAATTAAGTAGTGGATAAATTCGGTAACTCTGTTAATTTGTATGATAGAGACAAAATCTAAAAGGGGTGTAGCGATTTATATTACAGCGCATATGAAAAAGGTTTTTTCAGATGTTTACATCAATTATTTTGAAAATTGTGACGTCATAATTTTTTTAAATGACAACCTATATTTATTAATTTTTATTTCTGCACTAAACACATCGCTTGTCAAAGTGAAAACAGGGTTTTGTTTATTATTAAAACCCCGGTAACTAGGATTAGTCTGTTAACTTAATTCATTAATTTTTTTAACTGTAAGACCGTTTTTTTTAGTTTTTTCTTATGTAACCTATTCAAAATTTTACATCGTTGAAAAGGTTAAAAAATTCTACCGAAATAAAAAATAAAAAATATAGGTTGTCGCAAAAAATATTGATGACGTCACAACTTTCAAATTCTACTCTGCGTAAACTTTTTATTTATGTATTTAATAAAATTAATAATAATTTTTAGTTGATGGAAACATCCGAAAAAACCTTTTTCGTATGCGCTGTAAATTAAATCGCTACACCCCTTCCAGATTTTGCCTATCGTACCGATTAACGGAGTTACAGAATTTTTCCGCAACTTAATTTCCATACTGTATACTGTAATATTACATATTTCCTTAAGTACACACAAAATGTTATACATAGAGAGTAGTTACATATTTGCACATTAAAGTAAACATGAGGAGCACAATAATAATTGGAAACCATTCTTCCCATACAGATATGATGAACCGTCAGAGGCAAAGCATCTCTGTGGGGTTTAGTCGTGTTCATTGTGAGTACGTTGTGGTCAGCCGATCGTTTTATAAGTTTAGATGTAATTGGCACAGCATCCCTTTCTACGACCATTTTTATTATTTTATCGAAATTGATTACTTGTGCGGTTTTATATATAAACGATATTCCTCACGCTTTACATACTGTCACGTGACATTGCATCGATTTCCGCGAAGAACATACAGGGTTACCGTTTAAAATATGAACTTTGACGTCATATCCGGAAAGTGCGCAGGGCCATCTGCATGTGCGACACAGCATAAAGTCCGGAATCAAAATAAAGAATCGACGTGTCGCAGGATTTTAACCACAAATTAACGGTTTCGAAACTAATGAATTTATCCGTTACTTTCTGAGCGCACTGTATATTAAAAAATGTAGTACAAATATTTTTTATGGATCGACACCATATGTTACTGTTTTATTTACTTACACCACACCCTGTGTACTCGCCAGTGCGAAAGGTGCACGAAAAATCTAAAAGGCCTGGTATGAATAATACACTGACCCGCTTTGTATGCCGACGTAAATCAAAGAAACATAAAGTTCCCACGCTCTTCAAAATTGACCCATGCTCAAGTGTCCTTTTACCTACTAACGCCAACCATAAGCAAGTGTTGAACAGCTTTTTGAGCAAAAATGCTTCTTATTCCTTTCAATAGTTCGTTAATGTCGTAAATTCTCTACAGTAATAAACTAAGTAAATAATGTTTGTTAGGTTAGCACATATTTTTACATTCCAGCCTACATATACATATGTAGGTATAAAAGGTTATGTAATCAACTTTTCTTTCACTAATGCTAAATCGACTTATTAGCTTATTTTACAACTTTTAGCCGAGTTTCGCAAAGGTCGGCCGTGATGTTAGTATCCACGACAGCTCCAGAACGAAAAAGCTAACGTACTTTTGTACTTAAGCTTGTTTTCATTTTTCTTGGAGCTGATTAGATTTTAGAAGAGATTCAGCGGCGGTGAGGGGGTTTATTAGGGCCATTTTTAGGTTTTTATCAAATATTTATAAAACAGCTGTCTGTATATTTCAAAGATATAGAAAAACCTTGATATAGACCTTCTCTTCGAATCCTCTGTTGTTGAATATAGAAATGAAGGGATTCTTGGCGCTTGGGTTACTGAAGACTATCGTCATTGGTAACGAAAAACAATTTCAAAATAGCAATGTTAAAAAGTTTTGCAGCATATGGAGCAGAAAATCTATTTAATCACTCACAATCGTATCTCGCCAAGCGTGTGAATGCAGTTCCCAAAGCGGAACTTTGTTCGTTTGTGGGAGAAACTCTACATTAAATTATTGGGTTCATGCTTGTTTCCTCAAATGTGATTATAATCAAATTATATATGAAGTTGAGTACCTACATATAAATAGTCACGCCACTCCAGTTGATCGTAAGATATAAGGTCAGCTCACCCGTGTTTATCGGACTTACACCTTCAGTTACATAGCGTAAGCGATAGGAAGAATTAGATGTAGGAGATGAAATCTGTCACACAAATTCTGCTCAATTGGATGCTGCAAATTACTATAGTTACAAATTGGCACCAAAGTCTGTTAGCTCATGTTTATTTACGGTAAAACTTTGGTAATGGGTATACTAACTTAAAAAAAAAGCATACAAGATATACTGGGGTATACCACAAAGAGTTGATTCAGAAATTTGGGACAGAAGATACGTTCTATTCCGGTTAAGAAGTGAAAATTACTGTAATCATAAATATCTAGTTACGTGGATTTTCTACATTAACTTTCAGTGTCTTCCAGAAAAGTGTACTTTGTTAAGAACTATAACGGTTCTAGTGTTACGTTAGTAAATTTCCACATAGAGTTTATTATAGTGCCTATGTTCTACTATCGAAAAAATCTCGTCCTATGCAAGTAGTAATGTAAGGCCGGAGCTACTCCACTTCAAGGTCACCCATGTAAATCTTATGGGATTTATTTCAAGGTCAAGTGAGTTTTCTCATTATGACAGAACGCGCTCCACGCCTCAAGGACGTTTGAAGCATGCTTTTGGCGGGGAATTTAAATCTTTGGAGCAGGTCAAGGTCAAAGTAAAAATAGAAATTGTAAGTATATAGAGGCCGGAGCTACTCCACTTCAAGGTCACGTCGCTCTCGTAAGCTATGCATAAAAAGTAGGTCATGAGTTCATTGTTTAGTCTACATGCAAAAAATTGGAATTTTTGGGTAAAGGACTACCGCGTTATGATTTATTATGTATCTAATTATCAACGTGTGCGTACATGTAAACGAAAATTCTGCTATTAAGATACAATTTTATTTCACATTTTTTTAGTTTTGAGAAAAAAATTGGGACTGCTACATTTTGCGCTGTTATTTGTTTAGTATATATACAAAAATTCAGAATTTTTGACTTCGGGATTAAAAAATGCTATGTAATTTTATAAATATCACATAAAACAATTACAAAGAAAAGTTGAATAACATTACCTATTGAAATACTGTAGTAAGCAATAATTTTATGTGTGTGAAATGTTTTAATGTAAATATACTCAGGTTAGCAGTTAAATAAATTCGGAATTTCAAAACAAATAGTTTTGTGAAAGTACATAAATGTTTCAAATTTTATAAAAACTAAAAAAATGTGGAAAAACTTTAAGACCTTCTTTTACTGCGAAATATTACTATCACGATATAAAACGTACATTTTTAATATTTACTATTAAAAAAATTAATAGTATAACAAAAACTTTAACATGTTTGTAAAGTATTTGTAATATGGTTTTTATCGTATGACATTTCTTAGGAGTATAAAAATAGAATCAATTCATGGAAACAAGAAGAATGCGTTGTTTATGCTAAAAAGTAGACCAAGTCAAATGGGCTTATTAAATTGAGTCAAGGTGAAATAATTTACTAAACTAAAAGTAGGTGTGTATTTAACAAGTTTAAACATGTTGTCACGACGATGTCATGAGTTCAGTGAAGGTGAATACTCCACTTCAAGCCAAAAATAGAAATTGCAATGTCACCATCCTCAACATTTTACAAGGTCACTCTGCGGTCAAACGTTTTGGCGGGAAATTTATGTCAAGGTCAGAAGCTAAAAATAGAAGTTGCAATGTCATCATCATATTACAATTCTTAGAAGTCTAAAAATAGTGTGGTCAAGGTCAAAGGTTATTGGCCTACGGTGGTGTCATATTTCTTAGAAATATAAAACGGTGAAAAGCTATAAAATAGAAAAAAAAAATTTTTGGAGCTGGTCAAGGTCAAAGCTAAAAATAGAAATTGCAATGGCGTCATCATCATCATCATCATATTACAATTCTTAGAAGTCGAAGCAGAAACTAAAAATAGAAATTGTAATGTCATCATCATCATATTACAATTCTTAGAAGTCTAAAAATAGTGTGGTCAAGGTCAAAGGTTATTGACCTATAGGGGTATCGTATGACAGTTCTTAGTGTTTCTAAACTAAAAGTAGGACAAGGTTGGTATTTAACAAGTTTAAACATGTAAGAGGTACTCAAAACAAGGACATATTTAAATCAAAATTTAAAGCTAAAAATAGAAATTGCTAGGCCATCATACTACAATTCTTAGAAATCTAAATATAGGGTTTTCAAGGTCAAAAAGTAATTAATGACCTGCAGGTGTATCATATTACATTTCTTAGGAATATAAAAATAGAATCAGTTTATGGAAACAAAAAGAATGAAAGGTTGTTGTCTTTGCTAAAAGTAGACCACTGTCATACTACAACCCCACCATGTGTAAATTACAGATGAGTCATTTCGTCAACAGTGTTTTGTCCTAGTACAATTGCGAGCAACGAAAAGAATAAAAGGTTGTTGTCTATGCTAAAAGTAGACCAAGGTCATACTACAACCCCCACCATGTGTAAATTACAGATGAGTCATTTCCTCAGCAGTGTTTTGTCCTAGTACAATTGCGAGCAAGTGAAGTCGTTATAATGCAAGCAGCAATATAATTACTGGAGCGATATACAGGAATGGCCAGCATCTCCTGATGGTAGCAGTTATTGATTATCAGATGCAGATTAGCTCACTGATGCAATTCTCAAAGCACACTCTCCCCTCTACCATAAAGAATCGTGATGCAGTAATATATAGAAGGACAGTTCCGGTATCAACTCAAAATTCAAAAGCGTTCTCGAATCAGTAAAGATGGATCTATCTGCATTGAATAGTAGCACTTTCTGTAAATCCTTCACGAACGTAAAAGAGTTGGAGGTGGGTGCAAAATATAAAGTGATTGATATGAACACTATCGACACGAAGTATGGTAAACATATTATCATTGAAACTGACTGAATCTGACCCCCAAGGTTACCTTGCAAATCTAGTTACTTTTCTAGTGACTTTTTTCGAATCTAGTAACTTTTCTAGTGACTTTTTGGGTTAGGATCGGCATCGGTGCAGATTAACAATAAAACAGATAAACAGGTAAATAAACAGGTCTGTTTAAACAGGTCTGTTTAAAACAGGTCTGTTTAAAACAGGTTATTTATACTGTTTGATTCCAAATGATATTATAACGACACCGTTAGGGTATTATATACTGATCGAAGCCTTTCCTAAAACGACCGTTTTGTACTTTAGCGTCCTTATTTATTACCATGAATCCGTATCGATTTCGCCGTCTCTGAGCACATGTCACGAAACAATTGCATGCTTACTATTGGGACGACATGGTCTTCATATATGTGACGCAAATTCAAATCATCCTGTTCGAAAAGCTCTATAAAGTTGACGTTGTCTCTAATCAACTGTTTGGGGATTTTATTATATGTTTGACCCAAGTAGAAGCAGTCAATGTTACTGTGACGACCCCTGTGGATCTGTGTATCTGTGTATCTGTGTATCTGTGTATCTGTGTGTATCTGTGTATCTGTGTATCTATGTATCTGTGTATCTGTGTATCTGTGTATCTGTGTATCTGTGTATCTGTGTATCTGTGTATCTGTGTATCTGTGTATCTGTGTATCTGTGTATCTGTGTGTATCTGTGTATCTGTGTATCTATGTATCTGTGTATCTGTGTATCTGTGTATCTGTGTATCTGTGTATCTGTGTATCTGTGTATCTGTGTATCTGTGTATCTGTGTATCTGTGTATCTGTGTATCTGTGTGTATCTGTGTATCTGTGTATCTGTGTATCTGTGTATCTGTGTATCTGTGTATCTGTGTATCTGTGTATCTGTGTATCTGTGTATCTGTGTATCTGTGTATCTGTGTATCTGTGTACCTGTGTATCTGTGTATCTGTGTGTATCTGTGTATCTGTGTATCTGTGTATCTGTGTTTCAGCAACAGGCAGAAACAGCTCAAAAACAGACCTAAAACCGGTACCCGTTTCTCAAAAACAGGTAGCTGTTTCTCAGAAGCCATTTATGCTGTTTGCTTGTAGGCTGTTTGATTCCAAATGATATTATAACGATACCGCTAGGGCATCATATACTGATCGAAGCCTTTCCTAAAACGACCGTTTTGTACTTCAGCGTCCTTATTTATTACCATGAATCCGTATCGATTTCTTCTTCTCTACGTCAATGTTATTGTGACGACCCATTGAAAAGTACGCTCTAATATGATTCTGTTTTTCGCAAGCGATATGGTCAAAGATAAACACTGAATTGGGTTTTGCCACGCTCGGTTCCATAATATCAGCATTATCGCTGAAGCAATAATAACCAATATCTTTCATGGGATCCAGAATTTCACCCAAGAGTCGATATTTTTCCTGATTCAACGATTTCGAATAGACATACACGAGTTTGAAACGAAGACTGTTCGGTTCAGTTAGGAGACTGAGCATGGTGTTTGTTCTCCCACAATTGGGAGGATCACAAATTATACCACGTACGCTGTTTGGAAGTAACTTCCCATGCCGTTGTATCTCCCTATTTCCAGCTCGGGTCAAATCATCGAGATTTGCAATAGGTAGTTTTGAGTTTGAACCACTGCTCTCATGTTTGCTGTTGTTGTTGTTGGTGAGCGTCAATTAAAGTTGCACGACTTGTCAATATGATTCTTTATTTATACACCTAATATTACATCTTCGTTTAGTTTAAAAATTTTGATGTACGATATATACAATTCCGTCGAACACTTTTATTTCATTTTCATTTTTACATATTACAAACATAAAGGTAATATTTGTTTAAATAATACGGAATACACCACTTCACAAATTCTAATAAACGGCAAGCTTTCAGGACTATTAAATTTAAAAATTAGGGCAAACAATATTACAACAGTTTACAAGAATAAATAACAATTTCTTTCTAAAATAAGGTATTTCAAATCTATTTAAATTTTTTACTAACAGATCATAAGTTTTTATCTTTTGATTTTAGTTCTGCCAGTGTAACACGAAACACAAGACTTTAGTTTAATCTTGCTTTTCTCAGGATACGCTGCACTTCATACAACTCCAAATCATATTTTAACTTCTTTATTTTGCGTATCAGGTCTTCTATTTGTTCCCTTTTTGGAGACCTCTTACAAATGCTCCTGATGCAAACTTTTGCATTGAATTCTTCATTATTATATTGTATTTTTACAGACTTATTAATTTCAATGAAACCTACATTTGTCTAAAATCCAGTTTATACACCCGCTTGTTATAAACCTCACATCTAGATACTTTTCTATTATGTGTGTTTAGCACAAACGAACCAAACATATCTGGTTATTTCCTTTGTGACATATTTGCATATCAGAGATTCAAACCACACATGTGTTTGGTCACCTACTATTTTTTAATGAAGACGCACATCAGTTATTTTTAATGATGGTGCGATGCGAACCGACTATTTTTAGCTATGACGCAACCACCTTTTAGTGAGGACATAAACCGGCTATTTTTAGCTATGATTCACCACATTCTAGCGAGGACGCGAACCAGATGTGTGTCTAGCACAGACACCAACCACACATATCTGATTATTTCCCTTCGAGATAGCACAGATTCAAACCACACATGTGTTTGGTTACCTACTATTTTTTAATAATGACTCGCACCAGCTATTTTTAATGATGGTGCTTCATTTATGATGTACCTACTCTTCATTTAATCAAGAAATAAAAGACGTTTTTTGCAATAAAAAATATATAATTTATTTCCAAACAGTTATACATAGATATATATTATTATTTTTACAGAAATGTTAAATTAGTTGTCTTTCCTACAGTTCCGGCGTTGGTGATGTACACGTCTTTCTCCGCCAGATATTGTTTAAACTTTTCAATGCGATCTTCTTTTTTGAAGTATTCATAAAATCGTAAGAGAAGTATACACTTAAAGTTCTCAGTTTCAATGATAATATGTTTACCATACTTCGTGTCGATAGTGTTCATATCAATCCTTTTATATTTTGCACCCACCTCCAAGTCTTTTACGTTCGTGAAGGATTTACCGAAAGTGCTACTATTCAAAGCAGATAGATCCATCTTTACTGATTCGAGAACGCTTTTGAATTTTGAGTTGATACCGGAACTGTCCTTCTATATATTACTGCATCACGATTCTTTATGGTAGAGGGGAGAGTGTGCTTTGAGAATTGCATCAGTGAGCTAATCTGCATCTGATGATCAATAACTGCTACCATCAGGAGATGCTGTCCATTCCTGTATATCGCTCCAGGAATTATATTGCTGCTTGCATTATAACGACTTCACTTGCTCGCAATTGTACTAGGACAAAACACTGCTGAGGAAATGACTCATCTGTAATTTACACATGGTGGGGGTTGTAGTATGACCTTGGTCTACTTTTAGCATAGACAACAACCTTTTATTCTTTTCGTTGCTCGCAATTGTACTAGGACAAAACACTGTTGACGAAATGACTCATCTGTAATTTACACATGGTGGGGGTTGTAGTATGACCTTGGTCTACTTTTAGCATAGACAACAACCTTTTATTCTTTTCGTTGCTCGCAATTGTACTAGGACAAAACACTGTTGACGAAATGACTCATCTGTAATTTACACATGGTGGGGTTGTAGTATGACAGTGGTCTACTTTTAGCAAAGACAACAACCTTTCATTCTTTTTGTTTCCATAAACTGATTCTATTTTTATATTCCTAAGAAATGTAATATGATACACCTGCAGGTCATTAATTACTTTTTGACCTTGAAAACCCTATATTTAGATTTCTAAGAATTGTAGTATGATGGCCTAGCAATTTCTATTTTTAGATTTAAATTTTGATTTAAATATGTCCTTGTTTTGAGTACCTCTTACATGTTTAAACTTGTTAAATACCAACCTTGTCCTACTTTTAGTTTAGAAACACTAAGAACTGTCATACGATACCCCTATAGGTCAATAACCTTTGACCTTGACCACACTATTTTTAGACTTCTAAGAATTGTAATATGATGATGATGACATTACAATTTCTATTTTTAGTTTCTGCTTCGACTTCTAAGAATTGTAATATGATGATGATGATGATGACGCCATTGCAATTTCTATTTTTAGCTTTGACCTTGACCAGCTCCAAAAATTTTTTTTTTCTATTTTATAGCTTTTCACCGTTTTATATTTCTAAGAAATATGACACCACCGTAGGCCAATAACCTTTGACCTTGACCACACTATTTTTAGACTTCTAAGAATTGTAATATGATGATGACATTGCAACTTCTATTTTAGCTTCTGACCTTGACATAAATTTCCGCCAAAACGTTTGACCGCAGAGTGACCTTGTAAAATGTTGAGGATGGTGACATTGCAATTTCTATTTTTGGCTTGAAGTGGAGTATTCACCTTCACTGAACTCATGACATCGTCGTGACAACATGTTTAAACTTGTTAAATACACACCTACTTTTAGTTAGTAAATTATTTCACCTTGACTCAATTTAATAAGCCCATTTGACTTGGTCTACTTTTCAGCATAAACAACGCATTCTTCTTCTATTTTTTATACTTCTAAGAAATGTCATACGATAAAAACTATATTACAAATACTTTACAAACATGTTAAAGTTTTTGTTATACTATTAATTTTTTTAATAGTAAATATTAAAAATGTACGTTTTATATCGTGATAGTAATATTTCGCAGTAAAAGAAGGTCTTAAAGTTTTTCCACATTTTTTTAGTTTTTATAAAATTTGAAACATTTATGTACTTTCACAAAACTATTTGTTTTGAAATTCCGAATTTATTTAACTGCTAACCTGAGTATATTTACATTAAAACATTTCACACACATAAAATTATTGCTTACTACAGTATTTCAATAGGTAATGTTATTCAACTTTTCTTTGTAATTGTTTTATGTGATATTTATAAAATTACATAGCATTTTTTAATCCCGAAGTCAAAAATTCTGAATTTTTGTATATATACTAAACAAATAACAGCGCAAAATGTAGCAGTCCCAATTTTTTTCTCAAAACTAAAAAAATGTGAAATAAAATTGTATCTTAATAGCAGAATTTTCGTTTACATGTACGCACACGTTGATAATTAGATACATAATAAATCATAACGCGGTAGTCCTTTACCCAAAAATTCCAATTTTTTGCATGTAGACTAAACAATGAACTCATGACCTACTTTTTATGCATAGCTTACGAGAGCGACGTGACCTTGAAGTGGAGTAGCTCCGGCCTCTATATACTTACAATTTCTATTTTTACTTTGACCTTGACCTGCTCCAAAGATTTAAATTCCCCGCCAAAAGCATGCTTCAAACGTCCTTGAGGCGTGGAGCGCATTCTGGCATAATGAAAAAACTCACTTGACCTTGAAATAAATCCCATAAGATTTACATGGGTGACCTTGAAGTGGAGTAGCTCCGGCCTTACATTACTACTTATGCAGTTATAAAGGTATGGGAAAATATTTATCTGTGAAAGACCAGCTTGCCGAATTTTAACTATTAATTTTGTGAAGTTAATTTCTAACCTACAAGGTCAGCCCTAAAACAACAATCAAGCTGCTGGCTGTTTTTAGTGTAAATTATAATCGTATGTAAAATACAGAACTATTTGCTTTAATTGTTTTTGTGAAATCTTCTGCTGCTTATTTATCATAAAATAAAATGATATTCAATCCGATAGTAGAGTTTTTCAGTAAAAAAGCGCCTTCTGCTCGTTGGGTACTCGGCATTTATATCCGTATGTATTTAAGTTGCACTACCATTGGTGAGACTGATTTGTAACATACCGTATTAACAATTTAATGTAATGGGGTGCGTCTGTTCTCTTATTTTTTGTAATTAACTCTGAAATCAGGTGAATATGCGCAATTACTTCTTTGGCTTGTTTAGGACGGCAATTTTTAACCACGTTCTATTACCATGAACAATAGATTGCGTTATACTCACATGGACTCCAGGTTACAGTGGTAATCACCCGACCTCGGTATGTACTAAGCTGTTATATATGTTTTATTTGCGATAATTTAATAATTACGGTAGTGTGTAGTTTATGTTTGATTAAATCAGAAGGTTTGTAACTTGCAAGGGTCAACAATTTGGTAATCAGGTAATTTCGTGTATAGATTAACGTATCATGTTCCATAAATGTGCACTATAAATCTTTTGCTTTGTACATAGGGTTGACGTTAATTCTGATATTTAACTTTATTAAATTAGTCCTAGTTCTTGCTGAATACGGACTTCCGTTTATAAAATTGATTACTTCATTATACAAATAACGTAATTTCAGTCTCGTTATGATCGTTTATTTTATCATTTTGTTGTTTCTCTTTCTAATTTGTCAATTGCCATTACATTATTTGTTTAGTGCCCTTTAAATAGACTATATTTGTTATACAGACACAGTATGTGCCTGACTGAAATATAAGTGTATCCAAAAGACATTAAACTTCGTTGGTGGGGTCTGACCACAGACGAGCATGACGGATGACGGAAATCTGCGTCACCTGCACTGAACGTTTTTCGATAAAATGTGACCAGCAACGAACATGTTTAGTTTACTACTTTGTATGCATGAAAATAATATACACGGGGTACTAATTCTCACGGATAATTACCTTAAATTACCATAGTTCTTTTAATTGTTGGTTATTAAATATCAGAATTAATAATTTACTTGTTTTGTTGTATTGCGGTTTTTGAAATTTTACAATGTTTAGTAGATACGCTAGGCGGGTTCGAGCGCATTTTTCCTCAAAACCCCATGTATTGCTCATGGGAGTTTTTCAAGGTTCGTTATGTTCTTTTTGGTCCCTGCAGCAATTAGCAGCGTCCATTCAGTCACGTGACCAAGCATTGCACATGCGCTTTCACATTTGACTGAAGGTATTGGTGGTAGGGATAAGGTACATTAAGCATTAGTTCATAAGGAATATGTGCAAATGGTTGCATACTGATGTTTCTATAAGGAGTAAGCAGGGGACAACTGTGCGTGGGGTGCTTGCTTAGGGATGGGTATATAGGGGTTAACATATGGAGATGATAGCTTGCGGGTAAGCTCATAGGAACGACTACGTGCAGATGGTTGTATGCTACATAGTGGTAAGCACAAGGGAATGGCAGACGCGGTTGATTGCATACCTATGGGTGCATAGGGGTTAACACATGGGGGATGATAGGATGTGGGTAAATAAACACACGATAATAGTAAATTATTATTACAAAATACATTTTAAAGAAAGAACTGCATCTTTAACATGTTTGGATTACTTGCCTTGGTGGATGAAACAAATATCTGACGTTGGAATGTGACGTTCTGTAATAGTATTTCATTAGATAAACATAACTTACTATCTTTCAAACTTAGGGATTGCTAAGAGATGACAGCATTTATTATCCAATAATTTCTCTGGTATGATGTTATATTGAAGCTTGGACAATTATTTTGTTAAATCTAATAAAAATATGACTTTATAAGTGATAAAGGGCGTTTACTTACCGAGCACCATCTGAATTCATTTGAGATAGGGAACTGATATCCGGTTCATTCGGATAATTTCAAATATTGAGTAATGTAAGTACATAAAAATTTTTACAATTATGAATGCCATATCGTTAAAATCACAATCTCTTTCTGCGGAGTCTAAAAATATATAAAGTTGAAGATGGTAAAGGAAAATAACCACGGTAAAATTCATGCAATTATTTCGTTTTTTTAGTAAAATATTCATATTGATAAGAATTTATTACAAACAGTGAGGGTGATGACACTGAAGTAGATAATACATCTATCTGTTAATTTTAATTCAAATATATCCTGGGCCTTTATTAACTTGGTATACTGTTTATGCATCATTTTCATTCTTGCACTAAAAATATAAAATTAAAAAAGTAAAGAGAAATCATCGCTGTACGTATAAGTTTATTATTATACAATCATTCACAATCTTTCAACATGCCTTTCTATCTCCACATACCTCCCTGGCTTCCGCAAGGTTTACACATTGTCTCTGACATCCCTTTTATTTTTAAAACTCTTTATCTTTCATTCCTTTATCATTCACAATCTTTCAACATGCTTTCCTATCTCCACATACCTCCCTGGCTTCCGCAAGGGTTACACATTGTCTCTGACATGTCCTTTTATTTTTAAAACTCCTTATCTTTAATTCCTTTATCATACATTTTATTGCATTCAGCCAAGTTTTACGTGGCCTACCAGACCCGGCCTTTTCTCTAACACCCACATATATTTGGTTCGTTAATATTGCGTTATTCATTCTCTCAATGTGACAAAACCAACGTAATGCACTACTTCTATATCTATCCATCATCGGTTTTTACTCGCCACACTCTGTCATTATGCATTCATTATTTATCTTGTCTTTTCTATTTTTACCACATGCGCTTCTCAGGAATCTCAGACCCACGGCATTTACTCTTCTTTCGTGCTTTTTTTGACATACCCATGTCTCACTTCGATACAGTACTGATGGGACAAACACGCCATTACAAATTGCTCGTTCCGCAGCTAGGCTCATGCTTTCGTTTCTCATTATCGTCCACATACTTCCAATGACTTTCCTCCCAGCATTGATCCTTCGTTCAATCTCCCCCTTCATTGTACCATCTGGAGTAAACATTCTATCCAGATATACCAGCTCACGTACTTGCTCTACAATGTTATCTTGCAGGGTAAATACTCTCATTTCCACCTTCCCGAGTAAACACAATTTTAGTTTTGTTCACGTTTACCTTTTTGGTCCATGCTCTCACAGACTGTATCAAGCTTGCTCAGAGCGGTTTGTAGCTCATCCGCACTGTCACTTAATAAGACTGTCATCTGCATACACCAGTAGTCGTCCATTTACGTCACCAATCATTACACCATTTGTATCGGTACATGCTTGTCTAACACATTTATCCATGTATACATTGAACAACCACGGTGACATCACACAGCCTTGTAGCACTCCTTGCTCAATAGTAAAGTATTCACTCACACCTCCTCTCTCTCTCTAACACATGCCCGACTACCGTTGTATGCTGCCCTTATTCCATTTATTAGACCTTTATTTACGCCTATTCATTTAATGTTTCCCACAGCTTCTCCCTATTCACTCTATCGTATGCTCTCTCCAGATCTACAAACGCACAGTACAGCTTCCTTTTTACCCCTAAACACTTTTCCATCACCTGCTGGAGAGCAACAATCTGATCGATACATCCTCTCCCTGGCATGAAGCCACCCTGCACATCCCAAATCTTAGTTTGTGTAGTTTCTCGTACTCCAGCAATCAGAACTCTTCCAAACACTTTGCCAGGCACACTGAGCAAACTTATTCCTCTGTAGTTCTTGCAATCACTCTTGTTCCCCTTACCCTTATACAGTGGTACAATGATCGCGCTCTTCCAATCCCTCGGCACTTTTCCACACATAAGGCATACATTGAATAATTCACACAATCTTCGTATAAGCTTTGCACCTCCATACTTTAGCATTTCACGAGTGATTTCATCTATACCTGCTCGCTTGCCGTTTTTCAAGCTTCCTACCGTTTCACTACCTCATTTATCCCAATACCCTCAGTTTCATTCACATTCCTTCTACATTCTCCTTATTTAACCCTGCAGTCTTGTTTTGCACACTACTGTACAGCTTTCCTAAATATTCTTGCTAGCATTTCCTCACTTCACAATCCTCCCATACTATTTCGTTGGTCGTATTCATCACGTTCCGTTTTGGGCCACGTTTTGTATTTTTGACCCATTTCCAGAAGAGTTTTTGGTTTCCCTCAAAATCGTTCTGCATTTTCTCTTCTTCCATACATCGCTTCCTCTTTACTTTTTATCACTGCCTCCTTCGCTTCTTTGTTTCTTAATCTGTACTCCTCATACAATCGCTTTTTCTCAATCTCATGTTTTGCAGCAATCATTGCCATGTACACATATCCGCACGGCACATTTGACAACACAGTTTTGAAAACTTATCCATGCATTTTCAAGGTCAGTGTCTTTTATTTGTTCGTTCCACACTGTTTCATTCACATTCAACTCTACTCACAGCATCTGCGTATTTCATTCTCGCACCATTACTTTGTCTACCCTAATTCTTTAAAACTCCACTTTCATTCCAACATTAACTATTGGGGTTAAATTTTCCTTTTCAAGATTACGTTTCTGAAATATCTTTCAGCGTACCAGAGAGGGGCATTACGTTCTTTTATTGATATATCTAAATTAATTAAAGGTGAGTTTATCACAAGTAAAATCTCGCCACTCGTCTTCGTCAGTATCAATATTAATATCCGTGCTCAATTACGCAGTTTCACTACTTTCTTTTGTTTTTGTGATATTATGATAAATTTATACTTAGCACTGTTTTGGGGAAAAATTTCTTGTTTGATATACATGCACCACTGTAAGAAACCGTACCAATTGTCATATTTATTGTTATTCTCTGCGGTTTCAGGACCGTTTGGCTGAGTTACTAGTCGAGCTAACTAATTCCTCCCCAATTTTATGTGACGTGGTAGGTTAGACACGCGCCATCTGTTTTTTGAGTAGATTCCTAACAAATGACCGTTATTCCAAAACGCATCGGAATTTTTGAGAGAAGAGTGTAAAGTGAGTAGAATTGACCCACCTGAGGACGTGACGTCATAGTGGTGGGGGCAGGAGCGGGGTTCAGGTTGGGAGTCTGGAGGAATGGGGCCGGCTTCTTTTCAGGAGCGTTTTTGAACCCCTCGGCGGGATTTAGCCCTTAATTAAGGCAATTAGGCAATATTGAGTGCCTTTATGCGGTCTAACCCTTTGGTTAAGGGTGTTTGAAGCCCATAGGATGTGGTCTAGCGGCCATTTTGACGGGGTTAAGAGAGGCGTTAAGGCTCTTATGACTTCATTAAGGCGTGGCCAATCCCACTCCTTTTACCAGATTGGTTGTCCTGAGAACAAGTTGCCAAGTCCCACACCTATCTTACAAGTTAGCACTAATCCCTTATTAGAATAAAAGTTTAAATTTCCCGTCATAACCAAGGAGAATGCAGAGGCCTAAATACAGATTCAAATTTGCCGTCATTCGGTCTCGAGAAAGGGGCAAAGCCCCAAGAGCAAGTCCCAAAGCCCTACACCTGTCTTATAAGTGAGAATTAGGCTCCCTTATTAGAATACAAGTTCAAATTTTCTGCTAATGGTGTTATGACAATACACGAAGGTCCCCGAACAAGTTCCGATCACCAGGGGCGAAGCTTCGAGAGCAAGTTACGAAGCCCTACACCTGCCTTACAAGTTAGCATTAGGCCCCTTTATTAGAATACAATTTCAAATTTCTTACCATAACCAATCAGAATGCAGAGAATTAATCCTTTAATCAGAGCACGGCTGCTGAGTAGTGGGTCTAAGGACCAATCAGAAGCCAGAGGGGTTGGCCTCAGGTGGAAGGATGGGTTTGGCCTAGTCTTAGCCCCGCCTTAATACACGTACAACCAATTAGGTAAAAGGAGTGAGTGTGACCACGCCTTAATAAAGCCATAAGGGCCTTAACACCCCTCCTAAACCCAGCCAAGATCGCCTCAAGATAACACCCTAGAGGCATCTAACAACCTTAACCAAGGGGTTAGATTGCCATAAAGGCTCTTAGTGTTGCCAAAATGACCTTAATTAGGGGCTAAACCCCGCCCCGGGGTTGAAAAACGCCCCCAAAAGGAATCCAGTCCCACTCCTCCAGACCCCCACGCTGAGATCAACCACCTCCACTCCTACCCCCACCACTACGACGTCACGTCCTTAGGTGGGCCCATTCTACTAAAGTGTTACTTTGAAGTCACAATCGAGCCTTCGAAGGGAAGGCTTATATAAACTTAAGGCTTTGCAAAGTCTAAACACAAATTTAATATTAGGCGTAATCCATGGTAACTTGGGTTTGCTAACTCTAATTTTCCTAACAGGCGATACATTTACTAACACTCCTATTATCTTATTGTTTAATGACTCAACTTTTTGGTCTGCAGTCGGGAGGCGGACTATTTCTAACCAATTTACTGTAGATGCATGTTCAGGAAAGGAATCGTAATTAATCTGTTTAATATTTCTGTGATTAGTAACTTTCTCTCATTTCTTAAAAGTCTGTTTAACTTTATTACAGTTATCCTAAGTTTAAAGAATTAGATTCTCCAAGCATCGAAATCAATCGAACCTAATATGTTGCTTGCTAGCAACTAGTCTAACTTGTCCAATTTACTTTGGGTTCTAAAATCTCAGATATAAATTACCGAGACACTTCGTGTTGGTGAAACGCACTATCACTGCCTGTTATACTTTTAATGATACGAGGAACGACATTGTTAGGTTATATGCAATTTATTACAATAATAAGAAAGCTGTGGTATTGAAACGCTTTAAAGGAGAGTGGTATTCCATGAAATCGATACAACAGTTTATGCATTATAGAAATTTATTTAGATATAGCACCTAATTTAAATTTAAATAATATATTAACTAAAAGCTTATCTACATGTTATATCCTGGGAATAAAGTAATGTGTACGAAATTGGGTCAAGTGTGATATACGTAGTTACCTTCAATAAGGTTTTTATGTTTTAAAATGCACACAAGGACGAAACTAAATTCGTTTACAAAAAGTAAATGCAAATAAATTATACGTAACTAGCGTGAAAGACAATGTAGTAGGTCAGAGATCAAAAATTCTATTTTAGGGTAAAAAAATATCGTGTTGTCTGCTTTAACTTATACAATTGCTAAATCAATACCAATAAATGAAATTTTTTTTAATACCGTTTGAATGAGTAACTGTTGTGTCACACAGGTAGAATTAAATTTAATCTGTACACTTGCTTGTAACTTAACTTTAACTGTTTTATATGTACTACAGTTAACCACATATATTTAAACAATTTCGGTGTGTCTCATATACTCTTAAAGGTCTGTGCAAAATACTACGACAAATTTCTGAAACTAAAACATAAGGATCTAGCCCAATTTACCTTATCCAAAAGTAGTTTCCGAAATACAGGGTGTGAAAGTTATTATTTTTTTAACTATTTTTTAAATATCTATCTTAGTAATAACAGGCTTTGCATGAAATTTGGTACCTAGAGGTTTTCTATGATGAGAAATCCAGATTTGACGTATCTTCCAGAGGGTGTCATCAGCACCCATTTGTCTACATTTAAAGCTCCATAACTTTTTTCTGCCCCGGTATATCAAATTTCTAATGACAAATTCTTATTCATCGATATCTTTTCTTCAAAAAAGGTATACCTTGAAGATGTCGTTTCGAGCATCCGTTTCAGTGATAATCGAATTTAAATGTTTCATTGCGTACTAAAATTCTTCATAGCAACGACTAAACATTATTAAGTATTGTCATTGGTCACAAAATAGTATTGTCAAACATTTCAGTCTGACACGCAGTTTCGCATTTAGGAGCTTGTGTCGCACATACGCGTCGCAGGAACTGTATGAGTAAATCGTAAGTTAGAAAGTGTGGCCTGGTAGACAAGAATCTTGGTTTATCCGCTACAATTTTATAAAACTGTATTGTTAGGCGTGGTATTTATATTGTAACTGCTTTTTCAAAGAAAGTAAAGGTAAGTTCTTGAAATGTATTTTATTTCAACAACTTAAAACCACAAATAGTATGAGAACATAACTCTAAATACATAAGTAGCTTAATTTAATCCTTTTATAAAAATAACATGCAGATACACAGTGAAACATTTCAATTCAATATAATAGTATAACAAAAAAGGTAACTTAGAATACAAGTAAGTACGTAGTTGAACAAACAATGTTTTTTTTACTGAATAACGTATTCATGAAAAGTATTTTAGGTACTTATTAATAACTCAAAACACAAATATAGAAAACAGGTAACGCAACAAAAATATTATTCTTTATCAACAGAAGGATTTTTTTATAAAAAGCACGTTACACAGTAGTTTTTATCACATGGAATACACTTCCATCTAGAATGAGGTGTTTTCTTAGTAGCTACACTTCGACCATGTTCTTTTGATAACTTCGAGTAGCAAGATACACAGCGTCGCCGATTTGAAGTGCCAACGTCCTGTAACTTGTGCTTTTCCCGAGATATATTCGGCTGTTCTGAAGTATTATCATTTTCCAATCGCAGTAATGACTCCGCAACGTTTTCTCTAAATTCTGTTATCGTCATTTTACTTCCAGTTACAGTCTTGTATAATAAAACTGAATTTACTATACACGAACCTAGAAGTAACTCTATTGCTATTTTACGGTACCATTTTATACCTCTTCGTAAAGCAGTAGAATACGGCTTTATCTGGTCAGAAAGATCTATGAAAGCTTTGGACCTGTTATAATCTATAACTGAGTCAGGTTTTTCATTTTCTCGATTGCGACCAGAGCTCACCTTCATTAGTTGGCCAGTATGCTTTGTTGACAACATAAGAACATCGCGTTTATCTCGCCATTTGGTAACAACAACACCAGTGTTGCTTTCTTGACTGCATGCTTCAGCTTTGTTAAGTTTTTTTGAAATTACCTCCTTAGGATTATTTTTGCGATTTTGTCGCAAGGTGCCAACTAAATGGGTATTTCTTTCGAGCAGTTTGTGACCAAGTTGTATACTTGTGTAATAATTATCCACATATACAGTTCGGCCGCAATCAAGCAAAGAATTACATAGTTTCATTACTACAGTTGTTGGGACATTTTCTTGGCCAGATTTTTCTTTTCCGCAATAAATACGAAAATCGTACGTATACCCACCTTCAACACACAATTTAAATAATTTAACGCCAAACTTATGTTTTTTTATTTTTAATATATTGTAAAAAAGATAAGCGACCCCTGAATGGCACTAAACTTTCGTCAATACAGAGATGCTGTTTGGGAACAAAATACTTTTGAAAATTTGCTGTTATTAACGTAATCAGTGGGTTGAGCTTATACAACCTATCTGAAGCATCTGCATGTTCATTGTCTGCAAAATGCCAGCTTGACAACAACAGCTCGAATCGATTACGTGCCATAACTTTACAAACTTGATTTTTGTATAATTTCTTAGATGACCAATAATCTGCAAGCTGAGGTAAGTTCATCAGTCCCATCCAAATCTGGATTCCTATAAAAACCTCTATCTCTTCTATGGTAGTGTCCTTCCATTTATGTATCCTTGCTCTAGGCGATAAATTTAAATTCTTCTTCTTCTGATTTGCATAACGGTTTGTTTCAGTAACCATCAACTCCAATATATTTCTATCTAGAAATAGTCTAAAGAAATCCACAGGTTTTTTTTCTATAAAATTTTCAAAAAGATCAATAGACACTCCACCATTATTCACAGTATACTGGAAGTTCCTCAGGTTTTTCCCAGTAACATTAGCCCACATAAGCAAATTTACTGCATGCTCATCTTCTACATCAGAGAGATCATCAATTCGAAACATGTTTACAACATTTTCAATTGTATTGGCGACAGGATCACTAGAGGTCGAAGGAATTGCTTCAGTGTCATATTGGCTAGATTGGGGGAGATCAGTATCAATATATTTTTTTCTTTTTTTGACAGGCTCTTCAACATCAGAAGATAAAGAATCGTGCTCACTAGGCTCATAGTCTTCGGAAGAATATTCAAAAGGATTATTTTCTTCGTCCGATAGTAACTCGTCCAGAACCTTTTTTAATTGTGCTTGTTCCTTTTCGTGGTCCGTAAACAAGATCCTAACTTCTCGAACCAGTCCTAAGCCTGGATAAAGTGTGAAGGAGGACTATGACGAATATTAGTACGCAATGAAACATTTAAATTTGATTGTCACAGCAACGGCTCCCCCAAGCGACATCTATAAGATCTACCTTTTTTGAAGAAAGCATATCAGGGTGTAAAGATTTCTGACTAGAAACTTGTTCTACCGAGGCAGAAAAAAGTTATGGAGCTTTAAATCTAGACAAAGGGCTGCTGGTGGCGCCCTCTGGAAGATACATCAAAACTATGATCAAATCTAGATTTCTCGTTATAGAAAACCTCTGTGTCCCAAATATCATGCAAACCCTATTATTATTAGGATAGATATTTAAAAAAGAGTTTAAAAAAATAATAACTTTGACACCCTGTATTTCGGAAACTATCAATTTCCTCATATTCTAGTCTCAGTTTCAGTTCTAGTATTTTGTACAGACCTTTTGGAGACACCCACATAGATACAATTTATTAATTTTTCTGAATTTACATTATGCTTGTATCTATGTTTTCTTATCGTGTTATACATATTAAATTCTTCTTCAATTCAATTTCTTTGTTTATTTTGGTCCCAGAAAAATATAACGATAATAACTGCCGACGCAGCATTTTATTCTCTTAAAATTTGTATTTCGGAAACTATCAATCTTTGGACTAACGTAAATTAGGCTGTATCATAATATTTTAGTCCTAGTATTTTGTACGGACCTTTTAGAGACACCCTGTATACACACATATATATATATATATATATATATATATATATATATATATATATATATATATACATACATACATACAGGGTGGTCGTAAAGTAAGGAATAAGTTCAATATCTCGTAAAGCACAATTTTTTCAAAAATCGCTCGGACCAATCGATTTTATATTTTTTCGGGGCATGTTTTGCGAAAAAAAAATTTTATACAGGGTGTCTCAAAAATGATTTGCTAAAAAAATTTTTTTTTTTCAAATTGCAACCCAATTTTTTTATTGCATTTTTGGATTACCCTTACAATTCTAAACATTTGTCATGTAGCATGTGCTATACCTAAGTCAGCGTTTTGGAGTCATTCGCATTCAAAATTTAAAAATTGAAAAGAGATCATGAAGAAAACGAAAAATAAAATAATTTTTATAACGTTTTATTATATCGAAAACAAAGATTCGTAAACTTAAAAATAATTTTATTTCAGCAAAATGTCCTCCGTTAGTCAACTGACAATAGCCTAATCGATCTACAGATTCATGCTGCACATTTCGAACCATTTCGGGCGTTATTCGACGTATTTCTTGACGGATGCGTTGTTTTAAATCATCTAGATTTGCCGGTTGGCTTTTAAATACCTTGCGTTTAAGGTATCCCCATAAAAAAGTCTAGTGGTGTTAGATCGGGTGATCTTGGTGGCCACTCAATAACACCGCTCCTTGCAATCCACCTGTTTGGGAAAGTGTCGTGCAAATAAGTTCGAACTACCACAGCAAAATGGGGGGAGCACCATCTTGTTGGAACCAGATGTTATGGTGTGGCAAATCCGGACGCTCTATCTCAGGAAAAAGGGTAGCCAGAGCTGGAACAAGTTCCTCTTCTAGAAAACTCAGGTATCTCTCATCTGTTAAATTTTCTTCAAAGAAGAAAGGCCCGATAATAATGTCACCAACAACGCCAGCCCACACGTTTATTTTTCGATTGAATTGTGTATGTCCTTCCCTCATCCAGTGTGAATTTACATCGGACCAGTACCGATAATTCTGGGTATTTATGTCACCATTCAAGCAGAAAGTGGCTTCATCGGAAAAAAGAATATTTTTCACTAAATTTGGATTCTCCAAAGACACATTTTGCAAAAGCTCTCAAAATTCAAGGCGCTTCTCGAAGTCTTCTTCCAAGAGTTCTTGATGAACTTGCATCTTATAACGGTGGTATTTATTCGTTTGTAGTATTTTTAGAATACTTGTTTTTCCAATATCCATGTCCTTTGCTACCTGCCTAGATACTACATGCTGATTATCTTGAACCGCCAATAAGACTTCTAACTGCTTATTTTCATCAACTTGAGGACGACCACATCTAGGAACATCTCTTACATGACCGAATTGACTAAACTTCTGCTCAATCTTGCTAACTGTCGATTGCGATATTGGCGGACGATTGGGGTATTTTTGATTAAATAAGTCACAAACTTCCTGCTGCGTTTTAACTCGATTACCGTAGCCAATCATCATCAAGATTTCTATGCGCTGTGTCTCAGTAAGCCGCATATCAATGTAATTTAGTGTTAAAAAAACGAAAATATACTTTGAAAAACTAGTGAAACGTTACGAAAATACACACAGAACTGTCAACGATAATAACTTTAATACTAGACTTTGAAAAACTAGTGAAACGTTACGAAAATACACACAGAACTGTCAACGATAATAACTATTAACATTAATTATTCTTTTGTTTCCCGCGTCGTAAATCTAAAGCCTACTATTGAGCTAGAATTGTAAGGGCAATCCAAAATTGCAATAAAAAGATTGGGTTGCAATTAAAAAAAAAAAATTTTTTTAGCAAAGCTTTTTTGAGAAACTGTATAAAAATTTTTTTTCGCAAAATATGACCCGAAAAAAAATTAAATCGACGGGTCCCAGCGATTTTTGAAAAAAATTTGCTTTACGAGATATTGAATTTATTCCTTACTTTACGACCACCGGTACATATATATATATATATATATATATATATATATATATATATATATATATATATATATATATATATATATATATATTATATATATATATATATACATACAGGGTGATTCAGTTTTATTTAGGGAAATTTAAATAGCTCATTCTACCAACCAAATTGGTGAAAAAACTTTATCTAAACATATATCCAAAAATGTTTCATTTTCGAGCTATAGATTGTTGAAAGCTTTTATAATGAAAAATTACATTAAAGTAAAATTAATTTTTAACAAAATAATTTTATTCAAATTGAAATCCATTAACGTCAATATATTTTCTATGACGGCGAACCAGTGAGTCAATCATGTGGGCTATTTGTAATGAATTTTGTCGCATTTCATTGCAAGCTTCTCCTATTCTTAAAATTAACTGTTCTCTTGAATTGACAGGTGTCGAATACAGTTTATCTTTTAACGTACCCCACACATAAAAGTCTAACGAGTTCAGATCTGGCTATCTTGGAGGCCACAGTACTGGTGCTAAACGCCAAATCCAACGTTATGAATAATTAATGCTTAACCATTGTCGAACTATTAATCAATAATGAGAGGGAGCGCCATCCAATTGAATCCAGCTGATATTTCTCCAGTAAAGAGGTATGTCATCAAGCAAATCGTTTAAGGTATTGTTAAGAAACTCGTAAAATAATTCGGAGTTTCATCTTGGAGGCAAGAAGTGAGGCCCACAAACATTATTATGTAAAATTCCCGTCCACACATTCACGCTAAATTCATTCTGAAAAGAACGTCGAATTTTGTGTTGATTGTCATATGCCCAGACATGAAGATTATGATAATTAACCACTCCGATTCTGGTAAATGAAGCACAGTACTTTATGTAAAAACTCGTGATTATATTCCGCTTCCTGTAAAAGCCACTCGCAAAAAATTACCCTTCTTTCTGCATCTCCCGGGTGTAAATTGTGAATAGGTTGTAAATGATAAGATCTTCTATAATGTGCATGTAAAGTACGCCATACCCGTGATTGCCAAATGCGCAGTTGTTGAGCCGCTCTACGAGTACTAAGTCGACGGTTAACGTCGAATAATTGCAGAATTCGATTATCATTTCTTCTGAGCATTAGATTATTGTTTCTGTACTGGTCATGATTATTACAAAAACCCAAGTGACGAACTAATGCTACAGCATTACCATCGCAGAATCCATACACATAGTGAATATCTGCATATTATTCACTACTAAACTTTCGTGGCAGAATTGCAAATAGTAACACTCGCACTAACACTTTTCACAGTATCAAATACTAAATAAATTTAATAATCGACAACTGAGTGTTTTGTTTTTGTTTTGACTACTAGCCGCTTTAACCTTAATGGCTAATTAATTTAATATTATTAAATGATGAATTTGGCTTTAATGCAATTTTTCATTATAAAAACTTTCAACAAGCTATAGCTCGAAAACGAAACATTTTTGGATATATGTTTATATGAAGTTTTTTCACCAGTTTGGTTGGTAGAATACACTATTTAAGTTTCCCCAAATAATACTGAATCAACTTGTATATATATATGAAACACTTGTTTATCCGGGCGTTGTCTCGCGTCTGCTGGTGGTGTTTCTGACTCCTGCCAGTACAAAAACGACGTTTCGGCAAAGTCTCATTTGCCCTTTTCAAGTTTTCTCCTTCTCCAACTGATTTTTTCGGCTCCGTGTTGCTCGAATCGAATTCAATTCGAGTTTCTCTTTTTTATTTTCTTTTTTGCTATATCGTAGTAGCCATGTAACAGAAAAACAAGGAAAAGGACCCAAAATAATAATTTATTTGAATTTTATGTTAATCATATTCCATTTAACAAACTAAAGCTATTAGCAAAAAATTAAAATACACAATAACAAACATTTTAATTCAAGAGGTGCTCATAATTCTGTCCGTTTAATTCTAAACATTTTAGCAAACGCGGTTCTTATTCTGTTTTTCATAACTTCTTGTGTTGTGAGTTCTTCTCCATATACGAAATTTTTGACAAACCCCACAAAAAAAAAGTTCATCATGGTTAGGTCCAACGATCTTGTAGGCTATTATACGGGGCTCCCTCGGCCGATCCAGCGATCGGGAAATTGAAGGTTTAAAAAATTCTGCACATTCGTAGCATAGTGGCAAGGCGCACCATCAAGCTGCTTCCACAGATATGTTTTATGTTGTCAGGAACATTTTCGAGTAAGTCAGGTAACACATTATTTAGAAATTTCAAATATCGGTTACCATTCAAATGATCAAAGAAATAAGGATCTATCACAAAGTTATTTACAATTCCTCCCCACACATTTACCGTCCATCTGGGATGATCCAAATATCGCAAAATATGTGGATTTATATTATCATAATAATGAAAATTCCGACGGTTTACTCAGTCGTTGCTGTGGAAGGAAGCTTCATCAGTAAATAAAATAATGGACGTAAAGTGTGGGTCCTTATTTAACTTATTTAACATCCATTGACAAAAAGCTCTTCTTGCATTAAAATCATCCATAGTTAATTTTTGATATGGATGATATTTATTGTTTTAGTACCCATCTTACCGAAGTAATACCAATAGTACCAACGGCATTAGATATTTGGCTTGTGATGACGTTTGGATTTTCGACAACGCTGTGCATTACCATAAATTCAGTTTCTTCTATTCTAACTGTTCTTCTCTGAACATTTGCTTTGTAGTGTACCCTTTCCGTTTGTTCAAATCGGCCCAATAATTTTTATAACGCACGGGTACTTGGAGGACGCCGATCAGAATATCTTTGTTTATGCACACGAACAGCCAAAAGTCAATTTCTTTGACACTCGCCCAAAGCAAACAGCATGTCCACTAATTCGTTTTTAGTAAAATTCATGTTGATTAAGAGCTAATTGCAACTAATAAGTCAGTTTCTGTTAGTTCTTATGACTGTCAAACAATAATTTGGCTTTTGTTTTTGTACTTCATGTAAATCTAGTAAAGCCTATTTCAATAAAAAGTGTACTCGTAAATATCATCCATACCACAATGAATATTGGTAATTTGTTGTCTAGTATTACGCAAGAAACAATAAAAAACAAAATTAAAATCACATGCAATACAAAAATGTCATGACATTTTGAGAAACTTATTGAATTAAAATACCTTTTAATTGCTCCCTTTTGATTTTTTTTCTGTTAGCATTAGTTTCTTAAATGGAATATGATTAATATCAGTTCTTTAAAAACCGCTAAGGGTAGACCCGTATATATATTAACAAAATCGAAAGAGAAAAAAATCCTCGTCTGTCTATTTAAAAACTATATCCCTTTCTATTTAAAAAAATCAAGTTATCTATGATTCATTTTTTCCAAAACCAAAAATTTACCCGCAAAAAACCTGTATCTCAAAAATTATTTTTTTCATAAGTTTTTATTGACTTTTTCATGCTCTATCGAATGGTGAAAACCATTTTACTACCTATTTTACTTAGCGAAATAGTCATTTTCGAGTATGCCACAAACGTCATTTTTTTCGAAAAACATGAGATAACGCCGAAACGGTGGACTGTGGGTGACATGTATGTATGCTTAACAATGTGCCCCTCAATTACAAGAGGAGATTCAAAAATATAATAATGGGTGTTCCATTTAAAATAAGAGTCGAGTGCTATGCACCAAAAGTGCAGGCAGGCCCGATATATATATATATATATATATATATATATATATATATATATATATATATATATATATATATAACGAGAACAGCTAGAACAACGAGAACAACCAGAACTACGAAAACAACGAGAAAAAAAAGAACAAGGACAAGCAGACTAACGAGTACAATGAGAATAACGGGAACAACGAGAATAACGAGAAAGAGAACAACGAGGACAACGAAAACAACGAGAACAGTGAGAACAACAAGAACAACGAAAACAGCTAGAACAACGGAACAACGAGAAAAACGAAAACGAGACCAAAGAGAACAACGAACAATGCTATTTGTAAATGTAAACGGCATGTTACACTAATTAAAAGCTGGCAAATCAAATGAAATAACTTTTTGAACTTAAAAACAATAATTAATAACAGTGAAATCATTCAAGATGAAGCAAGTGTTTGTAAAAAGTCAAACTGTTGTTTCAAAATATGTATAAAATTTAATACTCACTTGTTTTCCAAGGAGTATCATATTTTGTTGCAACGAAATAAGGGTGCATCATTTAATTAACTTAAGACGTTCTATTGTACGTCGCTGTGAAATGTGTATTGAAAAGAACGGTTTACATTTTGAACAAAGTGTCTAATTTTATTATACTAGTGTTATTGTTATTTATTTATAAATCGTTATTGCTAAGAATTCTTATTAATTTCACAATTATTAATTAAGTATTGGTACAATAATAAATAAGGATTGTTAAAATTAGTGTACTAAACAGATTTCAATTTACAAAAGCCTTGTATTTGAGTATGGCTTGATACAGTGGCGGCTCTTTAATGAGAGCAAGTGAGCAGCGGTCTATAACTTATTGGAATCTCACTTAAAAACTACATACATGTTTATGGCGAAATCGATACATACATAACTATACAGAAAGTATTGACCGCATAACAATAATAATTATGAATTTCTCTTTATACGAGGATAATAACAATGGATACTAAAAAAACCGATAACCTACCTATTTATAAATGAAAATGTATTTGAAATTTTAAAGAAACGATCGTTAGGTACTAAAATGGCTCTAAATGTTTTATTATATCTTTTTTATTAAAAACTTTATGTTCAATTATTCACATAAAGCACATTACTTAACTTAGTACCACATCAAACACTAAAAATCAAAATAACTCGGAAACGCACAGGAATTTCGTAACAGAAGAAGGTACATTATTTTTGTTAAACTGTATGTAGATAATGAAAATAACAGTTTTTTTTTAAAAATAGTCATTGGCGTAGAAGTTACGTTTATGAAAGGGGTTGATCACCCCCTTCACTCCGCCACTGTGCAAGTTTGTGAACATTCTTATCGCTTGTTTGATGCCCCTTAATTAATAGACATTATCCCCCCAACATGAAAAAAAGCTAAGCATTCGTTTATGTGTTATAATGAAAATTTGAGAAAAAAAAATTAAATTCAACACCCTGTATCTCGGAAACAAAGCCTTCTACGACCTATGTTTATAGGAACTTTTCTTTTTGGAAACATGTGTTCTATCTCCTGTTAAAGTTTGTCTACAAAAAACTAACTCACCCTGTATGTATATGATATATATATATATATATATATATATATATATATATATATATATATATATATATATATATATATATATATATATTGAGATGCTAAAATATACTTCTATAAAGGGGAAATATACATAAATATAATTTATTCTTTGATGTGTATTTAAATGTTTTTATTATATGAATTGATTTGCATTCCGAAGTACAACTGGCATTTTTAAATGGTTCTTTATTATGTGGATTCCACGTTATATCAAATATCTTGTATGTGAAATGAAACTTACTAAAGTTTGTACAATGACGCATGCGTTGCGTATTAACTGAAATCAAATACCAAACTGTCAAAATTTTTAAATGGTAACTTTCTAAAAATGTGATCTTAATAATGCAATTGAAATTGAAATTTGGAAAGAAGACTAAAGTTTTTATTGTTTTACAGACGTTTACACAGCTATTGCATAAACATTTACACCTATACATAAAAATATAAATGCAGGAAATCACACAAATAATAAATACAAGTTGAAGGGTTATGATTAAAAATTGACTCACATGTGCATCGGCATAACTTCAAAAGGATGTGTTCCTTCAGCTGGTTCCATTTACACACGTTGGCTCCTTCCAGTCTGTGATCGATGTTATTGATCCGTTCCGCTTGCTGCTGCAGTACTTCTAATAATTCAACAACGTCCCTCGGATAAATGTTGCTTTTCTTGTGGTAAACGTGCTTATAATTGATTAAATGTTTTCACTCAAGCACTAAATTATTATCTATAATATTTATTTAATTGTTGTATTAAAATGCTTCAATTATTTTCGGTTTAAATATTGTTTTAAAGTTCTAACATTTTTAAATTAAATTCACTTTTCTTTTTAGCATCCGAAATGGAATATCATTTATTAATGTGTAGCAGCAGGAAGTAAACATCAATTGGAAAAATTGAATAAATTTTATTTACGACAACGTAACCAAAAATAAATTACAACAACCGAACTTTTAAAAACGTCAAACATAAATCGTAACAAACTGTTAAATTTAAATCGTAATAAACTTTACGAACATGGAAATTTATCGGTAACCTAACTTTATTTAAGATTGTAGGTTAAGAACAATTGTTTCTGAACTTTCGTCTCTTCGATAAACTCGTATCAAAGTTTCCGATAATAAACGTGGTTTTAAACTTACGTGTTAACACAAAACACAACACTTTGACCTTTGTCATAAAAATTTAAACTTTGAGAAACAAAAAGAAGAGAGAGAATCTGTTCTGGAACAATTCCTTACATACTCTCCTGTTAGCTACAAAAATTTCAATTTTTTTCTAAAAATATAAACAAGGTAACCAAGTCTGTGATTGGTTAATATAAATTTGAAAACCTATCTAAAACATAAATTATGCTATAACTTTCTTAATAAGCTACTGATTTAAATTTTAAAAACAGAAATGAAATCTGTGCAAGATTCCGCACAAACTGATACCTCACTTGATATACATCTGTTAAAAAATGTACGATTTGACTTATCCTAAACTAAATTTACTTATATCTAAAAAATCTTACTTTCTACACTTAAACTAAATACATATTCGTGATCTGCACGAAAGTTTGAATTAGAAAACATTTATTTCATTTCCAATATCTTAAATTTAAAGGAAAATTCTTTTTTACATAGGAAATTTGTGTAGTTAACCCCATTTTATTAAATTTATGTTCAAATGACTTGCACAAAGTAAATTACTGCATGGAAATGAGGAAAACCTCCTATTAATTATATTAACAATTCATTCTAAACTCAACTTACTCTAAAAAACTATAAATTTGCAAAAAAACCTTAAATTTAAAACTTAACCTTACTTAATTTAAATGTTCATATAATTTTCATTTTTAACGTCCAAATTAATCAAAATGTTACTCACACAACTTATAAAATCTGTCTTTAATATCCTCAATGTTCACTTTTATTGTAGCGTTTAAATTTTAGTCACTTTAACAATCCATATTGTTAAACACATTTCTTTAAAAATCTAACACAAAAATGTATCTGCATATAAATATCCATATGTTCCTTTGTTGTGTAAATTGTGCTTAATATTTACTATGCATTACTTTTCTGTCGCACTTATGTTTTCACTACCATTGTGAGTAATAATTAAATCATGTTCGTACTGTAACCCTTTCTCAAATTTTCACATCTTTCCTGCATTTTACCTGACTTAAAATAGGTCCCTAATATAAACATAACTCTAGACTATGTGTTAAACATCTGTAAAATACCCAAACGCCAAATTACTTTATGTGAAATGTAAATTTAATGAAATAATATCTACGAACTTAATCGTAATTACTAATATAACTTCATTTAACCTTCCTGACGTGTTTCTTATGTAGCACAATGCTTTTTATGACGGAACCAAATTGTACAAATCTTATTATGCCCGTTTCATCAAAACAAATCACTTTCTTTCAATCGTTTACCAAAATACTTCAAATAAATGCAGCGTAAATATACCGTAATTGATCTCAAATTGTTCTATATAAAAATTACAAGCTTAAACCCTCAAATCCCTGTCTTAATCTTATATCTAACCATCTCAATATACATAATAATTTATTAATTTTTCTGAATTTGCATAGTGATTGTATCTATGTTATGTTATCGTGTTATACATATTAAATTCTCCTTTAATTCAATTTCTTTGATTATTCTGGTCCCAGAAAAATATAAAGATAATATCTGCCGACGTAGCATTTTATTTTCTTAAAACCCATTATTAGCTTAACCATCTTACGATTTCAACTTTATCACTCGTCGTATATGTTTTAGCCGAAACAGAACTACATGTAAAAATCAATCGGCATCAAGCAACAAAACGAATAATTCAGATGCGCAACTTGTTTGTTTATATTATTCCAAAGCATCACCTATTTTCCGTAAAATGTAATTTTTTATTTTGTCGATATTTATGGTTAGAGAAGTTAATAGTATGTGCATCTGCAGTATTTCTCTACAAAAAACTAATTTACACTTTTACTCTAAAATAATTAGGGGAGCTAATAATTGAATATACAAAAATGACCATTGCAATCGCTATGCTGCGTCTCGCAAAGGACACATCGTATATCGATTATAATAATAGATAAAGAAAACATTAAAGGTCACTAACTTCCAAAATATTTCGTTTTGTAAAACGTATCATTATGACAACTATTTGAATTTCGAGATCGATTTGTAAGCGCAAATTGGAAGGCTATTATTAATAACTCATTTGAATGTTACTTTCATAACTCCACGTATCCTTAATGCATATTTAAGCTGCAATAACCTGTTACATGTGGCACGTTAAATTAAAGCAAACATTGCACATACCATTTATAGATGTAATCAATATAAACATTAAAATAGTACATTAAAAACAGGTTGAATATGAGAAATTTTAATTGCATGAGGCCAAGTTTAGAAAACGACCCACGTAGCGGTGAGTTTTCTATTTTTTTTCAAACAATTTATTTAATTTAATTCAAAATGCAAAAAAATAAGAATAAAATTTGGGAAATGTTTCCATGTTGGTAACATTGAAATCAGTACTAAAATGTATACAGAGTGATCAATCTCAAGTGTATACCACGTGATCAAAATATTTAAGTTGGTACCACTGATAGGTTGGTAAGAAGCTGTATTGCTCTAGCTACTCTAGAGCATGGTTCGAGTAAAAACTACGATCAGTTTCAAATCTGTATGAAGGTCATTAACTTATAAATACAAAATATTATCTTAATTTAAATAATGACTATTTTGTATTTGATTAGACTGCATCCCAATAAAATACAACAAAACAAATAAAATATTATTTAATGATTGGATTACATCATTACAAAATAATGAATCTTAAGTATTTAAATGTTATAATTTCATTATAATTAAATAAAATTTACAGTACATGTTTATGGAATGACAATGTCTTTTACAAATTTTTTTAACTCCTTAGGTACACATTAGTTATCACACGTTGCTTTACAGCATATGTTCAAAATGACCGCCATGAAATTGTAAACATAAGTTCACCCCACGGTCTGTATACTACTATTCTTTTAATTAATTAATTATTACTAAGTTGCTTTTATATTAACGCAGTGATAATTTATATACTGGTTATTGTTATTCCCATAACAGTGTTCTAACGCCTAACTTAAAAGTCGCTGACCGACGTCACACGGTGTTGTTTAGATTTCCACAAGTATTAATATTTAAATCAGACATTTTTTCTTTCAAACTTGTGTGAATAAACGTACAAATTAATTCGACGTTTCGGGAACGTACTTTGTTCCCTTTGTCAAGATTTTATTTTGTCAAAATAAAATCTTGACAAAGGAACAAATACGTTAACGTCGAATATTGTACGTTTATTCACAAAGTTTGAAAAAATCTGATTAAATATTAATATAAATCTAAATAAAACTATATATATATATATATATATATATATATATATATATATATATATAATATACAATACAAGGGTAATAAGAAAATTTTTTAGAGCTATATATACATTGTTGGTTGCACTTATTTACGAGTAGTATGAGTGTGAATTATATATAAACTAGAAGTTTTTTTTTTATTTATTGTGAAGTGCTTAAAATTATTTTTGGGTAATTTTTTATACCGTTATCGTAAAACAAAGATGGTAGCGCTGTAATAAAATTGTCCTCCAAGAGTTATTAGTCGGGTCGGCGGGAATAGTTTTGTTTTGCCGAGTTAGGGTAGCCGTATAGGGCCGGACATTGTCTTGCAGCAGGATAACGTCTCTTTTGGGAAATCCGCGTTTTTTCTGTCGATCTGCATTTTTTGTCTCATCTAAGATTTGGTAGTAGTGCGTGCCATTTATAGTTAAACGTTAGTGGAGAAAACAATACGTAATACTACTTTAAAGTCGAAAAATAGGGTCGTCAAAACGTATGGCATTGATAGGTACAGGTTCCTTCTCCTTTCGCCATTCCATTTTTGCTTGGTTCAATTCGGGGGTGTAATGGTTCAGCTAAGTTTCGCCACCAGTCACCATACTGTGCAAAAAACCATCCCCTTGAGCCACAACGGTTCAAATGTCGTTGGAACACTTCCATACTATCATATTCTTAATTTTCGCTGAGAGCAAGCCACATTGCTTACACTTGCCGAAACCCAATGTTTTCCATCTTAGATGCAATTTCAAATACTGTTAGTCGTCGGTCGTCCTCCAGAAGTCGGCCAACAGTACAAATATTCTCCTTTGTCACGCTGGTTCTTCGTCGACCTTGATGACTTTCCTTTTATACGGCTTCTTGCCGTTCCAAATTGTTTGTGCCATGAATACACGTGTGCCTTCTTAAGTGTATTATCCCCAAACAGTAATCGGTTGTGCAACGAACGAAGGTATGTCTCGTCCAGGCATCGCAAGATTTACTGTAGAGGCGGTAATGTGACGTTGCCTTGCGGTGGAATGTTCTCTAGTATCCCCATTAACGCACCTCAGAAGTCACGCCCCTATTTTTTCACTTCACTATCGTTACAAAAAGAACTCTGGGGGTATATTTGATTCATTCTCTTAATATAGGCTGTGAATCCAAATATTTAACATTTTGTGGAATTTGTTTCTAAACTTTTAACCTAGATTATTGATGAAGGTGTTCCATTTGTTCAACCGTAATTATTTGTTCAGTGAAACCACCTTGTAACTTCAACGTGTTTAATTACAAAATATCTGGTGTGGAACAACACACGACCTTTCAACCTACAAAACGGATATTAAAAGAAATGAAATAATTTTAATAACAATTTTTTGGGGTAATCATGGAACCTCTTTTATAATAAGTTCATTACGAAATGAGGCAACATTGTAAAAACAAAAACAATAATCTATGTCAAATAGACGTTTAAAGCTTCATGACAGACAGAGGTTAATAATAGATATTTATGTATTAAGGGCATAATCAGAAGATTATGGCTCGAGGGAATGTTAAAAGCCCGACGCGAAGCGGAGGGCTTTTATACTCCTGAGAGTCATAATCTACAATTATGCCCGTGGTACATACAATGTTTTATTTTATTTTGCACCATGAAACTGGAACAAAATATTAAAAAGATTCAGTATTTTCGGCAAGTTTTTAAATGCAAATGCAGTGAAATAAAGTCGACAGTAGGCTAATTTGTTGTTACTAAGATACTGTGATATTGCTATTATATGTCATGTCATGTGTTTGCTGTCAATCATGCTGCTTAGCATCAATGACATTTCCGTGCTATAAAGACCACATTACGCCCGCATTTGGAGGCGTATAAAGAACATTATGGTGGCAAAATAAAAT
This sequence comes from Vesta saturnalis, assembly GCA_036346205.1. Classification (NCBI taxonomy): domain Eukaryota; kingdom Metazoa; phylum Arthropoda; class Insecta; order Coleoptera; family Lampyridae; genus Vesta; species Vesta saturnalis. Next base: position 1,008,636 of record JARFJB010000542.1, on the reverse strand, counting down.
AAACTTCTATATGCTAACTTAAATTTAAAGAAATGGAATAACTTAACTTTCAATTTTTTTTAGGATAACTATGCAACCTCTTTTTTATACGTTCACAACGAAAATAGGCAACATTGTACAAATAAAAACAGTAATCTGTCAGAATGACGTTTAAAACTTCATGTCAGATAGAGATTCATAGGCATAAATACAGCTTTAGAATTTTCAGTCATATTCATTTAATTTTTACATTTATTACGCTTTACATCAAAAAGCTTTGTAAAGAAAATGTATACAAAATTAAATTTTTGGGATAATCATGGGCCCTCTTTTATAATAAGTTCATTACGAAATGAGTCAACATTGTAAAACAAAAACAATAATCTATCTCAAACAGACGCTTAAAATTTCTTGTCAGATAGAGGCCAATAAACATCTACATGGATACTAAGTTTAAAAAATTCCAAAGCCTATAAAAATATCGATAATACGGTTTAAGCATTTTCATCATATTTGTCAAATTTTACACTTATTTCCCTTTATATTAAGAAACCTTATAAAGAAAACTTAGTAAAATTAAATTAAAAAAAAATATATCTACACTTTTTCTTGTAACATTAAACATTATTCAGACATGGCAAATAGAAACACAAATTCTACATTAGGAACTTTTTTGTCGCTAAATTACCCGTCATGTCAAAAAATTGCATAAAACATAGGTAACTAATCTGTATAACTAAAGTCTGTATATTGAAATTGTTATATCTTTCGCAGCTGTTTCAGAAATAACTTGTTATTCGTCAGTTCCCGTTAGGAAATTTAGACCGCATGGTAATATATTTCTCTGGCGGAAAGAGGCATTTGCCTGTCTTGTAATTTTACGAACTGTTACTAAAATATCTCGTGTGGACCACCACACGACCTTCCGGCCAATAAAATGGAAATTAAAAAAAATGCAATAATTTTAATAACATTTTTTATAAGAAGTTCATTATGAAAATAAGAAAATTTGTAAACGTTAAAATAATAATCAATAGTCAAACAGACATTTAAAAGTTCATGAGAGACAGAGATTAATAGACTTCTAGATGCTAAATTAAATTAAAAGCAACGAAATAATTTTAATTTTAATTTCTTTATAACTATGTAATCTCTTTTAATACGTTCATAACGAAAACAGGCAACATTGTAATAACAAAAACTTCATGTCAGATGGCGATTCATAGTCATAAAACCATGTTGACGTAAGAAAAATTACAAAGCCGCCCGCTTCGATAAAAATATCGGTAATACAGCTTCAGCATTTTCAATAATATTTATTTAATTTTTAGATTTTCCATTAAAAACCTTTATACAGAAAATTGATGTAAAAATAAATTTTATTTAAAAATAGGTCTATACTTTTTCTCATAAAATTAATCGTTATTCAGATAAAGAAGAAATTTGAACAGTTAAATTCTATCTAAGGAACTTTTTTGCCGCTAAATTACGCGTCATGTCAAAAAATTGCATAGAAAATAATTAATCCATATATTTAAGGTCTTTGTCTAGGTATTTTTGTCTTTGAAAGATGCAGCTGCTTTAGAAATATTTGATAAAAACCAAAAACTGACCCTAACAAGCTTAAATACAAAATTTTAAGTACGTAGGTATTTTCATTCTGGAGTTATCAAGGACACTAACATAAATCCATAGACACACACACACGCGCGCACACGCACTCGCGCTCGCGCACGCACGCGAACACGCGCATGCACACGCACCCGCAAACGCACACGCATACGCACACGCACGCTTACGCACGCGTACGCGCACGCACACGCACGCTTACGCACGCGTACGCGCACGCATGTGCACACGCACGGACACAGACAAGGACATAGACGCAGACGCGGACACGGATACGGACAGACGGGCACACGGGCACACGGACAGACGGACACACGGACACAGACACAGACACAGACACAGATACAGACACAGACACAGACACAGACACAGACACAGACACAGACACAGACACAGACACAGACACAGACACAGGCACAGACACAGACACAGACACAGACACAGACACAGACACAGACACAGACACAGACACAGACACAGACACAAGACACAGACACAGACACAGACACAGACACAGACACAGACACAGACACAGACACAGACACAGACACAGACACAGACACAGACACAGACACAGACAAGACAGACACAGACACAGACACAGACACAGACACAGACACAGACACAGACACAGACACAGACACAGACACAGACACAGACACAGACACAGACACAGACACAGACACAGACACAGACACAGACACAGACACAGACACACACGAAGACACAGACACAGACACAGACACAGACACAGACACAGACACAGACACAGACACAGACACAGACACAGACATAGACACAGACACAGACACAGACACAGACACAGACACAGACACAGACACAGACACAGACACAGACACAGACACAGACACAGACACAGACACAGACACAGACACAGACACAGACACAGACACAGACACAGACACAGACACAGACACAGACACAGACACAGACACAGACAGACACAGACACAGACACAGACACAGACACAGACACAGACACAGACACAGACACAGACACAGACACAGACACAGACACACACACACAGACACAGACACAGACACAGACACAGGCACAGACACAGACACAGGCACAGATACAGGCACAGGCACCGACCCGACACAGACACAGACACAGGCACACACAAACACAGACACAGACACAGACACAGACACAGACACAGACACAGACACAGACACAGACACAGACACAGACACAGACACAGACACAGACACAGACACAGACACAGACACAGACACAGACACAGACACAGACACAGACACAGACACAGACACAGACACAGACACAGACACAGACACAGACACAGACACAGACACAGACACAGACACAGACACAGACACAGACACAGACACAGACACAGACACAGACACAGACACAGACACAGACACAGACACAGACACAGACACAGACAGACACGGACACGGACACGGACACGGAGACGGACACAGACACAGACACAGACACAGACACAGACACAGACACAAACACAGACACACCTACAGACACAGACAGACACAGGCACAGGCACAGGCACAGGCACAGGCACAGGCACAGGCACAGGCACAGGCACAGGCACAGGCACAGGCACAGGCACAGGCACAGGCACAGGCACAGGCACAGGCACAGGCACAGGCACAGACACAGGCACAGGCACAGGCACAGGCACAGGCACAGGCACAGGCACAGGCACAGGCACAGGCACAGGCACAGGAACATGGCTTTTGTGTGGGAATGCAGGAAGTCGGTGGTTGTATGGAGTGGTTGGGATTGTGTGAAAATTCTTTTGTTTACGAAGTTTGTTTTCTGCTAGTGATGACTGCTATGTTTTCGTGTGGTGTTGTGAGGTTGTGAGGTCGTTAGGGTACCTAAAACGTAGCCTGTGTATGCATCAAAGTATTCGGCGTTCACAGGAGGCGATAGAGGAGAGGGGATTATGGTTTACATTTGTTTATATGAATGTTCGGTATTCCATAACAGGTTGTATGTATGTTTTATTGGTATGTTGAAGCGTTTTGGGACGACAACCTCCCATTAGACCTAGGAAGAAGATTGAGGACCCAGTTTAAAGTTCTGGTTAATATTATTACTAAGTAAATGACTAAGTAATAAGAATTATTGTTAATTTTATTAAATACATAAATAAAAGTTTACCTAGAGTAGGATTTGAACCTACGACATGTACTTTGTTAGATTATCGCGCTAGCCAACTGCGCCGTCAAGGTTCAGTGCCCAATCGATGTAAATTCTGTCTTTATGTATGTAGAACTGATAATTCTAAATATAATTAGATTACAATCAAATCACTTATATTAATAGAATGTGGGCCTGCAGTTAATAATAATTTTAATACATATTTACCTTTGAACTTATCCGTTCATAACAAAAACTTATAATTTAATATGTCAAGTCGCTTTGGTATGTGTGAATCCTTGCGATATAGAAGGCTAACATTCCATTAATATAAGTAATTTGATTGTAATCTAATTATATTTAGAATTAACATCAGTTCTACATACATAATATTGGGGCTTGAACCTTGATGGCGAAGTTGGTTAGCGGGGTACTCTAGCAAAGTACAAGTCGTAGGTTTAAATCCTACTCTAGGTAAATTTTTCACTTATGTATTTAATAAAATTAATAATAATTTTTATTACAGATTTATCTTTGAACTTATTCGTTCATAACAAAAACTTATAATAAGTGACTAAGTGTTTGTTGTTAATAGTTAAGGAAGCATTGCTGCGGCCTGGTTGGAAAGTTTGTCTTCGTAGGAGTTCGTATAAGGGAAGAGAACCGCTTGTATTGTGGGGGGGTTGACGAAGACTCACCACCGGGTAGCCCAGTTACGAAAGTTCCAGAAGGTTTTGTGCATTCCGCTATCCCGATGTTCAGAAGACAGTATCATCGGCAATCAGTTTTGAAAGCTGGATCTCTACGTCGCAAGAACTGACGACAAATTTGTCTTTTCTCTTTGGCCCAGTTTACGGTTTTCTGTAAGAACAGTCTTCACGATGTTTTCAGTGTGACTGAGGTATTGATCGCTTTCGTAATTACAAAACTTACATCTCTGATGGCTCGAAATCTTATTTGATTAGAAGATTGGGTGTGCAGGCAGATGTTGTTATAGATATGTTCAGAGAACATATTCCAGCCTGTATTTGTAAAGTCTATGGTTACTCTGCATAGCAGAGCTGGACAAAATGAAATTTTGACCAGTGATGCTAAGCGATCTCATGTGATCGTGGTGCTTATAAGGTACTCTTGATCGAAATACGGCTACGAGTTTGGAGATGAGAGGTAGCTGGATGTTCGAAAAATGTGGGTTGTGTATTGGTGACTCGAAAAATCGGCAATTGTAAAAAGGCTTATGATACCCTGATTATGTTGCCATTGCTGCTGGGATTATCGAACTGTGGGTGACGGGCCTCGAAATCACTCACGATTACTGCGTTAGGTAGGCTGGAAACAAATTATCAAGAAGGGTATTGAGACCAAGTGGGTTGTACTAGAAAAATAAAACCATGGGAATAGGAAAGTGCACCGTCATAGCAACACATGTAAGTGTGGTGGTAGTGGAAATAAAGTGGACGAAAAGCAATTTCTGATGATTAATGCGGTTCCATGGTGTCCGTTTTATGTGCTATTATGTAGGTAGGAGTGATACGTGTTAAAGTTAAATGTGCATTTGTCTTTCAGTTTTGTTTCGGATGTGTATGTTGTGTTCATGTAGCATTTTGCTTTTCTGCAAATTTTTCGGAGTGGCGATCTCCCTCTCGCATTTCAGAAGCAACTTCTCGTAAGGACTCGCTGAGGAATGTTGTTCTGCTTGCCGGAATAAGTGCCGCAGTATGCTTACGGCGAACATGAAATTTAGCTACAATATTTTTAGATGATGTATGTCCAGTATTGGGGCGTTTTCGTTTGGATTTTAAAACACTGCTAAAATGTAATTGTCCTGTTGAATTTTGTTAATAAAAGCGTAAAATACCCTATGAAATTCATAAATATCAGCTATCGAAAGGGATCTGAATTATGTTGACAGTCGGGGAACGCAGGTTAAGATCTGGATGAGTATTTAAATTTACAAATTGTATAATAAAATGTAACTCATCAGACAAAATGGCAAAATTACTTTGCGACCTTTTCCTTTGTTCTCTTCCTTTCATTCACTTGTTGAGTATTCTTCCTTGTTAAACTCTTATTATTATCATTCATAGCAATATGGACAAGCCACCACAATAGTTTATAATTATCCAAAACAAGCAACAATTTTCAACACTAACTCACAGCAACACCTAGTACAAGTTAAAGTTTACAATGGCACCGGTTGCCTGCTGATACGTTATGCGCCTGCGTCTGCTATTGCCTGAAATGGACTTTGAGACTAACATACAGTAGGATTTAACAGCTTTTGATACTAAGCTCCGACTTTAAAGCTAAATGACACTGTGAAATTAGGGATTTAGAAGGTTTTGACATTTAGAGATTATTGAAAAAGAAATATACAATCAAATGGCGTTAAAATCCTGAAAATGATTAATTTTGGACATGGCAGGTTTTGACAATAGGCTACTCAGTTATGAATTAATATCTAAATATAAAAATTGCAAATATTTCTAAAACCGTTGCAGATAGACAAAATTTTCTTATTACAAAAACTGTAGGTCGTTTAATTTTCTATCAAATAATGTAATAATATACAGGGTGTTGTAAATAAGGTAAGATAGTTATTTACATTTGAAACAAAAAAAATATAAAAATTAATATTTGTGGTATACCCTGTATAAAAATTAAGTGTCATGGTACTTCCTAAAAGGTCAATGTAAGCACTAATTACATGCAAAGTTACAAAATAATAGATTTCATAGTAACGTCAAAATGAATTGAAAAATCTGAATTTTTTATCTAAACGTACAAATATTTCAAAAACGGTTAAGTTTAGGTATACGACATGTGTAATAGAAAGTGGTTGTTATGCAGAGTGTAGAAACGAAATCCGCAGTAAAAGCTATACCATTCTATTTAAAATACGAAAGATGGGTTATGTACCGCTGTTACGGAACACTCTGTATATCCGAAAATATTTTTAGGTTATAGCGTGCTTGAATTTAAGCAACCTTTGTATAAAACATTTTTTGTACTGTGCACAGGTTAGCCGCCAATTAACCTTGTAGTACTAATGACCAACCCTGTATATTAATGTAGGCTTATTTGTATAGAGGCGAATCTGTTTGTATTTTGTACTATTTGATAAAATGTTACGTCAACACTTGTTACATAACAGTACTCCTTATGCTTCAATAGTTCTGTTAAGCAGTAAGTAAAAATGTCGGTATCTGTCGACAACTTTTCATAATTTGACATACCGGCATGTTCTAGCAGGTTGATGCATAAGTAAAGGCGTTTTTTATTTTAAAAAGATATATATTTCACTACAAAAATTTACAACATATTAATCAATTATATATTCTCCGTTATTATTAACGACTTCCTCTCAGCGTTTAACAAGTTTCTCGATACCTCTACGGTAAAAATTGTTCGGCCTTGGCTAAAAAAATTATCCCACCAAGTCCGTAATTCCACATCATCATTGAACGCAACACCCCGCCGGTAACGATTCGGTAGTGGAACCTCTGATTGTGACCATGAGTAGCACGATTCCGAGCGAGCAATCCAGCGGAAATTGTGGAACGTTGATTTTTGTTATCGCTCAAAATATGAGGAATCCAAGTGCAAAGTTTCTGAACTTTTCCTAAAGATATCAGATGTAGACATATCGTTGATTGGTCACATTCCATTTTCTGGGCCAACTCCTAGTTGATTGGCGTGAATTTTCATGAAGACGTTGATTCAATCGTACTTCATCAAACCTAATAGGACGTCCTGAACGATCCGTATTATTAAGGTTTAAACCAGTTTTGCGCCGTCCTAACAGGCCAGTAAACATCGCAAATCTCATGAGCAGCTTCTCTGGCTTTGGCACCTCGATTAAACGCAAAAAGAAGATAATGTCGGTAATGTTCGTTTTTGTCTACTGGACATTCCATTATAATAAGGTTAAACTTTAACAATTAAGAACTAAATACAAAAGCAAACACGTTATATGACAGAACTACTAATTATCTGACAAGCTGAATATTGTGTAATCAAAATTTGTTATTTCAAAGCCAACTGTTAAATTAAAAAAAAATGCCATTACTTATGCATCAGCCTAATGTACTATTAATTATCACAGAATAATGTCTATCTTTTTCAAAAAAATTCGCCGAAACCAAACGAGTTACACTAATAACGCCCAATTATCACTAACTGATTTAAAATGTTTATAACCTTATGCTCTTATAATAAATTACTTGAGATCTTCCTGTCTTGAACTGAAACTAATAGGTATCTTTAACCAGAAAAAATACGATACGACTGCATTATGATCGCTACAACGTTTGTTTTGTGAAGAATGATTAAAATGTGTTTGTTGTTTTAGGTGAAAGCCTTGAGTGTGAATACTGCAGAGGAAACGCATGTAATCAAGCAGAAATACCAAAGCTAAATTGTGGTGAACAAATTAACACATTGCCTTATAACTTTGAAACTGATAACTCAAACTATGAAAACGTAGTATACGCTTGTCTCAATTTAGAATACTCAAAAGGTAAAAATTAAATTTGTTAATAAAAAAATTCTAACAGAAAGTTTTAGGTGAACGTAAGACTCCAATCCGTCAATGTGTTTTACTCTCAGAAATTAATAATGTGTGTAATAAGATCACATTTTCATTGCCCACTAGAGTAAAATTAAATAAGTGTGATGTTGTTCGACACAAAAGAGCTGCAAATGATCAACTAACAACTAGTTCAGAAAAGTCAGTACTCACTTCAAGTACTGGTACCTCATCAAGTGTTACAACGACAGTATTTACATCGCCTGCCACAAGTTCAAGCTCAAGTATTTTAACAACACTGCTCACAACTACAACCTCTGCCATGACAACAATACTGTCTTCATCTGATTCGCCCAAGCTCACAACTGCATATGTAACCACATCGTTTATATCATCATCCACTAAATTACCTGAAGTGACAGAGACGTTATCGGCGTCGCAATCTTCTACAATGGTATTAACATCATCAACTCCCACTATTTCTAACGAAATTCCAAAGTTTAGTCCATCCTCTATGACAGTACCACAAATAACAACAACGTACGACGTAAAACCTACAATCCCCACTCTATCTAACGAAATTCCCAAGTTTAGCCCATCCTCAGTGACGGTACCAGGAATAGCCACATCTGAAGTAATAATAAAACCTACAACCGCTACACCTTTTAGCGATACTCCCAAGTTAACTTCTACCTCTGCGACAGTACCACAAACAACAATAACTAATCCAACAACAGTCAAACCAACTACCCCCACTATTGCTAAGGAAATCCCATCTTCTGCAACAGCACCACGAATAACGACATTGAGTACGACAGTTAAACCTACAATAGTAAATGTAACCAAAGCTTCGGTAAACGCGACTGTCCCAACTGCTGTTACAACACCTAAAACATTAACTACAACTCCTAAAGGAAGCTCAACCATTTCGTATATTTCATTTACAGCACTATTTTTATCAATGTTTATTCAAATATTGTAAGTTTTTTAATATAAAGACATGCACTATTTCCATTACACAATTTATCAAATTTTATTACAACTTAAGTAATTTATTAAAAACAAATGTTAAAGTGTTCAGTACACATGTAAATATCATATATTTTTTCAGGGATTAAAACCATATTGCACTTGTATTAATACCTTAATAAAATGTATTATCATATACATTGTAAATGACAAGTAAATAGTTATATTCTCTCGTATTATATACTGTAATTGCCGGCGATATGTTTATGGATTATGTTTTTATTCAATGATGGAGATTTAATTTTATTTAACGATTTGCCCGAAAAGTAATGAGACCGGTTTTTTTGTACAATATTTATTGATCGGCAACTAAAGATTTTTCAAAGTATGACCGTCGTGCGTCAATCCACTTTTTCCATCGTGATTTTCCCCCAGCTCTCTGGAACTCCTCAGCCGGAATGCTGTTCAAAAAGGTAGCTTAAGTAACTTGCAAGTTTAAGTTCCATTTTATACAAGGAAACAAAAAGAAGTCCGCAGTGTCTACGTCGGGACTGTAGTGTGATTAGGGCAGTGTTTCAACACCGATCCAAGTCAGGTAGGAGGTCACAACAAAGGCGATGTGAGATGGAGCATTGTCATAGTGTAGTGACCATGGCGCTCGGATTTTGTTAAAGACGCGAGCAACCGTGTGAATCAGCCTTTGAAGCACTTCCTTGTAATATTGAGCCAGGGAGTACGAAGTCGTGTTGTACGATTCCCTTAGCATCGAAGAAAATAATGTACATTCATTTGCACGCGGCACTTGCTCATTCCAATTTTATACTCACGCGACAACGACGCCGGGTGCTATTTCGCGCTCCAGACTTCGGATCTTACTCGAAGACCCATAGCTCATTCTTAGTAATAACATTCAACACAAAAACTCCAATATTTTAACGATATACGAGGTATCCAAAAATATGCCCAAAAAACGACTGTAACCCGACCATTATACGTTCTAGCAGTGAAGTATAGAAGCTCCTTACAACGTTTCAATTTTACAAGTGGCACACATTGAACTTAGTAGCATACCATCATGGCACACATACAAATTTACAATACGGCTAGACGTATCTAGTATCATGTAAATCCGCGAATAAACAAAATCTAATATCATCAAATAATACAAGAATACCCAAATCCCCTATTGATGTTTACGAGTGGATCTAAAATAACATCAGGAACAGGATATACGTACTGCGTATGTGACATCTTTTAAATGGAAATAAATACAATTAAATAGTGTATACACGGCAGAGCTTCTGCAATAAGAAGAGCAATAGCACACTGTACTAAGTAACGAACCAAACTTGCATCGCATGTACAGTGCATCCCATTTTGGTTGAGACAGCCAAGTATCTCGGTTGCTGTTGAAGATAGAACCTTGCGGTCCTGTGTCACTTTTTTTTGAAACTCAAGATGTCCTGAACAGATTTTTCCTAACTTCTTTCGTTCATAAGTTACAGGGCGTTTTTGAAAATTCACACTTTTTGGACTTCCTCCATATCTACGAAGTTTCTCAGCGATAATGTCAAATTGAAAACTTATCCCATAGGGAATTTTATGTAGAATTCAGTGGCGCACTCAATGTTTTTTTGGGGTATGGTTATGGAGATACGACTCAAACAGGAATTCTTCATAAATGCTCCAAAATCACTAAAACATTGCTTTTAATAGTGTAGCTATGGATTTTTCATACAAAAAAAGTTTAAATTGAAGAAATACTACTTGTGATTTTTCCATGAAAGGAACAAGTCTAATTCACTAACAAAACACAAAACGTAGGTAACTAATAGCAACAAATAACTAGTAATAAAAAGTTCACAATGTAGAATAAGCATTTTCCCTAACACACAATTGATACAATTTCTTAATACGTCTTAATGCAATTAAAATTATGAAAGGGCGATTTTGTAAATTCTGGGAAACTGCCTCTGTTGTTGCACGAAGTTCTTCAATATGATTGTGCCTCCTAGCGTATATTTTATTTTTTAAAGAACCCCACAAAAAAAAGTCCAACACTGACAAATCAGGTGACCGTGTAGGCCACCTAATGGGTTCATGTGTTCCAATCCAATGGTCCTGGAAAGTTTCTTCTAAAAATGGCACAATCAACCTCGAATTGTGCGCAGGGGCATCGTCTTGGTGGAAGTAAATGGCATTAAGATAGGTGAGAGGAACATTCTCCAGGAATTCTGGTATTAATTCTACTAAAATTGCTAAGTACCTATTCGCGTTGAGAGCCCCTTCAAAAATGAGGTATTTTATTGATGTCCCCAATAAGAAACAGACTACATTAAAACCAAATCGACCCTGTTGTTGTTGCTCAAAAATTAGGTGTTGGTTTTCACCATACCAGTGCCCTGTATTTTGCCTGTTAAATAAACCGACACTGCTTATATGGGCTTCGTCTGACCATATGACCTTACTCGCAAAACTATTGTCCCTTCGAGTTTGGTTCAAAAACCAATTACAGAAATTCACACGCCTCGCTGCATCACCAGGGTATAAATGCTGGACAATATTCACTTTGTAGGGTTTCAATTTATGTTTTTTTAAAATCCTTTGTACTCGTTATCGGGGAACGCCAGTGTCATTTTCCAACTTCGTACAAGAAGTCTGAGGAGAGACACGGACGCTGGCCAAGACATTTATTTCATCCACTTCATTATTTTCCTTGTTATACGTCTTGGGTCGGGGTTTAGAATACGCACCATAATTTAGTAGATTATTATTTAGTCGAAATATTGTTGACCGACTAGGTTGACGCCTTTGTGGATATCTAACGTTTTAAAAACAATATGTCATATAATGTTTTATTGTAAATTACTAGTTTACCTGTTTAAATATAATTCTAATGCTTCCTCAACATTTTCATGGCATTGATTGAAACATTGTATGATATCATACTTTTCGTTGTTCTGAAAAAATCTTTCAGCCAATACAAAATTTGACAAATTAACAAAATCGCCAAACACAAACACAACAAAACGCATCAAAATTTATCATCATGACAGCAGATGTGTTGATTTCTCCATAGTCACTTGATAAAACAATGCTCCAAAAGTCAGCAACAGTGTTTGTAGCATCCAAGACCTACTATAAAAAAATCACAAATAATAATCCCTGTACTAAAACTTTGAAATCCATGGCACTATAAAAATTCAATGTTTTAGTAATTTTGGAGCATTTTTGAAAACTTCATGTTTATATATTACATATCATTTCGAAGGAAAAAAAAGTAATTTAATGAGATAATAAAATACAGGGTGTTGCATTGAAAAAATCATAAGTTCTTATCTCCATAGCGATACCCCGAAAAACAATTGATTTCGCCCCTGGATTCTACGTAAAATTCTCTATGGGGCAAGTTTTCAATTTGACATTATCGCTGAGAAACTTTTTAGATACGGAGGGGATCCAAAAAGTGTGGATTTTCAAAAACACCCTGTAATTTATAAACGAAAGAAGTTAGGCCATCTTGAGTTTCACAAAAAAGTGGCACAGGACCGCGGAAACCGCAAGGTTCTATCTTCAACAACAACCGAGATATCTGGCTGTCTCAACCAAAATTGGACGCACTGTATAGATTCAATGTCAGCACTAATAGAAATGAAGAAATATAACTCCCAAAATCGCATAGTCCAAAAAATAAAACAAAAAATAAGGCAAATTTCAAATGCAAGAAAGAATAAATTTGTATTACTGTGACTTCCAGGCTATTCAGGTATAAAAGGCAATCTATACGCAGATAAAGCCGTTAAAGAAGCTTCCACTTTGAATGAAGTCTGAATCTGAAATTGTTAAAACCAAATATATAAAACATAGTAGGAAAATTGAAATAACGTTCAAAGCAAACTATCCATATACAGGGTGTTTCGGGAGAAATACACGTAACTTCAGGAACTGCTAGATCTAATCATTTTAACACAGAACTTTCATATAAACGTAAGCCAAATATAGTGCTTCGTTTCCGAGATACAGGGTGTCAAAGTTAATAGCCTGCCTAACCACTTGGTAATAAATACCAGAAAACGCAAATATCTTAGAAACTATTAAAGTTATCGATTTAGAGGGAGTGTACCTTTTTTATCTGAAAAGCATCAAGGTTTCGTATTTTAATGAAGAAAAAACAAATTTACTCCATTGGCGTAGAAATTAGTGATTAAAAAGTTGCACTACTCCTTGTGTTCTACGCCACTGTACATAAAGTAAACTTATTAATAAGCTAAAACCAATGTACCTTATATTTCTATTTTTTATACCAGGAATGAGAAAATACCTTTTTTCGTTTTGGATATATTTCAAAAATCAACTTTTTTTGTTACTTTGACACCCTGTATGGCGAACAAGAAGCATTATTGAACTTTATATGAAAATTTTGTGTTAAAATGATTAAATCTATCCTTTCCCGAAGTTACGTGTATTCTTCCTGGAGCACCCTGTATCAAACACATAAACTTGACAAGATTAGCGGCAACAGTCATTACAAGGTTACGCATCGGTCACACCAACGTAACATCATCATACTTATTAACGAGTAGCGAAATGTACGGACTGTAATGAAGCGCTAACTGTAATGCATATTGTCATGATTGTCCAAAATATGATGCTATAAAACAAACGATAAACATAGAAAACGATGTACGCCAATTACTCTCCTCAAGTGATCTCAGCAAACTAAATCCTGTGATAAAATACTTAAAACAAATTGGATTACATGAAATAATTATATAAAACAAATTAGTCAACATGAAATATATAAATTCCTTAATCACAGTCCTTAGTTGTCGATGTCTATATGTTAAAAAGCATTGTCTAGGGAATTCGGATCATGCGCACAGAGTCGTTTTAGCGCCTTGCACACTTCCACGCGATGCATTGTTTGAGCGTCAGTCAAAAGTTTTGCGCAAATCTTCCGCATGGACAAGTCTTCTGATACAATCGTATGAACAATAGATATCGGCAAGTTTAATAGTGCTAGCAAATACTCGTTAGACAGTCAGTGTTGAGCAATTTTGATGGGCGTCCAAAACCGACCTCGCTCCTGAGTGACTTGTACAACTTCATTGCCTGCGAACATGGCATACAAGCATCCTTGAAAGTTTTTTGGGCATACCCCATGTTTCCTTCGGCATCTTGTTGAGCTTAACACAAAACTTTATCGAATAACGTTGCTCTAAAGCTTTTTCCATTGTAACTTTGACGTAATCACAGCACCGAGGTTCACGGAAAACTACGTCCTAACCCTCGCTCGGTGGGAACTAACCTAGGAATCGCTGAATAGGTTACAAAATGGACAATTCGTGGCTTGGTAGCATAATGTTGGTTGGTTTGCCAAATGAATTTGTAGCAATGATTATGGCTCTCGAGAGAAGGCGTACATCAGTCATAGTCGATACTTTAAAATAGGGATTATTAGACAGCAAGACAAAACAATAAATTGTTTGGTGAAAGCAATTCAAAGAAAGGCAAATGGAAAGGTAACAATTGTGAATGCAGTAAACGTGAGCCCAAATCACCGCAGTGTCTAAATAAAGGTAATTTTCAATCAAATCAATCCAACCATAAATATACCAATTAAGTGATTAAATGTGATCGTTTGTCAGTGAACAGTGTGGATACACATAATTTTGAGTCAGATCGATTACAAAATTTACTGATTTTGCACCCATTAGCAGTCATTAAATACCTAATACTGATAACAAGATATACATTAAGTAGAAATTTCAGATTTGAATTATTACAATTCATTCATGTTAGTGAATGTTTAAACACAGAACGTATTCAAATATTATTTGATAGAAAATATATGATTCATGAACGACGCACTGGTAGTTACGCCTTTGAAATTTTTGAATACAAATTAATGTTTGTATGGTTAAAAACTTGTACCCCGCAGTATTACTTTTAAAAATTGCTTGATAGTTATTTATTTCAGAATTTTATCACAGAAGTATCATTCTATGTGTATACGCGGGTAAATTAGAAATTATCCAGATAACGTTTTACTACTTTGAATTTCCGAATATGCAGGGTGTGATGAATAAGTTTACGACGACTCGTGTGCTTCAAGGTTTAATTAATCTCTGGATAAATTTATTCTAAAGGGAAATTGAATTGACGTGCATTAGGCTTTCTCAGTCGAAATCTAACGTACCCTGTTAAGGTGAAAGTGTGATTGATCTTGAGTTGTTTATGGTTTTATTGAGTAGGATACAATTCTATTTTACAGAGCCAGGTAGGATTAACTTAACACCCTCCCTTAGACTATTTATTGTGAAAAAATTAAGATTGTGGTGGCCCCTAGACACAATTTTTCCTAGAATTAATGTTATTTGTTTATTTATGGTAAGTGTAAGGTTGTTTGTAACTACTTGTCAATCGTTTTACTGCAGTTCACTGCAATTGGCTTGGCAACCCGCTCATATCAGCAGGCCTGCACTACGCCTAGTGTGGTTTGATCGTATAACGATAGTAATAATAATACTTTGGCCTTTGTTTAAGTATGCCTGCTTTATGCATCCATCAAGGTAAACAGCGTTAGAAGCGGAAGAATATAAGTGGTTTAGTGAATACGCTATTCAATAAACTTTTATCTTTTACATAATACTACTTTTACTATTGACTTTTCCAGAAGTACTTTTTCCACTAGGATCTGCAGTAATTTTCTATTTTGTGGGTATAAATAATTATTTAACTCGTCGTTATGTATCTTTGTTTTCTTATTCCTACATTAAAATTAAAATAATTATATAAATTTCATACAAAATTGTGCCATCTAGTGGTAGAATTAGGATCCAATATATAAGATAACACCTTACCAAAAAGATATATTGAATTACAAAACACGTTCTTCGGAAGTAAATGGGAATATAACCCAACGCACAATTTATTTTAGGTAAGGGATACTGTAAACCTACGAGTTAAATCTCGGAAATAAAGTTTATCGTATCAACCTATGCTCAATGTGGTAAGTAAGTTAGTTTTACGCATGACATTAATTACAGATCAAGTTTATACCTGTAATTGCCTTTGAACTTTTACTTCTACTTTTCTGTTTCTGAACCTTTCTGTACCATTTTACACTACTGATGGTATTATCATTCTGGTCACATCATTGTGATTACTTCGGAAAATAACTTTTAAACGATTCTTGCGGAAATTGGACGACCACTTTTTGTCTACATTCAAGATCATTTACTGTAAATGTAAACTCCATTATCTACACACTACCAGTACACATGTGACTTTCATATCTCCCATTTAAGACATCGAAAGAGGTTAGTCTACAGTATCAGTAATTTCACCTGATTTTCGAAGCAATAAATTTACGATAACTAATTATGTTCATTGACTGACTGCTTGCACCGGAAGAAGTTGTGTAGCTATTATATTGAACATAGTAGTTTCAATTAAACTATTTAGTTGTATTAGCTGTACGGTTATCTACAATGTTGACTAAATGAATCAATTCTACGTGTAACATTTACTTATTTACATATTCTCCAATTTATACCCGTGTGCAAGTTGTATCTTCAAACTGTTAGCAACTGTTTACTTGTTTTTCTGTAAATTTATATTTACAAAATATGTATGTGACTCTTGTAGCGCTGATCTTGTAACGATATTCGCTGTCTCAATTTAAGTTAGTATTCTGTGTAAAAAACATTAATGCAAATTGCATTTTATTTGCAGGTATCTTTCGTTTAGGGTACACTCTGTGAGCATTTATTATTAATTTCAAATACAGACAGCTTCACATAAAGATCTCTTTGTTTAAGATAAAATTGTAGTACATACACCCTTGAGCTCAAAAGTCTTCGTTTCTTTTAGTTATGGTTATAATTATTACGTTGAGTAAACAATAACGTTTACAAATAAGTAATTACTTTGATGTTATTGCTCACTGCGGAACAAAAATTTCGGTAATCTAAATTTTAATATCTTGTTTTCTAAATTAATGTTCCTGGTAGAAATCTACAGTTTATATTAATTTGTGTCATTGAATAAAACAATAATTTGGGTATCTTAATTATCATTAAATAAACCAATTTGTGTGTTTTTATGCATGTGCTAATTAAAATGTTCTCTTTCCGCTCCCTTCTCTACTTACTCGCGTTTTGAATTTTTAAGGTTGTACTTTATAAAATTCATGGCGCCTATTGTTACTATTAAAAAGGCTTACTCATACCAACGTATAAACGAGAGACAAACCACTATTATTCAGAATAGAGGAACAAGTGTAACTTTTTCAAAATTTTATTTTAGTAACGTTCTGCTATAATGCACTAATGAAATTTTTTCCTTTCACTGCTTCAATCCCAAAGCCAAGCAGCTTTAGGAATACTATTAAATTAACAACGATGAGCGTGGATCTCTTCCTCTGAAATAAAACCTTTCTCCTAAGCTCTTTTTCTAGCCAAAAGTCGCACATTGTCAAATCCGACGAGTAGGGGGGAGGGGTATTTGATTACATTAATATTGTTTGCCGCCAAATACTGTTGAGTTAGCTCTAAAGTGTAGGTAGAAGCATTACCGTGATGTAGTATAATTCCCTTCTTTGGCTCTTTATTAAACACTTCCGGAAAACAGTGTTTGACATACCATTTAGTTGTGAGTCATCTGCTCCTCAAGTTTAATAGAGCTCAATAGACCGGTACTTCTAAAGAAATCAGCATACGTTACTTTCTTCATTGTTCGCTACTCTCTGATCATTGTTAGTGTGGCCTCGTCTTTATGGATGCATACGCGGCTCTCCTGTCGAGTTGGTACGTCGAATGGTACGTAAGTTTCATCGTAGTCGTTCTGCTCTTTGGAAATCTATAAGATGATGGGGTACAAACCGATTTAAGACTTTTTTCAGATGAAGACGATCGTGTATTACTTTTTCACAGATGATTATCAAATCCTCAGTTGAGCCTCTATTACGGCGAACTAGTTCTGTTATCTGCTTCCATAATATTTTTCACAGTAGCAACGTTTTCCTCTCTCATAACGGTAATGGGAGGGCCTGCGCCTTTCTGGTGATCAACTGTAGTTCTAATACGTTCGAATTCCTTGTACTATCTGTAAATTGTTGTCACGAAAGGGGCCCCATCGTAAAGTTTTGATTTCGAACTTTCTGCGCCGTCATGCGCACTTAAACCAGTACATAATCTTTTGACCACGCACCCAAAGTGCTCTAATTACTTCTCTAGTTGGCTGGATTATGCGTTCTAAATTGTACTGAGTTAAAGCCTGCCAGTCACAGCTATTGTAAAGGAGCCATAAAGTATCACCAGAAAATTTTAATTTAATTAAAGTTGCGCTGCGTGAGATTAACTTTTATAACTGAGATAATTAATACATTTACTGGAAATTGGACTCTTCTTCGCCAAAAACTGACGTGACCTTACTATTTACATTTTTTTACTTAGCTAGAAAAGTGATTAATGTTACTATAATAATTAGGCCTGTTTTTTCTTCTAGCTGTAACACATTTACGTTTTCTTTTTAGCTTAAATTTCGTTATTGTTAGGGAACTGCACCACCCCTCCTATGAGTGGGCTACCGGCAAGACCTTTGCCTATTTTTTATGCTTCTAATTAGCGCTTTGGCACTGCAAGTTTTGGTATGGTTCAGAGATTTGCACGTAACACTACGTACTGTATTTGATTCCTATAAATACGTCCAAAATCTATCTTATTTATCACTCCAAAAAGGAGATCCAAACTACTAACTTATAAGCAGAATATATGCTGAAAGTTAGCAAGCCACTGTATAACCTACTTATTCGGTTTATGCAATCTAATAGCGTACATTATTCAAAACGAAAGCGACAACGCGGTGAAAAATGATGACTATTAAAAGTTACTGAGATCAAAATTAAGAGAATTCAAATATTTGTCAAGAATTGATGTCTGCACTGATCAGAAACAAGTTTCTTGGATCTCATTCTTTTCAAAGAAGCGCCTAGTATAAAACCACCTCACTCATGTTACCCAGACAGACACATTGGTAAAGGAGCGCGAATAAGATGAAATCAAAGATTATTGAATTTGACAGAGATTGGTACTTTCTTGTGGTATTATATTTCAAGAATCGTTTATACAGAGAACCATCAACTAGGTCCAGGATAAGGTATGTAGGAACGTCTCATATACGTCTTTGCTACAATTGTCATGCTATAAATGTTAACACGAATTAGTAGATCGTCTAGTAATCGCGGACTTGTTTGCTAACAACATTTATGTTTAACAGGTTAGTATAATAAATATTGCTTTGTCTAAACGTCATAGGAATTTGATAATATTCAGAATCAGAA
The DNA here is from genome assembly GCA_036346205.1 of Vesta saturnalis. Classification (NCBI taxonomy): domain Eukaryota; kingdom Metazoa; phylum Arthropoda; class Insecta; order Coleoptera; family Lampyridae; genus Vesta; species Vesta saturnalis. Next base: position 989,035 of record JARFJB010000542.1, on the reverse strand, counting down.
TTTTAAAGGCGTTACAAGCGTTGAAAAAACAATAGCTTGTACTAGTTCGCTTAGAAATAGTAGCGGCTCATATGTTATTGTTCGCCTCGCTATGCTCAGAGATCAAAACAACACATTCGCCATAAAAGGTATCATTAATAAGCCTAATACAATAGTGCTTTACTATTACCACTGTTTGCAAAGACTTTCGAGTCTATTTTAATAAAAAATAAAAAACTGAAAATCTAAAAGAGCTGCTATAGGAAATCTTAATAGCGATCGATAATTAATCGATCAATTGTGCATCGGATGATAGAAATTTTAATTGTAATTTTTTCAATGCGAAAACCCTGTGTAAATTAAAACTATTCTAAATAAAGCTGTGTGGATTTTATGGCATAAATGTGCAAATTAAACGGATTTTTGAGATTTAGAGAACATGATTAATAAGCGGCAGGTAAATATTTCGAAAACTGAAAAAAAGGATTTTTGGTACCCCCACTGGTAACCACTATAAGTTAAATTGTTTTCCATATTTGCCTCTAAAGAAGTGTAAGATAGCATACCCTCAGCTTCTTATTCGGGACACTTTTGGTTATGTTTAAAAATACTTACCTTTTAGGTTTTTAAATCCTATACGGTAAATGAAACATACACTGTCAAAGGCACAACTATTTAAGCTGCTTATTAAACTTCAAGCAGTGTAATTTTTGATAAGATTTGGCAGATACTACTCATGGTCAAATTAACGTTAAATTTGAAAAAAATATCCAAGTTTAACCCTTTAGTGCCCGACGGTACTTCTAACTACAGCCAATTTTAATCCGTTGTAAAACTACATTAGACGCAAACTGAGACTGCATTTTCTGACGCAATTTTCATTTCCCGTATATGAGCCAATCTAAGCTAAGAATTCGTTATCTATCCCCAATGCAAAGTTTTTCAAGATCAGTTGTATGTTGACGTCCAGTCGATCAGGTGTAGAGCTTGGCGCCCGAAGATATTTGACGGTGCTTTATTAAGTATTGCCATTTGTGTTTGTTACACCGTGAGGTTCTAGTTTATATTGAGTAAGTTAATACAACAATAATATACACTATGTCCAAGATAAAGATCCTCACTATGGGGATTTCGGAAATGGTAATAGATACAACTTCGGTTAAAGACGAAAAAGTTGTATAATTAGCCGACCAGTAAAATGACAAAAAAGTCGATGGAGTGATTTCTTGTTTTTGAGATATTTAAAAAAATTTTAATTTTTGAAATCTCTATTCTATTTTTTTCTGGCGTTATTATAAATGCTAGAGCAAAAATGCAAACACTTCTTCATGGCAGCTTGTTCCGGGCTTACATAGCATACATTCACGTGCGCGAGCACAGACACACACACACACACACACACTCACAGACACGTACGCACAAGCGCACGCATGCACGCACCGCACACACATACTCACACACGCGCACGCACACAAAAACACACACGCACACACGCACTCATGCACACACGCACACACGCATACCCGCACCCACTCACCCACGCACCGACACGCACGTGCATACACACGTACACACACGCACATACGCACACACGCACACATGCACATACGCACACACACGCACACACGCACTCACGCACACACGCACACATGCACACAAGCACACACGTACACACGCATACACGCACTAATATTTGTTTTGCAACGTCCAAACCTACATATACGAACTTATTTTTACTGTCACAATACAACATTCATATAATGAATTACTTCAATACACTCATGCGAAATGTATGTGTTATTTCAGGTTTCTAGATTTTTAATTTTAAGTATTTTACATTAGTACCTAATATTAAGTTTTATACCAGCCATTTTCAATTTTTAGGTACATGTTTTGAATTTATAAATTATTAGTTCCAGATTTTGGACTTGGAATTGATTTTTGGAATTGTAATTAAAAAAAAAATTATTTCCAAAATGCTTATCCGTATTTGTTTTTATTTGTGCTAGATAGATTAAAAGATAAAATTAATTGGACCCGTCATCGTAATAATGCGGTAAGTGCTTATACATCATTTTGGTTGTTTGTGCAAATTACACAATTTTGCAGAAAGAGAAGGTTGATTTTTTTAACAATTGAGGTTTTTAATAATTAAGTGAGATTCTAGCTACAAAATTATTAATTATCACTTTAAGATTCAGATATGTTATAATTTTACAATTATCGCCTCTTAAGCGGTTAAAAAACGTGATTTTTAAAGGCGTTAATAGCTTCTTGAGGTGACGAAAATCTCTGTCAACGACTTATTTGTTTCACATTCGGGAACAAAAAGATTTTATAGGCGATAAATCTATTGAGTACGGACAAATTAATTAGACGTTTTTCCCTTTAAAATAATCAATTGTTCCACGTACTGTATGAGATTTCTTTTCATAACTTCATCGGTGTCTTCTGGCAGACAAATTTTTCTCTACAAACAGTGGATTTTTGCCACACAATGTACACCAGAATCCAAGAATTGTGTATACAACCTACCATGCGAATGAGACAGAGCATACATCGGATAGAGCAGAAGACCACTCAAAGTGGGAACTCAGGAACATAAGAACAACGTCCGCAAGGGCAAACAGGAAGATCAAGAATCGCCGAATAGGTAATCTTGACTGTACTTCTTTGTGTAAAAATTGTTTTTTGAAAACCTGAGGTTGCAGTCAATCTTTTAAGGTTTATTTATTTAAAACACTCTGATATTTATCAAGCTTTCGGAATTTTTTATTCCATAATCAAGATATTCTGTAACGTTAAAGTTTAAAAATATTACAAATAAATTACAATTATACCACGCACTATCCTGAGAATACGAGTTAATATACAATAAAAATATTATACCTACATTTATAATTAACAATTAGATTCAAATATTAACGTATATACCCTGCTTTTAGCGATAAATTTATAAAACTAACGGACAAATACTCTAACTTAGAAATAAGAACGATATGATAACCTATAAATAGCTTAATATATTACACTATTTCTTATTTTGCTTTTAACACTACTTGAAATTAGATTATATATTTGTTCTATATTCTAACACCTGTACATTATTAATTTTATATATACGTGAATCAACAAACATTTAAAAACATATTGTTCTAAAGATAAAACGTAACTGCTGATATCAGATCTCTTGTTTAAACTGTTTTTTTCCAGAATTTATACAAACCATTTCTAGAAAAAGTCGTTTATGATAATTTTTGGCCCGTGTAAACATTTTTGTATTATCGAAATCCATCACGTGTCTTTCATTCAGTACATGTTGAGTTACAGCACAACAATCGACGTTTCTATGTATGTCACTTTTATGGGATGTTAATCTACCTGATAGATTTCTACCCGTTTGGCCTATATAAACTTTTTCACAGTTACTACATTTGATGGAATACACAAAGGATGATTCTGTATTGGTGAGTGGGGACTTTAATTTTGTGTGCGGATTTGACACCGTTTTAATATTTCTACTGACTATTTTTATGTTGTATCCTTCAAAGATGTTAATAAGTTTAGGTGTAAGTGACGAAATGAAAGGTAACGAACTAATAGTGGTTTGTGTGTTTTGAGAACCATGTTGGTTTGTGATAGGTGTATCATTATCTATCATCCCTGTAATATTATAGGACTACTAAACAATAATTTATTGACAATCTCCGTTGGATATGAATTCTCAAGTAAAATGTTTTTTTTAATTGTAGTCCTTACATTGAAATTTAGGATGTGATAGTATCCGATTTTTTAGTGCCAGTACTAGATTGTTCTTTATCCTAGTAGGATGTTGCGAGAAATAATTTATGAACCTGTTACTGCTCGTGGGTTTACGATACCATTCACTACTTAATTGGTTTTTATGATGGCAATGTATCATCATATCTAGAAATGGTATTTTATTATCATTCTCCTTTTCTATTGTGAACAGAATGTTAGGGTCGATGTTGTTAAAAATCCCTTGCACTAATTTTACTTTGTCTTTGGGTAGCGCCAAAGACGACTAGATATTGGCGTAAGTGGTATATTTGTAATATTTTAAAACTTTACCATTACAGAATATCTTGATGCTGAGATAAAAAAATTCCGAAAGCTAGATAAATATCAAAGAGTGTTTTAAATAAATAAGCCTTAAAAGATTGATTGCAACCTCAGGATTTCAAAAAACAGTTATATATATATATATATATATATATATATATATATATATATATATATATACATATCAGGGTGACATAGAAAAAAGTGCCATGCATAGTATCATACGATAGAGGAAACTAAAATAAGAAAAAAAGTTCCTATGAACTTAGGTCCGCAACGCCTTCGTTTAAAAGATATAGGGTGTTGAAGTTTAATTATTTTTTTGTTTTTTTTTAATATCTTTTTACAATTATGTAATAAGCGGACCCAATTTTTTATACAGCGGCTTTTTATCACGCAGAATTCAAATATGACCTTAGTTCTTTTATTACTGATAGAGGGCGCCACATACAGGTTTCCATCTTGCTTGAATCGGTCCTAACTTTTTTGCCCTACACTGTATGTCATTTTCGACTGCAAAAATCTTCTTTACCCATCGTACGTGGAATTTCCATTTTTTCACAAAACTTCTTTCTTTAAACGCTCACTGTCAACGAACTAGTTCGTCTATTTTTAAGCCGCCGATGACAACAATAAAAAAGATGACATTTTACAAGTATGTGATTCCAACTTGAATAGCGCCATCTAGTGGCCATTTCACATTTGTAAAAATGTAATCAGTAACCCTCGTAACTTCTTTATTGTTTCAGTTGAACAGTTCAACAATGTGGTGAAATGACGAAAAATTATTACATAAAATTTATATCTGGTCCTAGAGTAAATATTTATTATATCAGTGAATATGAAGCTTTGATTCCATTAAATAAAGGCAGGATTGTTGGAATACCCTGTTTTACATGCGTTAAATCGATTTTAACGGTTTTCTTAGTTACGGCAGAAAGAATAAAATTAATTATTTGCTAATATTGATGTGAATTAAATAGAAACACCCATTAAGGAATAATAAATTCTGGTTACCTGAATAAATAATTTAAATTCTCTACTATATAGTATTTATTACTTGGGTAGTTGTAATTAAAAGAAATAATAAATAAGTAATACGACACAACTGTATGTTCTTGACAAATTTAAATACCAATACAGAAATCCAAATACCCTAATTATAAGCAAAAAAGAAAAAGAATATTTGATTGGATGTTCTCAACTTAATGTGAAATTAACTGTATTGTTGGTCACAGCGTTTTAGGCGCTTAAGTTCTCGTAATCGCCAGAAACGCCAAACAAGCACATTCTAAATATTTTGTTAGTTATGTAATTAAAAATTATTATTAATTTTATTAAATACATAAATAAAAAGTAGGATTTGAACCTACGACCTGTACTTTGCTAGAGTACCGCGCTAACCATCTGCGCCATCGAGATACAAGCCCCAAACGTAAAAAAAACGTAAATAAAACTACTGTAATCTAACAGAAATAAAAAATTGCATGAGCCATCAAGCCTGTATGCATATACATGGAATAGTTTTTTGAAAGAAGCGAAGGTTAACCAACATGTAATATACTAAACTCTGCTACCATTTTAATCACTCACTCTTAAAAACATTAAATAAGGTTCAAGCAGGATTTCATTTTAATATATGATAAACTCCTCTAATGCTAAAGGATGCTCTGCAATAGGTTTACATGTTATCAATAAGAAATTGTAATCGAAGAAGTCATTATGCACTTTGAACACCTGAAGTATTGCTTTTATATTTTAATAACGTATGTCTCAAAAGTTTTGGTATAAAATCCAATGGATGTAAAATAAATTAGAATGATAAAGTATTACGTTGGCTTTGCAAACAAAAATAATCTGAAAGTTTGTCTTCACTTTGACAGTTCCGCTTTAGAAACCAGTTGTACTATAATGATTTACAAATTAGATCTTCGTAAAAGTATTTAAAGTCTAGTTGGGCCAATCCCTAAGCGTGATGGTCCGCATATTCGAAAATCAAAATATTTCCCACAGAAATATTTATCGCGCAATAGCGGATTGTGAACCATGTCCATGTATAATTCTCCCAAAAAGTGGTAGACCCAAATCTTTTACCGAAGCCAGAGCAGATCGGTTAGTAAGAAGAGCAACAAATAGAGTTGGAATGTCGATCAGGAAATTAGCAAGTGAGTATAGAACTTCTAAGGATACAGTTTGGAGGGAATTGGTTAGGAATGGTCAAGAGTATCGAAAAAGAAGAAAACGTCCAAAATTACGCCAAATCAGTTGGCACGGGCACCACGATGTTGTCGGGCATTAAAGCTTATACATTTAGCCAGCAAGAAAGTCACTGTTATTGGTGATGAAAAATATTTCACTCTAAGTAAGGCAGAAATTAAGGATAACGATGATTTATATACTAATAACATATAAAACTGTCCAGAGAATGTTAAATATAAAGAAAATTCAAAATTTGCTGATAAAATTTTGGTCTGGTGCGCATTTCTATAAGAGGGACATCGAAGCCTTATGTAGGGCGTATAAGAGGCGAAGCACTGGATAGTCAGAGCTATATTCAGAATTGTCTGGTCAAACTCAATGATTTCATTAAAGAACATCATGCTGAAGACGATATAATGTTTTGGTCAGACTTAGCACTATGCCATTACGCCAGGGAAACTCAGAATTGGCTCAATGCCCATAACACACCCTTCGTAGCAAGGAAGGACAATCCCTCTAATCTACCCCAGGCCCGCCTAATAGAAGAATTTTGGGCACTTTTGAGTATAAAAGTGTATGCTGGAGGATAGAAAACCAAAAATGAGGAACAGTTAAGACGGAGGATTTAGAGAAAAATTCGAGATGTAGATATTACAGCCGCACAAGACCTTATGCGATATGTTCGTAGAAAATGGCGCCTTATTGAAAATCACGGACCACTTCGTTTAATTAAAGTTCTCAATTTTGTTAACTATAAAGTCTATTAATTATGTTTGATAGCTATAAGTTTAAAGAAAACGCATTTGTTTATAAAACTGACTATAATATTTTGTGCCAAAACTTTTGAGACATACGTTATACTATATCGATCATATTGGATTCAAACTACAACAAGAATTTAAGTAATTTTAGCCAGGTAATATGAGTTTTGCTTTATAATATAACTTAATATATTTCCTTAATATTGATACTATAAAAGTTAAACGAGCATATGAAAAATCTTATTGTCGATGCAGGGTAAACTTGTATCATTAGTTAAAATCTTGCAGGTAAGTTTCTTCTCATTTGTGGTGATACAGATAGAGAAGGCATAAATGAAGTTGTATAGTTGAGTCCATCGTATTTACTTCTTTCAGTTTGGTAAAAGTTTTTAGGTAAGGTCCTTGTAGATCTTTTTTCAGTGCCGCTGGTTTCGCGAACATTACCAGAAAAGTCTTCTTCTCTAGAAAACTGTGTTAGTTTTCTTTTTTCTGTTTTCAAAATTTTGGCCGTTTCAAGTTTGCATTTACATCCTGCGACAACAGAAAGCTTTGATTTCTCATCCGACTCAAACAGATCAACCTTTGGTTTGAAAACATCCCTGCATTTGTCACGGTTATAAGACTTTTTTATTAGTTGGACAACACGTCGGCGAGACACTGTCAGGATGGAGGCGTTGAAGTAAATCTTTTCTATTTGCGAACCAACTTGGTCAGCAATTTCAAAAACTGGTGGGATTTTTTTACAATTTAGTGCTAATAAGAATTAATAGTTCTTTTCTTGATAAACCAAATATTATTCATTTGTTTTGGCAAACCTAATATAGGACAACAATGTGATTGTCTAGTGACAACTAAAATTTTTTGAGTGGCATGTTAAATACAGTTTAATAACTTACAGTAGGCCATATCCATTATGAAGTGCAATATTTTACTTCATTGGCCTAAAGCGCAGCATCTACATAACAGCGTGAATACAAAACGGCATTTGTCGCCACAATTCGATGAGTCATTGCGCATGCGCAACAACAAACGCCCACCGACACGGCGAAGGGAGTTACGTAGTGTCCGTTGCAGTATCTTTAATATAAATAATACAATGGTATGCGTTTTGTGTCTTTTTTTGCCATTGGTTTAGTTTCAAAACTTTTATTTAAAGTAAAATAAAATACGAAAGTTTCGTGTTTTTAAAGTTTGCTAATAGATTAATAATAAAAATTAAAAAAAAATTTAATGAAAAGAAGATAAAAACATCATAAAATAAATATACAAAAATTAAATCCCCAAAGTTTGATATTTTATGAAACCTTAGTCCCAATGCTCTACCTGAAGATACTATATAAGACTTTTTTAATTACTTTTCCGTTATTGTGTGTGAAAATACGCAACTTCTGAGACATATTACATTTTGCAATCCAAAATTTCATTTTTTTGATCCACCCTCACACACGCGCTGTGACGGTTCTCACGCTGGGAATAGTTTTGTAACGGGCGTATTACCTGCGACTATTACCTTGCTTGCATACCCATGGCTAAAAAGAATAATATTTGGGTTCTTTTTCAATCTTTCATAATTTCAAAATCATAGAGTAAAAGTTTCATATTGTTTTTAAATGTGAAATGATACAATTTCAACTAAGTGGTTTTAATTTATAAAGGTAACGTTCATTAACTAAACTTTACCTTTATTGTTATCAAATTTCTGTTTGTGTAAATGAACTTTAATAATTACTCAACAAATTCCTTTTTCCTTCTATCGGGACGCTCCGGCTAGCTCAATAATGTAATAAATGGTTATTGTTATCATTCATCAAAATTATCATCAATCTGATGTTATTAATTACCTGTATTTTGTAGTTAATTGAACGTGCTTTCTTCAGTATTCACATATTCAGTGTTTGTATAAACTTTTTAAGATTTGTAACAGTCAATAATAGAGTGAATCAAAAGTGATAACATTTAATTAAGCCTAATACTAAATGCAGACTGTTTTGCTTACAGCACATATGCAAAAATCAAACCTATAATGTAAAATAATACTCTTAAGACTAACATGTAACAATAAAATCTTTATCAGAATTAAACAGTTTGTTTTCTGTTTGATTTTAATGTTCAAATTCAAACTTAAAGAAAATCAAACACATAAATGTTTTATTTATTCACACAATCAAAAAGTTCTTACTTGTTACTTTCGTGGAAAGCTGATGACACAAGGCTGCGTTCCATTCTACCAATTTGAGGCCCCATTTAGGTTGATTACGTTCTCTGTCGCCAAGCTGGAATCGCTCTCCTTTGTTTTGTCTATTTTTTCTTACACCATTGTTATGGATGAATACGATTATAATTTACCTCCCACAATTTAATGATTTTTGTAAATAATTGCTCGATATATTTCCACTGTCCAATTTTTACTTAATTGTCAGTTTTAACTGCAAACGGCAAGCGCGACAAAAATGCAAGCGAGCTGCGAACGGCTATGCTTCTAATTATCAATGTTTTTTGGTTATTATGCTTTACATATCGATCTATTATACTGGATCAATGGTGTTGTTTTACATCTATCACTCGCTATCGAAACATCAGCTTGAAGCACTTTCAATACGCACTCAAAACGCGTTTGTAAATTATTGCGTAATCACCAAATTGATAACTTTTCCCCTTTAATTCGTTTTAGCTTTTCCTCCCATTAATAAGGAAAATATCATTCTTTATCACTATACCAACTGAAGCTGCAGCAATCGCTTTCCAACCGTTTGGTTACCTTCAACCAACTCTGATCGCTTATTTAACGTAACTGACTAACAAATACGTCATTATGACAGCGTCTCTAATTACTCCCTATTACAAAACAGTCATGACCCGCAAATTGCCACGTTTATTTAAAAACTTTCCAATTTAATACATAAATACTCGTCGAAACAAGCTCAAGCTTTTCATCTTAATATCAATTATGTCTACACACAAGTAACCAATAACCACTTAATGTCATATAACAGAGCGAAATTCGAATGTCTAATGGCAATATTACAAAGCGCGCGCGCGCACCCACCCACACACACACGCACGCATGCACGCACGCACGCGCGCACGCACGCACGCACGCACCACCACGACACCACACGCACACACGCACACACGCACACGCACACGCACACACACGCACACACGCACACACGCACAGCACGCACAGACACGCACACGCACGCACACGCACACGCACACGCACACAGCACACGCACACGCACACGCACACGCACACGCACGCACACGCACACGCACACGCACACGCACGCACACGCACACGCACACGCACGCACGCGCACGTGCACGCGCACGCACATGCACACGCACACACACACGCACACGCACACGCACACGCACACGCACACGCACACGCGCACACCCACCCACACACACACACACACGCAGTCGTGTGAAAATCTTAAGGAAATTGCGTAAAATACTTATTTGTGTTGGTTTTCCGTTGGATGGAATTGGATTCAGAACATGATGGTTTTGGTTATTTAAATTTTAAATAGACACGTATTATAATGTGTTTTGTCGGGTCGGATTTTTCTTTTTTTTTCAAATTGAAATAAAATTTAATCTCCTTAATTCTGTAGAGTATAGATATATCGGTTGTCCGCCTCCAGTAAAGTGAGGTTTGTTTTAAATTACGATCCATTTCCATGCGTTGACTTTGTATATAAGGTAGGGTTTAGATAAGAAGTTATTATACTGGTTTTTCCTAGTATTTGTATATAATTGATCATTATAGTTAGTTGAATTAAAAATTGTGTGGTTGAAAAATGGTGACTTTGTATTGAAATTATTACAGAAAACATAAGTAGTAGATAAGCTATGTCGGTTCTAGCCCAAAATCCCATTGTATTTCTCAAGGAGGTTCATTTTGCATATTTCATCCTCTCAAGGATTTAGTTATAAAAATATATCGTGATACCGTGAGATCGGTTACAAATTTGAACGTTTCTGTGACGTAATTCTTTTCTGTTTCGTTTTTCCTGGTGCTGTCGTTTTTAGCGCGTTAAAATTTGAGGTAATAACTCTGTATGACTGGTTAGTTCAGGTGGAATTGAAGATGGCGAAGACTGATATATGCATGCAGCATTCTAGTCATAGCTGCCGTTGAACTCGTTGGCGTTCGAAGTACTGAATTGCCTTTCGGTACTGTGGAGAATGAAATTTCGTTTGGGAAGTTTCCCTATCAATCCTTAGGGGGATATTTGAAGTAGATTTGCCCACCTCGGTAATATGTTATTGTAAAGTATCGTCTGTCCTTAGTGACATCGTTTAAGCATCCTTAGAAAAGGGTTAGTGCTACCCTGATCTTTGGTTATAATCGCAATAGTGCGGAGATATAGATCGCTAATTCACGAACTTCAGTATCGTCAGGTTCACGGCTAGTTGAATAAATAGAAAACCGTTGGAGCTACAACGCTTAATTGTGTTCGTTCAAGAAATCTGTGTATAAATAGTTAGAAGATAAAGAGCGAGGTGTAAATATAAAATTCATGTGCAGTATATTAACCAAATGAAATAGAAACCAAGCATGTTGTTCTGGTGTAAATAACTTTCATAATTCAATACGGTGTTTATCAATTGAAAAAGTTTCGAGTTTGGCTACGACGCTGGAGGCCGACCGTGGAAATATCTACGGGGGGGCTATTCCGGCATCGCTTGTGGAGATCCTTCTTCAAAAATTTACACCTATTGTTATACAAAGAAAAGGTAAAGTTTAGAGAGGCCAATTGATGTGTAGACTTGATCAGACTTAAGGTAATCACTTCCGTACATTTAATTTGTTGTGTTGTTGACAATCCTAACAAAGAGTGTTTTTATTGCATTTTTTGAACGAATGAGTGTGCCTTTTGTTTAAGTTTTGTTGGGTAACCTTCAGATATTCAAGTCAGCTTATAAAGTATATTCATTCGTCGATTAACTGTATCTTATGGTGCATTGTTTGTTTTATGCTGATTACGAAATGCAAAATTACGTAACATAAGATTTGGTAAATGTAAATGTTTGACGGTTTCAATAAACATTTTTGGTGTATTTATAATTAAGATACCACAAATTATTTTGGGGAAAATTGAACGAACTAGCGTCAATTTCATTCAAATAATACAATTTTACGAAATTAATGATATTTTATTGTAGCATCTGTATTATCGAATTGAGCATTTATGACCGAGTAGTATTTTCTTTAGAGTGTATGGCAAGACCGTAACTCAATTTCTTTCTTCTGCGTTATTAATTACGTTTAACCGAAATTTAAAAGGCGAGATAATCTGTTATTGAGTGATTTATTTGGTTGCGGAAATTGTTCATTTGCATATTTTAACGTAACAGTAATAGTAAGAGATCAGTGAACGATCAACTGTGTATTTGTAGCATAGTATTATTTTGATAGTTCATGCAAATATTATTTTGTAGCTTTTCAGGATTCAGCGTACCAACTGTTATTCACGGATGCACCTGTATTTATGATAAAGGTAACTGAGTTTTTGGTTGATTAGACTGGCTGTGGACTTTCGTAATTAGGTATTTCTTCCCTTGTTTTGATATTTATAAACGCCCTGGCAACTAATCAGTTTATGACAATCCCCTACTGAGTCTCACGTATCACGAAATATCCTAAAAGCAAAAATGATCAATACACTCACCCCTTTAGAACCATTGATCTACCGGTAACCCACCTTTTATCTGTTACTTCCCTTCTGCTACCATTTTCGACTGTAACACACACACACACACATACACACACGCACACGCACACACACACACACACACACACACACACACAATGTGGTCGATTGTGGCACTTGATTTTAAACAAAAACAGGGCAATACCTATGATTCTACGTTAGATGGCAGTAATTGACTATTTTTCAGATGTTTTGACTTTATCTTAAACTTTTCGCCAATATTAACCTGTTTATTAGAGCTGAAGAAAGTCAACATACCTTACTCACCGCACCTCTACAACAGGATATGACGTGTAAAAGCCAAATCGCAAAATTTTGGTGTCCACTTCCCCTAATTCGCTGCTTGCTCATGGATTGTGCAAGGGCGGAAGACGCGTTTTGCGACACAGCCTTAACTACCAATGAAAAATAACGTTTTATTGGCTAACTTTAAAAGGAACCAAATGGTTCGTTATACGCCGCTTTCGCTGAAAAATCTTTTTTAATGCACTGTAAATACGTCGTGTCATTGGGTTTGATTGTTTCTTTCTTTTTTTTTATTAAAAATGTCGTCCGGCTCGCTGTGAAATAGGTAGCACCTTTTCAATATTCCGAACATTGTTCTACTTCGGTGATACATAGTTTGTAATATTAGACCAAACAGCAATATAACACCGCTATGAATGTGTAGTTTACAATTTTTAAATTGTAAGTTATCGCTTAGATAGCTACGTGTAGAATAGAAGCATCATATCGTTAATTGTTTAGTTTGATTTAGTTCGCAGGACAAGGTTTATTGTAACTAAAATTTAAATATTCAAAGAAGTATATGCAAATATGTAGGAATATGTAACTCGGTAACTGTTTTTCACCGTTTAATTACAATGTGCTTGTGTTGTTAACCAATAAATTGTTGAATTTCGCTATAACTTGTATAGTAATGAGTGATGAATGCAGAATCATCACTGAATGAATTGATGAATGTTGCGACCAAATCGGTGGGCGATGGACGTAGTGATTAGGGTGTAGGTTATAACGAGCGACAATAAGCGATGTGATCAGCAGGAATCGCTGGAAGTTGTGATTATAGTGGAGGTTGTGACAACATTAAAGGTGTAGTATCAGTAAAAAAATTATACAAGTAACGATCAGTAGACATCAGTGGAGGTTGTGACCAAATTTAAAATTATACTTTGCTCCCAAAGTAGAGGTTATGATCAAATTTAAAGGTGGACGTTGTGAACAGAGTGGAATTTTCAAAGGTAGTAGATCTTGTGATCAATGGAAGTTATGACATAGACACTAACAGAACATTAACTGCACAAAATTTATAGACAGTGTGTGCTATGTGTGGACTGGGTCGACTGGATAAGAGCCCAATTAGTTTTTTTTTGTTTAGAGCAAGTACGTCCTTAAAATGCCTGATTGTTACACGTCCAATCCTCACTAGGCGTCGCGTATGCTTACATTATTAAGCGGGTTGCCAAGCCAGCTACAGTGGGAAATGGACGGGGTTGAGATAAGGAGTAAAATGATTGAATAACAAGTTCAAACACCTTACACTTACCATAAATTCATAACTTATACAGCTCAGTCCGGGAAAGATGTCTCTTGGCGCCACCACAATCTTAAATATTGCTAAAATAAATCACCTTAGGCGAGATGGTAAATTAATCCTATCTGATTGTGGAAGACAGGATTGCAACCTACTCAGTAAATTTATACACTACCTTCTCAAGGTCGAACAGACTTCCAAATAAATCGACTTAAAACTTCAGAAAATTTAATGATACACGGGTCGTTATAACTTACTAAACACACCCTGTATAAATTGAAAACTCCAATTCATAAAAATAAAACATTAACTTATGTAGTTTTTAAAATTTCCTTTGTATATCTATAAATGTATATTTCTAACTACTATAAAACTTTGAATTAAATAAATATTCCCAATTTAGAAAATTCTAAGCAGAATAAACGAAATCGGTTTATCAATAAATTGTTATCAAAATAAATTGTTAAAAAAATGCGTTAATTGCTGAAGAATTCAACATTAGAATGATTAGTGCTAGTATCGTCAATAAAATCGTTATATTTTATTAATACTTTGTCTTTAAAATCGTATTTAGACATTCATTAATATGTTTAAACTTTAATACTCCAAAACTGTGATTTATACTGAATAAAAAAAGTGAGTACTTTTTTAGTAGTGTTCTTCTTCTTTAATATTTCAAAGCTAAACTGAAATTTTGTGATCAATCTGGCTCATTACGCAATTTCCAATCGATCCTTAAATTCGAAAATATGCAAAGACTGATTTCGCTTATCAGAATGTGTAACCAGTTAGGCGCACGATTGAAACAAATAAATGACAAAGTAAATTAAACGTGGATGTATATTGACAAATTATGCACGTAAATTATATACAATGGCGTGGTTAACAAAAACCACCCACCCATAAATAATTAAAGTTCGATTACCTTTTGAATGAATGAACCGTAATTAATGCAACAATAACAGGAAAGAAAAAAAAATGTATACTTAAAAGATAATCGTACTTGTCTTGGCTCAATAAAATTTTTAAATCTAATCCTTATTTATTACATCAACTAATCCTTTTTCGGTGCGGTAATTGTAGTCCATATGGCTGCTTCCGGTCATCCTTTTAAAATTCTTAGGTGCACTATGCACAAACACGAGAGGCAGCCGTTATTCACCTATGCACTCGGCTGTAGTACTCACTAACGCAATGTCTATGGTTTGTTCACTCGCGTCCTGGTATAGCGGCTCTTTAGCCTAACAACACATCACCTTATACTATGATTTTTGCCCTTCAAAACTTTTACCACAATAAAGTAATTGTTATTTCCATATATATACATACACATTAATGTTTTTATTTGCGTTCCCAAAATCACTTTGGTATTGCTAATGATTGTACACATTCCATGCCAATGATGATTACCAGTATTTTAACTAAGTTTCACAAACTTTTATTTCGGTAGCATAAATGGTTAACTTCAGTGCTACTTATAATAGTATTAGGTCACGCGTCTCACAGTCGAACTCTAATAACAAAATATGTGCTGTACTAACTTCTAATCTGCCTAAGCACTTTTTATTTCTTGAAGAAAGCCACTTCCTTCAACTCTCAATATATTGCACTAGTTATTTGTGAATGTCTATACGATTTATCCCCTTATGGGTTAATGAAGTGGCTATAGAGGCCCTGCTAAATTATAATTTTCACAAGCTCCAAAAACTAAGCATTCTGATGGTTATCACACGCGCAACCCGTACTCAAAAACCCCTAACCATCTAGCTAACTTACTACTTTTAACACCCACCCTCCAATTTGGACACTCCCTTATATACCTTCTGCCCGCCATATTGCCGACACGTCACAATAAATTCGCGCTAAGATCAAAGTTCACCTATCACAACTGATTATTTCGTGCGTTTCCACATCGCGTCACAATGTCCAACATGGACTCAATCACGCTACCACACTCACCATATTCATTCAGCATATTTACCAGATCATATATCAACTTTCCATGCAAATTTCGCATGTGCGCGGATCTTATTTGCGCATCATTTTCGCGAAACCATCCAATTCTAATGTCCCTTTACGTACACATAGGCATTCACTTTACCAATATTGCAAAAGTTTCTACAAACAAAAATATGCATCTATGTTCCCTTACGTAAACCAATAAGATATCAATAGATCACAACTCACTCACTCATACATCTACAATCATTTCTTTTGGTTCAAATTCCTTCATAGACAGTAGTAAAAGACCAGTAG